>OY987311.1:38089500-38593345 GCA_963920655.1 Geranium rotundifolium
TATGGTACTCCTCTCTCATTTTCAGGAATCGCTATATGAAGTGAACAGATCCTGAAGTTGCCCGTTTTTTAGGGTACCCGCGGCGCGCATGAGCTCCTTGAGCGAATCGCAGCTCTCCTCCTCCGCTCGATGCCGGCGACTTCTGACCGTTGACCCGATACCGTAGAGGACTCGACGATGCCGCCAACTTCTGGTCAAGCCCAGAGGCTCAAGTCCTCCCCCAACAAGACCACGTTGTTCTACCTGTCGCCGCAGTGCATATCTATAGGTGTCGACTCAGTTCTTGAGGAAGGGAAGTGCTACGTATCGCCGATTCAGTTCTTGAGAACCAAGAGATATAAACAGTAGGAGAGGGAGTTACAGAAGAGTGAGGAAGGAGAGAGGGAGAGGGATATTTTAGGTATTTTTAAAAAACAACGGTAAATCAAGTTAATTTGTATGAAAAAATAGTAACGTGTAAATTTTTGGTAAGTCAAAACGAAAATTTTGAAATATATATATAGTAGTTTGTAAAATGTCTTCAACTAAATATAATAAAGTGTAATTAACCCTTTATATCTATTGAATCAAATTGGATCGAGATCCAAATTTTATCATACTCAAGGTATAAGTTTTGTCTTACCGCTATATGTGGGGTTAATTAAGTATTTACATTACCACACAACATTTTAAAGATTACCGCTATTATTCTTTGAATTAAGATACTTAAATGGGTCTAAAATGAATTACATTTGAGTGACTTAAAATGAACTATTCTCAATTACGTTTCTCGTTTAACTACATTTAACATCAAAATGTCGCGCAAACAATGGTGAAGTTTGGTTTTTTTCCTCACTGTACTCATTTTCTTAATCAATAAAAGGACTAAATTGCCCATACTTGACTTTAGAATTCTTAAACTCATGCTATTTTTTCATTCGACATATCCTCATAAATGGTTGACTTTCATACAATTGAAAACT
The DNA here is from genome assembly GCA_963920655.1 of Geranium rotundifolium. Lineage (NCBI taxonomy): Eukaryota > Viridiplantae > Streptophyta > Magnoliopsida > Geraniales > Geraniaceae > Geranium > Geranium rotundifolium. The sequence goes on from OY987311.1 coordinate 38,090,463, forward strand.
TCGAATGACTTTAGCTTTTTCATATGAAATATAATTTACTTTTATTTGTTTATAAAACACTAAGTTTCACAAAATTTTGAGGTTGTTTGGTAAGTCAAAAGTGAACTCAAATTTTCTACTGAAAACTTACTTGTTCAGGAAATTTTTGTCTCCAGCAACAACCTTGACATCGGTTTTAACTCATCAAATTATCTTCAATTTCAATCAAACTTGACATGATATAAATGGTTGAAAAGTCAGCTACATTTCTTATGAACATCTTGAAGTCATTCGAAATCTCTAAGTGTGCAAAACCGAATCATTTCTATTTGTAGATAAAATGAAAAAAGTGGCATGAGTTCCAACATTTGAAAAGCCAAACTTGTGTTCGTGAGAAATTTTGAAATGTCAACTTAGTTGTACTAATACAAATTTTTTAGAACTTTATATTATATCACTACTCTAAACCCTTTTTAATTGATTAAAACAATATCAATATTTTAAGATTCTTAAATATTATTATGACAAAAATATAAATATTTCTTCTGACTATCATCAAGAATAATAATTTGTCATCTTCATGTTTCTCTCTATCTAATATACCCAAACTCTCAATATTTATCTTGTTATATATAATATTAAGCTTTGGGGGAATATCAAAACAGTTAAGCCTTAATGGTCTTGATTTCGAATCCTTTGTGAACAAGATGAAGAAGAGTTAAACAGTAAACTTATGATATGATGTAATTCAAAAAAAAACATTAAATATAATATCGACAATAGTAGTTTTGGTAAAAGAGTATTTCTTTTGGAATTAATATTATATTTTATTTCATTAAACGACAACTAACCTGACATCTAGCCGGATAGCTGAGTTAACAGTTGGTGGGACAAACCCCGCACCATAATCCCAACTATCGTTAGTCATAACATATTTTGCTAACTCATGAGCCACCGAGTTACAATATCTAGAGGTGTAAGAAATAGAGATGCCTACCCCTAGTACTGAGAGAATCCGTCGACAGTCAGAGATTATTCCGCCCACTATGTTTCTTGCTCGTTTCCCTCGTCTGATGTTGTTCACCACCTGTAGGTAGTCTAACTCTATCTCCACCATTGGCAGAGTTCTCCCTTTAACCCACGAGAGTGCTTCTCTGACTCCCACGACCTCCACCTCTTTTGGGAGGAGATACCCCGTGAATCGTCTGCAAAATCCTCCTATCAGCCGGCCTTCGGAGTCCCTACATGTGAGTCCTATACTCCATAGTCCTCTTTCAGTGTCCAAACCTCCGTCAACGTTTATCTTTACAGCTCCCTCTGAGAGAGGCCTCCATGATTGAGTTGGCAGTCCTTGCCCCTACCCTGCGCCAGGTGGTTGAGGTCTAGATGTGGCCCATTGTCTACGGTATGCTTTTTCCATTACAACAACCCGTGACGGGTGAAACTCTTCTCCTTTCCATATATATTGATTTCTTGCTCTCCAAATGGCCCAGAAGCAGAGTGCCACTAGGCTTGTCTCTTCCTGATCATCTCCCCACGCTGTCCAGTCAGCCACCTTTGGAGTCGACCCCATTCTGCCTTTGACACCCGTCAGCAACCTGTCATCCCATATTGGTTTCACCATTTGGCATTCCAAGAACAGATGGTCCCCAGTCTCCTCCCCTTCTCCACCCAGAGGACATTGTGTGATGATGGGTACTCCCATTTGAAACAGGGAGGCTCTGGTAGGAAGGAGATTCGAGATAGCTCTCCAGAAGCAAACTCTTACCTTTGGTGGTGCCTTCAAATTCCAAACTCTTCTCCATTCTAGGGCGTCTGTTGAAGGGTTCCATAAGTTGCCTGTCGAGTAAAGAAACTTGTACCCACTCCGTACCGTATATTCACCTGTCATATCCCCCTCCCAATACCAGTGATCGATGTCGTCGTATATGCTAGGGATTATGGAGAAGATCCTGTTACTTGTTTCCGGATCGAAATTTGACCTAACCATATCAGCGTTTTAGGCTCTGTATTCTGGTAGAAAAAGTTCTGACATTTTCCTATGAGCTAGGGCGTGAGGCTCTCCAGTCGTTGTTTCACTTCTTATATATGTGTTTTCACCTGTTAGCCATGGAGTACCAAAGATAGGAACGTCACCCGGGCCAATACTGCGACGGGCCTTCTCGCTTACCACGCTTCGCCCTGCACATATGCCTCTCCAGATATAACTCGGGTTGCACCTTAGTGGAGCCTCGATAAAACTGGCATGGGGATAGTACTTTGCTTTTAGCAGCCTTGCTGGCAGTGATAAGGGATTTGTCAGGATCCTCCAAGCTTGTTTTCCCAAGAGAGCCAGATTATGCTCCCTTAGGTGCAGGAAGCCCATTCCCCCCAGCTCCTTATGTTTGCAGAGGTCAGCCCATTTGCGCCACATGATCCCTTTTCCACCCGCAGATCCCTTCCACCAGAACTTGTTAAACATTCTCTCGATGTCCTCAATTAACCTTTGTGGCAACTGGAATAACTGCATAGAATATGATGGCAGAGCCCGGAGAACAGATTTAATCAGGACCTCCCTCCCTGCGGATGATAAGAACTTGTTACTCCAAGAGGTCATACGCCGTGCAATCCGCTCCTTGATAAACCCGAATGTTTGTGCTCTATTCCTCCCTATTATGTTTGGGAGCCCCAGATATACTGTTGCCGCCAGTTCCTCTTGAAAAAGCAACCTGTTTTTTATGACCTCTTTCACTTCGTTTCTCGTGTTTAGGGAGAAAAATACAGAAGACTTCTCTCTATTGATAAATTGCCCCGAGGCTCTTTCGTAAATGTGTAGGCACTGTAACACCCTATCAGCCTCCCCCGCAACTGCTCTGCAGAAAAGGTAGCTGTCGTCGGCGAACAGCAAGTGCGAGACTCAAGGCGTACCCCTGGCAATTCGTACTCCCTGAATTCGACATGCTCTCTCAAACTCTTTTATTAACAGTGATAGTCCTTCTGCACAAATTAGAAAAAAGGTATGGAGATAGTGGATCACCCTGTCTTAGACCCCTAGTAGGCCTTTCAATTGGTATTTCATGTCCTGACGTGGACACCGTGTAGGTCACCGTTGATATGCATGTTTTTATTTGGTCCACCCAAGTCTGACAGTATCCTAGCTTCCTCATCATCTGGAGAATGAAACCCTATTCCACTCTGTCATACGCTTTGCTCATGTCTAGTTTTAACGCTATCAGTCCCCCGCGTCCTGCCTTCTTCCTTTTCACATGGTGTAGGACTTCTCTTGCCACAATTAGGTTATTTGTTATAAGTCTCCCTGGCACAAACGCGCTCTGTGTCTGGGATATGATCCCATCTAAAGATTCCTTGAATCGATTGACCATGACCTTTGAGATTATTTTGTATAACACATTGCACAAGGCTATTGGTCTGTAGTCTCCCATGGTCTCTGGTTGTTGCTTCTTCGGGATTAGAACCAGGTTGGTCTCATTCGAACCACGCGGGAGAGTTCCCGTAGAGAGAAACTCTTGTACTGCCTCAACGACTTGTGTGCTTATCAAGGTCCAATTTTCCTTATAAAACCCTGCATTTAGCCCATTAGGCCCTGGGGACTTGTTCGGGTCCATTCCATATAGGGCTGCTTTTACCTCCTCTTCTATAACTGGCTTAGTCAGGGACTCGTTCTGTTCCGCTGAGATAGTTTGTTGAGCTAGACCCACCACATCTGTACATTCTAACTCTCTGCCTGTGAAAATTCCACCGAAATATGTAACTATTTCGCCCTCTATGCCCGAGTTCCATCCTACCACCTCTCCTCCTTCCGTTTTGAGAGTTGTTATATAGTTCCGTCTTCTTCTTTCTATGGCACACTTGTGGAAATAAGCCGTGTTCTGATCTCCCTTTTCTAACCACAATTGTTTTGATCTCTGCCTCCATTTAATCTCTTCTGCTAATAACAGGTTGTTTAGACTATCTGCCTCTCTGCCATATTCCTCCATCCCCTGAACGTCCCTTCTATTCCTGAGAATTGTGACCCTTCTTTGTGTCCTCCTTAGCTCGTCTCCCTTTTTCCTGTTTTCTTCCCGTCCCCACTGATGTAATCTTTCTCGCACAATGTTCAATCTGTCCGTTAATTGCTTTCCTACTCCCTCATTCCATGCCAAGACTGTAATCTTTGCGCAATCCGGGTTTAGTGCCCACTCATTGCAGAATCTAAACGGGTAACTAACCTTCTGATGCACCTGAGGTTGCCCTTTTAAGAGTATTGGACTATGATCAGATGTGGAGAAACCCAAGTTTGTCAATCTTGTATTTTCCAAAGCAGTTCGCCATTCGTTGTTTACAAGGGCTCTGTCTAGTCGTGCTTCCTTCCATCCGACGGTCCCGCGACTCTTTTCCCAAGTAAACCTGTGGCCCGTAATCTCTATATCCTCCAGCCCGCAGTCCATTAGCGTGGATAAGAAGCTATCTATTAGACTCTGGGGATATGGCAGACAACCCCTTGCATCTTCCTGACTTCCCATGTTATTCATGTCACCAATTATACACCAAGGGATAGTAATTCCTTCTGCCAATGACCTCATTAGCTCCCACGTTTGGTGTCTGTAATGTCTGTTTGGATCCCTATACACCCCTGTTATTAGTACCCGAGGTCCGCTTCCCATGATTGCTGATATGTGAATATGTCTTTTCGAGGATGAGAGAACTGAAACTCCCTTGCCATCCTTCCAAAACATCGCCAATCCCCCACTTCTCCCTTCCGGGTCCACCCCAAACACTCACTGTTACCTTAATCTCCCACACAAAACTCTCAGCTGTCTCTGCGTGTAGTAAGTCTCGCATAGAAATATGTAATCGGGTTTCTTTTCTGCTGCAATCTTCAGCAAGAACTGAATGGCCCGTGAGTTCCCAAGCCCCCGGCAGTTCCAGGAAAGTACACTCATTGTATTAGTCCACAAAAATAAGACTTATTTATTTTTAAAGTTTTAATAAAATTTCCAATTTCAACACTTTCTTTTTGTTAAAAAACGGTTTCCTATTTCTAATATAAATGTTCTAAGAATTCTCTTTTATTATATTTCTCATTCCCTATTTACATATATGCACACGGCACCACATACCTACTCTAATTAATAAAATAATAATACATTTTTTGTTATCAGGCGGTGTAATATTTATGGCTGATCCAAATTTCCAACTTCAACTCCTTTTCTTTTGCTTGAAGAAAAAGCTTTCTTATTTCTAACATTATTAATATATTCGGAATTGGTAACTCTATCATTCATATATCTATCCCTCAACCTCGAGCGCAAATTAAGACGAAAGTAAGCTCTTCCTGAACAAGTCAAGTAGGGCTTTATTGAGGTTACTTGACCCACAAGTTATGTCCAAGACAAAGCTAAATTCAAGGAACAGAATCTGTGAATTGCCTACACTGGTCCAACATCACATCCTCAGTTTTCTCCAACAAAAAGAAGTTGCTCGAACCGCAGTCCTCTCCAAGACATGGAGAAGCATAGTCAAGTCTTGTCCTGTTCTTGAGTTTGACCTCTCCCTTTTCCTAAACAAGCCCAAATCTCACAACAACAAATATGTGACCTATGAAAGTATACAGAACGATGTCGAGCGGAGAAAATCACAAAAGTGGTTTTTCATCAATCACGTCCACAAGTCCATACAAAATGTTGTCGACCAGGTTCTGACTATACAACGATTTAGCCTCCAAGCCCGATTGCACAAACCGGAGCAATGGGGATCGGAGTTGAACAAGTGGATGCAACAATTGGTTGAGGCCAAAGTCAACGATCTCAGCCTTCTTCTACAGTGCTCCGGGCCCGAAAAGCATTACTTGCTGCCTCACATTGTTGTTTTGTCCGATACGATCACTCGTTTAAATTTGAGAGGTTGCAAGCTCGAGCAGTGTATCAGCGTGACTCTGCCTAATCTGCTTCACCTGACTCTAACAGAAGTTGTGTTGAGCCAAGAGATGCTCGTTAAATTTATAACTGGATGTCCTAATTTGGAGATTTTGAAACTCTCCATGGTGTATGAGTTATCGAGTATTTTTGTTTCGGGTCATGACAGGCTCAAAGAGGTTGAGCTGACTTTACCCGTGGGCGTTACGCGAGTGACAATTGTTGCTCCTAATCTTCGAGTTTTCAAGGTTATGCATAGCTATGGACATGTTTCTGATGCAAGGATTGATCTATTGGCTTGCGAGGCGACAATGAGAAAGTTAAGGTTGTCTTGTCTGAATATGAGCACGGAGGAGCTCAGAAGTCTTGTTTCCGCGTTACTTGGATTGGAAGAGCTCGTGCTGGACAGTCTTCCCGTGGAAAGTATAGACCTTCCGAAGAATCAAAAACTTGGTAAGCTCGAAGTGATTGGGTGCTGCCAGCTCGAGAAGATTAAAATTGATGCTTCTAATTTACGGGTTCTCAAGTACCGCGACAATAAACTCCCTTTCTATTATATGAACTCTAGTTATTCTCCGAAACACAAGATTGATTTGTATGCAAAGTTTGTTCCGGAGAGCGTTGAAGTCGACAGTTTGTCGAACAAGAGATGGTTAGGCAGTTTTGAGGAACTTCTTGTGAAGAGGAACAATTTCAAAAACATAAAACTGATTGTGACATTGCCTATAAGCATGGTAAGTTACTTCTCTTTCAAATACCATTAGCATAGCATTTGCCAATAACTATTCTGATATGTGTTGTGTTGTGTTGTGTTGAGCAGGATGCAATTGTTTGTGAAGACTTGGACGACGATTTTATACAATTGCTATACGATGTAAGGGAAAAGATACCAAGGATTGAGGTGGTGCACATTACGACCTATGAATACATGGTAGAGCATTTGTTTGGGTCGTATAATTGTTGGAAGACTATATCTATAATATCTCTCGACCAGCAGAGTAATAAGAAATTCTTAGAGGTACTGACCTTGAAAACCAATGCGCGATATGGTTAATATGTTATTGAGTTTCATTAACACTTGCTTTTTGCCAACAGGTTCTGAGATGAAACACATTGAAACAGAATGGAGAGCCAAATTGTTGTAGTTACGAGCCTTTTGAATGTTGGAAGCATTCTCTACGGGATGCAGAGAAAATTTCTGGAGAAATGACGGATTTGTTCAAGTCTTTTGATACTGCAGAATACGAGATTACACGAATCAAGCTACTGTGGGATTCTCGTAGATGAATGTTTCAGTTGATTAATAATACGTAAACGTGTTCGACTTCCTCATAGTAAGTGTAGCTGATGCGAGTAGTATTGTCAGTGGCTCACAAAATGGTTGGTTTTTGATCTTCGGGTAATGTTTGTCTTGTACTTTGGAGCTCTAGATCTTTATTCAATAATTGATAGTTCACTAATCTAGTAAATATTTACCTGTTTTCTAGTTACTGCTTTTTTTCTGTTCTGAATCTACATTGCAGTAGGTATTATGATTAATGAGTATTGTAGAGATAGCTACATGATGAGATTTTTGTGTTTCTCAGTCCTCACTACAGCGCTTTTTAGCAAAATGGAAGGGGCAACCAACAGCAATATCGCGATTCAAGTAATAATTGAAGCACTTTCTCCATGAACTGGCGACGAGCTAGTCTGGAGACTTGCATCTTGCATGACGGATAAGAGAGATTCTAACACATATCACTCGGGACTGCACACAAACTTCACTACATAGATTTCGCCTTACCAACATCGTTTAGGCAAAACGCTGCTGTCATTATTAACGAGGGCGTTATGTGCGCCGTCCTTAAGATGCTACCTATAGTGAGTGGTCGCTGCGCGGTCATTAAATAGTGATGGTGCTAGGACACAGGTAGAGGACATTAATTTGACGACGTCATTTGCCGTGAACTTAAGGACGGCATATCATCTTCATTTACAGAATTAAAACAAACCTAATATTTATAAATTGAAAAAACATTAATTTTTGAATTAAATTATTATAATTTTATTTATTAGCAAAAGGAGAAACTTTATTGAGAAAATAGCAACTAATTTCCGAGAGAAAAAAAAAGCTAGAAAAAATAGAGACAAAAAAAAAAGTGAGAAAATAAAAAAAGTAAGAAAACGCGGAGAGGCCGCAAAAGAGATCTCCGCACTTCAGTGACATGAGAGGCTCAGGTTATGATGAAGCATCCTTGTAGACGAGGTGCATGACTCAATGATTTGTAGTGAGCTTGGTCAAGTTCTCGGTTTCAATAGTTTTGATGGATTGAATCATTTCAGTGTCAGTCACAAAACTTGTAAAACCTAGAGACTTGCATAATGTTCAGGTTCAAATAGCAATATTCCAAGAATTAAGTGGTTTAGAGTATTTTGGGTAAGTCTTGCAAACTTGATTGAGAGGAGTATGGATTTGGAGCAACAATGGTAATTGCAACGACGGGGTCAGAGGGCACTGATTTCTCTTTGGTGGGAGGATCAGCTAGAAGCCCAAGAAGAGATTCCTCTAAGCGATGAGAAGAGAAGATCTTTTTAAAACAATGCGTCTAGGCGTGTACCCATCCACAATTATTCTTATTTTTTTAATCTTGATAGCTTACTTAAAATTCATATTTTTGACATCAGTAGTTTTTCGAGCTTCTAAAAATTCATCTTTTTCCTGTTGATCCTTCGTCGTGTAAGCTTGTCATCAGGGACGAACCTACTCACTTGCTTAGGAGCGATGCGAAAATATGAATTTTATTTGAATCTTAACTGCAATCATCTCATTTTTGTAATTAGCTGATCTCATTTTTATAATTAGCTGTATATAAGTGAAAAATTGTCTATGATAAATTATACGTATATGTATCTCTATTTACAAATACATAGTCAACCTACTCAGTGAAGAAGAGAGTCAACACACATTTTTATAAAGGAAAATTGCAAAATGACTCCTTATAATTGTTTTGTTTTGCAAAAATTCTTCCTCACTCGTGTTCAAATTTATACAGAGTGTACAAATCCATAACATTTAACGGAAGTGTCACTTAAGTGTTGGACATTTAAGTTAACACTTAATTAAGTGATAATTTTATTAATTTTCACGGATCTGCACATACAGTGCAAAAATGAATAAAGGTGAGAATTGAAAGACATTGAGAATGATTAAAAATTGAATAAATGGTCTTGCTTCATAGAATGAAGAGGGAATTTATTTCCCACCAATAAAAAATGTTGTACTAAGGGGATAGGTTTGACGATAGAATGTGCAGTGTGTTAGGTATGATGTGGTGGTATATAACAAGTCATTTACAGAGTGAACGTGTTCGGTTGATTGTTACATATACAAGGCAGAAAAAGGTTGCTCAACTTCTGCAACTCTCCGGTACCCTTCTCTCCCTCTTCCATCTAATTTCTCCTTTCTTGCACTCTCATCCTTCTTCTTTGCTAAATTTTGTGCTATTGCTTTCTTCTATTCTTCTTAATGGTATTTTTTTTAAAATTTTTTGTCATAAACTCATAATCCTTTGTTTGTATGAAATCATAATAAGATTCAAGAAGAAAATAAGCCATATTGATTTTATTTGTGAAGTCATGATGATAAGATTCAAGAGGATAATTGCTTTATGATTTGATTTTCAAGCATTTCCTATTTCTTATGTAGTATGATGAAACTCGTAGTTAAGGGTTGCTAGTGTAGAAAGGAACCCAGTTAAAGATTTAGGGCAGAAGCTCTGAGCTTTGTCCATTCCCAAATTATTTTCTATCAACTTAGCCCTTTAGTGACTTAACTGTCTCCAATCTTGAAAAGTGATGAAACCGACATTCTTGTCATTTTTGCTGTCTCATAGGAATTTTGGACCGTATCATTTAAAACTTGGTAGGGAGCATTGGATTGGAAAATATGGTTAGACGCAAAGATCGAATTTGGGAGCATGCAGAACAAGTAAAGGGAAAGAAGAAATGGGGCGGGTTTGTGTGTAAGTTCTGTAGATGTGAATTCTCTGGTGGTGCTACCAGGATCAAGTGCCATCTCTCTAAAGTAGGAGGCGGTGACATTAAAGCATGTACCCAAGTACCCGACCATGTAAGATTGGCCGCAGCATAGTCCACTCCTAGTCCCAAAAGACATAAAATAAGGACTAGGACTAGTTATGGGGATCATTACAAAGATGGTCGGCGTTTGGTAGATTCGAATCCTGCCAAGTTTCTGTTCCTTAACGACATTCCATTGGGTATGGTGGAGACACCATCTTTTATGGAGTTTGTCAAATCAGTGGGTAAGTTTGGGGGTGATTATGAATTGCCTTCGCTTTCAATGCTGGAAAGACATATGTGCAACAATGATACTTCACTTATGGAACGCGTAGAGGAGTATGGTAGGGACACTGAGGAGTCTTTGGTTCAAACTGGTTGTACGCTCATAGCCAATATATTAACTAATACTGGCGCCGTAATCTACATATGGACATCGAAAGGAATATTGTTCAAGGCTAAAGTTCACTATGATTCAGATATGAGTGAACATGTACAAGACGAGTTGTTCAAAGACAAGTTGTCCTGCACTGTTCAATCCTTGGGGCCTGAGCACATTGTACAGTACATATGTGATTATGCGTACGAGGAATCCAAGGGAGTGTTTTCTCACTATCCCTGGGTGTGTACTAATATTTGTGCTGCTGTGGAACTTCAATCAATCATTGAAGAAATAGAATACTCTGATCCTGCAGGGCCACAATGTGCAGCTATGATTTTCTTATACATCACCAACAACAACTATATAAACGTTCCACTAGAAGAAGAGCATGAGCGATCAGTTGTTTCGTGTTCCAAAATTCTACCATCCTATAAGATGATCATGTGTTAGTTTGGTGATAGGGTTTTCATGGCTCAAATCACTTTTGGCAGCTGAAGATGCGGTACGAGCCTTACAGGTGTGCACTCCATCCACCTCTAGTCGTCTGTCAGAGCAGCGCGTTGAAGCAAAATATGCGAGATTTGTTGATTTGGCAATTCACTCTGAAGAATTTTGGAGGAGAGGTAACGAACTAGTACAAGTTCTGCAGCCCATATTCGAAGCTTTTTGGTTAGCTTGTGATGGTGCAACCGTAGGATACTTTTACCAAGCCATGCAAAGGGTTAAGAGTAAGTTTAAACAATTCTATACCCGTCTGCTCGACGTGATCTGTTCTGTAATCCATCCCATGCATAAAATAGCAGCCCTGTTAGATCCCAGTTTTATGCTGGACAAAAGCTTTGACAAGAGCAGGCGGTGGATACACAAGACATAGACAAGGAAGGTTTCAGGATCGATTTTCGCGCCTACTGCTCCCAGGATTCAAACTTATTCACATCATCCGCCCTCGCCATGTTATGTACATTGCATCCAGGTGCGACTTATCTTCTATTTACAACATGTACGTATCATTGATTTCTCTTTGTTGACCTAAAGATATATACATATACACGTAGGTGAATGGTGGGAGCATTTTGGCCATTGTGTTCCTGTGCTACAAAAATATGCCCTCAAGATTGTCACCCAACCTTGTAGTTCCAACTTGTTTACTTGTGAGGAGTTGACGGCAGTAATTGGAGATGAAACAGATTGTCAGTTGAAGACTAAAATGATCATGATGGACAGATTTAGCATCACAAAATCTCATCTTCAAGGACCGACCAAATTAGACGATCAACTAGCTTCGCTTTATGCATTTGCTCGACAAGAGGGATCAGATATTCAGGGATATAACTCAATGTTGGATCAGGTATCTGAAATCGACAACGATTTTTGGAATGACTCATGATCCAAACTTCAAACTGTTTGACGAATGGCCCTCGTGTCTCGTGAACCGAGACTAATTAGCTGCCCTGTAAATGCCTGATTTCTATTTACACCGATAGGAGCTTGAATTCTGTTGTGGGTTATAATATAGCGGGAATATAAACATTTGTGTTTCTCTATGTGTTCGAGTTTTTAAATATTTATTAAAAACTCAAGCTCATAAGTGGAGCCACCGGTAACATGTCAAAGTCATATTTGAAAAAAAAAACGTAGATTCATTCACCACTTAACAAATATAAACTCGAACACAACTTGAATATTATACAGATACATATATGGTTATACAAATGAACCACCCATTAACAGTATAGAATAATACAAGGCAATGTTGAAATTATGTCACACAGGCAAACAACTCTGTTCCACCTGCTTGGTAGCCGAGGGATGGACTAACTGGCGTACAGTTTCTTTAATCGCTTCAATGCGAGTCGAATAATCGGGATAGAAATTCCGGAGCCAACGAATTGCGATCCATAGTAACCAAAACAACTAAACTCCTAAAGCAAACAAACCAAAGGGTAGGAAGAGAATGATGACAAGGGCCACGGAAGCGAGCTGTCCAGCTAACTCGGCAACATCGCCTATAATTTGAAGCCAAATGGAGTGGTGTGTGCATAGGAGCTTAGCTCGGAGAGCAGCAACATATACGAAAACAGCAGAAATGTAAACCATGATCGCCCCGAAATCGGTGTCCAAAGGAGACAGTCCGGTACCAAGGCACTTCCATCCCAGGATTGCGCTCAGCGCCGCTATCATGAATTTTATGATCACATTCACTTCCTCTCTTTTCCTGCCAACATCATTATATATGTATACCCCAAATCAATACACAAAAATGCACAAGTAAAATTAACATTTTGCAATCACAAACCTCTCAAGGGCGAGATTGTCGTCGTCGATGCCTGACATTTTTGGATCCTAAAAGCCTTGCAAATACCAGACTAGTATGTTTAATCTGGTCTCTACTCCTCGCTTCATATTTATAACTTTATTGGGCCGTATTTTTGACTTTTCAGGTTCGACTTAAACCCGTGTTTATGAATATAATTCGGTGACGTCAACTTGGCTTATTCCAAACATTATCATATTTATTTAATATTTAATAATTCACCTAGCATGTATATACCCCACAACAACACTCGCCCAATATTTCAATGCTGAATTATATTTTATAGGAAGAGACTGGAATTGATAGTTAACTTTCTTTTTGTTTCAAATTAATCACTACCTGATTTTTCAGTTCTAACGGTGCACATTAACTATGTGCGCCGTTAGAAAAAAACATTAACGGCGCACAAATATAGTTTGTCGTTAGAAACATTTGTAACGGCGCACAAATATAATGCGCCGTTAGTAATGAACATTAGTAACGACGCACACACTAATGTGCGTCGTTACAAATATTGTTGACCGTTGACCACTTTGTTGCCGTTAGGGAAAACGGGCGGAAATCAAACCGTTGTTGTTACCGTTATTTTGTAACGGCGCATCTAACAATGTGTGCCGTTACAAGCGATTTTGTGACGGTGCACATAGTATTGTGCGCCGTTACTAAAATGTAGTATAAATCTTGGCAGAACCTCCCCTTCTTCTTCCTACAATTTCTCACAACAAATTTTCTCCCGACAAGGGTAATTTCGTAATTTCGGTACCTTACAAATTTTTCCGAGTACCCTATATTTGTCCCCCACAAATCTCCCGACAAGGTACGTACATATTTTTTAAATAATGCAATATATAAATAATGCAAATTTGTATATGATTTCATATGAATTTGTATGAATAATTTGCGTGTTATATTTATTAATTTAGTTTTGAAATTGATGAAATTAATTACCCGATTCCATGAATTGCATGATAACATTAGTGTAAATTCTCCCGATTCCATTAATTGCATGATAACATTAGGGTAAATTCTCACGATTCTATTAATTGCATGATAACATTAAGGTAAATTCTCCCGATTCCATTAATTGCATGATAACATTAAGGTATTTGGTCATAAATGACCAAAAAATGGTATTTCGGTCATTTATGACCTAATTAGGGGTAATTTGGTCATAAATGACCAAATAAGGGCAATTCGGTCATTTATAATATTTTTGTGAATTAGAAGGTACGTACATATTTTTAAATAATGCAATATTATTTAAATTATTATAGTTAGTGTGATTTATGTAAAATAGTGCATGTATTCTATATTATTATTTATGTTGTGATTTTGGTGAAATAATAATAAATATTAATGTCATTTACGGTATATAGTTATCTAATATTAATTGTTAACCGAATTTATATATATTACATATATAGAATGGATCGGAGATGGATAGGATCCGTAAAAATGAGTGAGGAATGGATGAACGGATTAAGCAGTTTTGTAAAATTTGCGAGGAAAAACGCTTTAAGAGATGGTGTGGGACGTTTCAAGTGTCCATGCACGAGGTGTTGTAATTCTGCTTGGCACGATATGGACAACATTTGCGATCATATATTGAGGAAATATTTCCTTAGATCGTATAATGTGTGGTTCCATCACGGCAAAGCCGAAGGAGCTAGCTCGAGGCGAAATTGGGATATCAGTTTGAGGGCAGCATCGGCGAATCAGTCTTGTTCAACGTCGGACAACAATCCAGTATACGTTGATCCTGTGCATCAGCTCGTGGATGATGTAGACTCAACTAGAGATGTAAGGATTGACGAGGACGAGGACGAGGATGAGGGCGGGGACGAGGACGAGGACGAGGATGAGGACGAGGAAGAGGAAGAAGAACAGAACATAAATATAATAACCAAAGTCGAGGAGGGAGTCGCTATGGCAACCATGACAACATACAATCGGTTGGTGACAAAGTCGCAAAAGCCGTTGTACGAAACTAGTGAGGACACTTCTTTAGCATCAATGTTAAGGATGTTGTCCATCAAGCAGAGCACCGGGATGTCTGACGAAACTTTTACCAAGGTTTCCAAAGATTATTGTTCTACATTACCCCAACCTAATACGTATCCATCTAGCTACGCAGCGGCGAATCAGAGAATGAAGACAATCCAACTGCCACACGTGAAATATGACGCATATCTGTACGGATGCACTTTGTACAATGGAACACAATCGCAACTCCAGACATGTGGCGTTTGTGGAGAAGCACGATACGCTAAAGTGAGAAAAAAATTGTTTCGAAAAAGACGTTGTGGTACTTCCCATTGACTCTTCGACTTCAACGTTTATATCTTGCCCAGAGACGGCTGAGTGGATGCGATGGCACGGGGAGCGGGAGAATGAGGACGATGAAATATTAGTACATCCATTGGACAGTACGGATTGGATTTATTTTGACGCAAAATACCCAGTATTTTTAGGAGAAATACGGAACGTGCGGCTGGCGCTGTCATCCGACGGGTTCTCTCCATATGGGCCTAATGCGTCGAGTTACAGTTTTTGGCCTGTAGTCGCTATCCCGTTAAATTTTCGCCCTCGATGGCTATGAGAAAGGAGTATAACATCCTCACCATGTTGATATCTTGTCCAAAATCACCTGGGAAATGCTTAAATAACTTCATGCGTCCGCTGATTGATGAGTTGAACCATCTGTGGGAGCACGGAGATGTCACGTGGGATGGTTCTAAGAAAGAGGTTTTCATAATGCGGGCTGCTGTGATGTGGACAATAAGTGACTTCCCGGGTTTGGGAATGTTGGGGGGCATCCAGACATAAGGCTATAAGGCATGTCCTCTATGCTTGGACGAGATCGATTCTGATCGCAGTAACTCAAGAATCTCTTACCAAGGTGCTCGTAGGTTCTTACCACCGAAACACCCATTGTGATTTCAGGCGCAGGCCTTTAACGGGAAGAGTAGAGACCCGGAGAAGGCCTACCCGGCATTCAGGGGTTGCTGTACTCAGTGCGATTCTACGTCATCAATACCCACCGCCTAGTCTGCATCGGAAGTTCAGTAAACGAAAGGTGGTGTTCCTATATGTTGGTCTCATAAAAACATTTTCTGGGAGTTGCCTTATTGGAAAACTGATAAAGTCAGACATGCGTTTGAAAGAAATCACCATGGGTTCCAAACGATAAATTTCATGCAGCGGAAGTTACGTAACCATGGTGATCGATTGAAGCTTTGATCTTAATGTAAATTCAACATGTTATCAACCTTTTGAATCTGAAAAATACCTCTATTAATCGATGAAAACACAAGGTTAGTGTTTCTCTATTAGGTCCACACAAGCACCACAACCGAAGAAGGTTTTCTCTCACACTTTTGCTATGAGTGTTCTTGAGAAGCTTGACAAATCAACAATGGAGGAAAATGGAGCATGAGAGGATCGGTCAAGTGAGGGAGAGAATGAGGGGGATTGGTTGCCAATAGTTGGAGAAAAAGATTGAAGATATTTTGGAATTTTAATTTGAAATAAAATTGAATTTCAAATTAATAATTGCATATCTACCCTTCTTAAACTTCTATTTGCACTTCTTCCCCATTCATAACTTGAATCCCTAAATGGGCTTTAAGCCCGTTTAACTAAAACCCAAATTAAACCCATTAACTTAAGTTCTAATTTTGGTTTAGACAAAACGGTTCAATTTTCTCGAATTGATTTCTTCAACCGTCTGGTTAAAACCTTAAGCCAGAAAACTACCTAATCGTTCTCAATTTTCATCCATGATTATTTGTCATGTATTGTGCTTAATGCGTGTGACCCTCTAGGCTCACGAACAGTTGGCAAACTAGTAAAATTACTATTTTACCCTTTCCATCATAAGTGGTCTCTAGCAAGACATCATGATTACCCAACGTTCGTGATTATCGATTATTCGACTTAACCTGTTATCGTACATGTCAATATCCTTTTATCAAACCGATATCCAGATTGATCAATAGGCATAGAATGGTCATCATAATTTATCAATCACTGTTTCTTGATATCTGAGATGACTGAAAACTGATAATAAGGTATCACCTGCACGACCGTACTATTCCTTCAGTCATACTCATCAAGTGGCCTAAACGGATATCTTTCTCATACCGAAGTATGAGTGCTAAATCCCTCAGACGTCTTTCGAGTTCACTAGTGCAATAAATATCAAAGCCAATCGAGCCGTTATAGTTACCCTTTTACAGATAACGTTAGACTAGGTCAAACTTAGGTATTCGTTACATAGTGTACACAAAGACTCCTTGGTCTTAGGATATAGTGACAAGCTACGATGTGTGAGTATCTCATGATTGGATCTATGCAACATACTCACAATCGGGTTGTCCAATATCATCGACCTGATGGTATTCATGATATAACTCCGGCACGCACTCTGCCATGATCAGTAGAGCATGATCACAAGGAGTTAGTCTCATACTGATCGCTTCATAAAGAAGCTTAGCTGACCAGGGGCTCATCAAATGAAATTCTTTATGATCTATAGTTATACTATTAGTGGTTACACACATAATGACATAGAACAAATTACATTCGATATATTACTACAGCACATTAGTAATATATGCCGATTTATTTATTCGGAAAGATGATAAAACATTACATCTGTAGATCACTTATATATTGGACTAGGGCATAACTCTAACAGCGTTGGATTTGATGCATATAGAGAAGAACTTATGCGATAACGTCATAGGTACAATTCTTGGAATTGCAGGGAAGACTAAGGATGACATGAAAGCTAGGAGAACTTACGAGGAACAGGGAGTCCGACAAGACCAATGGGTGCAAGACGGGGAGCTCCCAGATGCACCTTATGGCGTGGCGGGTCGTGATCGGAATGAAGTATTGGAGCATATCCGAGCTGTTAAGTTTCCCTCTGGATATGCGGGAAGTCTAAAGAGCAAGGTGAATCCCGATGAGAAAAAGTTTCTCGGATTGAAGACCCACGATTGTCACGTGCTGATGCAACGTATCTTCCCCTTGTCATTCGAAAGTACGTTCCGTCTTATGTGGCAGAAGCATTAACAGAGCTGGGCAAGGCCTTTCAATTGTTGTGCACGAGGGAGCCGACGAAAAAAGCCCTGAAAAGGTTGGGGGAAGATATAGCGGTTCTAGTTTGTAAGTTGAAAACTATTTTCTCTCCTTCATTCTGTACAATTATGGTTCACCTTCTAGTGCACCTTCCAGATCAAGTTTTGCGAACCGGCCCAGTCCATTTCACATGAATGTTTCCAATTGAACGGTATGATCCTTTCATTCCAAATACCATTGAACTGTATAATTGAATATGACATTAACATTCATATTTCGATTGCAGGCAACTTGGCGTGTACAAGAAAAGTGTGCGAAACCCGCGATATCCAGAAGGTTGTATAGCCCAACAGTACTTGATGCACGAGTCTGTCACCTTCACTCAGATCTACCTAAACCGCGCCACTTCAGCCAGCGAAACATTTGTTAGTCCAGCTCTAGGTTTCAACTTATCAGTTGTTTCCCCACATGTACAAGTTAAGAGCGTGGTGCGAAACGACAAATTGAGCGCATCCGAGATGTTCTGGGCGAATTGGACAGTGATTGAGAATTGTGTCGAAGCAGATGCATTTGTAGAATCACATCGTGCAGGGTTCCAACAAATACAACCTAGGAAATCTCTTCGGGACCGAGTCATGTCCTTTGTCTTCGACTGGCGCAGAATTGTACGTAATAGACATCAATTACCTTCAATTACCTTATAAAATTTTTAGGGATAACTAATTTATATTCCATGTGTAGATGACTGCTCCCGGGATGCAACGAGAGTTGGTACTACTATCTAGAGGTCCTCGTTTGTCTGCCATTTATTCGCACTGTACTGTTAATGGCGTCAAATTTTTATGCTTGAGAATCGACCAGGGCCGGAGAAATCAAAATTCAGGTTCATGATTGAAGCAAACGACATATGTTACTACGGTGTTCTTATGGACTTATGTATCCTTACCTAATCAGAAAGCATGTCAGTCGTTCTATTCAAGTGTCGGTGGTACGACGAACGGACCGTGAGAAAGGACGCAAATGGATTCATTTCAGCCAACAAGTCCACAGATCGTCACAAACAAAACCCATGTTGCCTTGCTTTAACGGCAAAACAGGTATACTACATCGACGACCCTAAATCTGGACCGTGGAAGGTTGTGAACGTCGTGTCGCATAGGGGTCACTACAAACCGAGCAGTTTTTAGCCCGTGCCGGTGACGACGACCTGGAGTTTAAAGTCGATGAACCTTACCAAGAAGATCGAATTGACATCGTCACACCGGGTGGTATCACTATCGACCTAACAAACTTAGTCTGGTATCCACCGCCAGTACCTCCCAGCTGAGAACGATGAAATGGAAGATATTGATGAAGAAAACGAAGAAAACGAGCACGACGACAAAGAAACCGATGATAACGATTTGGAAGGGTATAAAGATTATGATTCCGCCGACTCTGATAGTTAATATGTATATGTATATTTGATTGGTTATGAATAAATGGTTTTTTCTAATCTATAATCTATAAAGGGGAATTTCGTCATTACAGCTTACCGTGTGATTTTCAAATAAAACTGTTTTTTTTCCTAAGTGTGATTTTGTAACGGCGCACAATGTATGGTGCGCCGTTACAAATGTCAACCATCTCAGCCAGATCGTTGACTTTTGTCTTTTAAAATCGGGTTTTCGTTTTCGATCGAGATCTATGATCTATAAAGGGTAATTTCGTCATTACAGCTTACCGTGTGATTTTCAAATAAAATTGTTTCTTTTCCTAAGTGCAATTTTCTAACGGCGCACCAAAATTGTAACGGCGCCCAATGTATGGTGCGCCGTTACAAAAGTCAACAATCTCAGCCAGATTGTTGACTTTTGTCCTTAAAAAATCGGGTTTTTGTTTTTGATCGAGATTCATACGTTGTAGGAAGTGACTGAAATTTTGGAACATTAACTACCATCTCATTGCGCTCAAATTGGTACAGTCGGATTCACGTTTGGATCAACGCAAATAAAATAATATATTTTTTATTTCTTTGTAACGGCGCACTTTGGCAATGTGCGCCGTTACAAAAAGTCAAATGGGTCAGTCAACTATGTTGACTTCCCCTTGACCGATTTAGATCCAGGTTCATACGTTATCGGAATTGACTGAAATTTTGGCATATGAAGTACATATTCATTGCGCTCCTATCCGTACGATTGGATTAAAACTTTGTTTTTAACATAATTCACTTTTGTTGAAAGTGTGAGTTTAGGGTTTAGGAAGGTAAAACTAACAAAAACCCTAAACACATTCATCATCAAATGTTCGGTAGATTAATATATATTTTTTTGAATCGAAACCGTTCAACTAGTTGGAAATCACATATACGTGGTATAGTACAAATTTTAAGAAAATCAAATCACGGGAACACCGCTTATAATTTACGATCAAGTTTAGGTTTAATTTAGGGTTAAAGTTTGTAACGGCACACCTACCTATGTGTGTTGTTACAAAAGTGGCGGCAATGAAAATTTCGCGAAAAATCAAATTTCGCGGGTAAATTTCACAAAAATTTAAACTTCTCGCGGATATTTAGTTGTAACGGCGCACACAAACGTGCGCCGTTACAAAATTTTGTTTGTAACGGCGCACATGGGTATGTACGTCGTTACCAATTTGTTGACCGTTGCAAAAGTTGAACGTTGGGTCAGAAAACGAGTCGTTTCTGACCGTTACGGTTTGTAACGACGCACTATCCCTTGTGCGCCGTAACACCGTATTTTGTAACGGCGCACCCTACTATGTGCGCCGTTACAAAATCGCAGAAAATTGCGCAGAGCCCTTTTCTCTTCCTCTTTGTTTTTGCTCTCGCTTCTGCCGTCGCCGGATTCTCAGGTAAGTACCCTTTTGAGGTCAAAAAGATTGCATGAAAATTTTAGAGTACAAAATTGCATGAAAATTGTAATACAGTTATATGAAAATTGTAGAGATGTTTTTGTAGGATTATACAATTGTTATGATAATAGAGATGTTTTTGTAGGATTCTACTATTGTTATGATAATAGAGATGTTTTTGTGGGATTATACAATTATTAAGATAATTGTATGAAATTGCATGTTTTGATAATTGTATGAAATTGCATGTTTTGATAATTGTTATGAGAATTGCATGTTTTATATTTTTGGAATTGATATATTAAGATTTGAAATTATAGTTTGCATGTTAAGGTCATTTTTGGAATTAATTAAAAAAATACCCATTAGGGGTATTTTTGGAATTAATTAAAAAATACCCATTAGGGGTATTTTTAAAATTAATCATAGAAATACCTTATTAGGGGTATTTTGGTCATTTTTGACCAAAATTAGGCGCAATTTGGTAATGTATGCTTGAAAAGGGTAATTCGGTCATTAATGACCTTAAAAGGGTAATTCGGTCATTTCCGGCCGAATTAAGGGTAATTCGGTCATTTATGAGGTCATTTCCGGCCGCATTAGGGGTAAGTCGGTCATTAATGACCTCAAAAGGGTAATTCAGTCATTTATGAGGTCATTTCCGGCCGAATTAAGGGTAATTCGGTCATTTCCGGCCGAATTAGGGGTAATTCGGTCATTTATGACCTCAAAAGGGTAATTCGGTCTTTTCCGGTCGAATAAGGGTAATTCGGTCATTTACGACCTCAAAAGGGTAATTAGGTCATTTCCGGCCGAATTAGGGGTAATTCGGTCATTAATGGCCTCAAAATGGTAATTCGGTCATTTTTAACCGAATTAGGGGTAATTCGGTCATTAATGACCTCAAAAGGGTAATTCCATCATTTCCGGCCGAATTATGGGTAATTCGGTCATTAATAACCTAAAAAGGGTAATTCGGTCATTTCCGGCCGAATTAGGGGTAATTCAGTCATTACTGACCTAAAAAGGGTAATTCGGTCATTTTCGACCGACCGAATTAGGGGTAATTCAGTCATTTATGACATCAAAAGGGTAATTCGGTCATTTCCGGCCGAATTAGGGGCCGAATTAGGGGTAATTCGGTCATTTATGACATCAAAAGGGTAGTTCGGTCATTTCCAGTCGAATTAGAGTTAATTCGGTCATTCCATGACCTTCTCCTTCTTACAATTACAGATAATGGAACCGAAACGTAAGGCACCTAAGGCCAGGGCACCTAGGCGGGCCGGAATGGAGATTCCGTTCTTCGAGACTTCACAGGCGCCGGAGTCACATGATGATATGTACACTCCGTCACCTCCGCAGCCGACTCTACCGACTCATCCTGGGCATACGGAGGTTGACTGGAGTTTCCATGTCCCGGATGATCGGACTTTCCAGAAGATGCTCGAAGACGTCGTTGGACCCTCCGAAGAGGACACTGTGCCGGATGAGTCCGAACTCCCGTTGAACGAGTGGAGGCTCCTTCCCCTCCACTATAGAGAGAATTCGAGGTACGAGTTTTACTTCGATTATAAAGTGGAAGTGAACTGCCTAAACACGAAGAGCTGGGAAGCCAGGGCAAGAAATGAGCAAAAGGTCGACATCAACATAGACCCAGAAGAGAAAGCGGTTCTAGTGAATGGAGGTCCTTTGCTGTTAACTTGGGAAAACGGCCGACCACGTGTCCAAGGAGGACTGTTTTCAATGGAAAGGGTAAAGGCTATTATAGGAAAATTCGTTCGGGAACGCGACGCTTCCTACCAGACGTTTGGGATCTGCCGGCGTCTGAGTTCCAGTTATTTTGGAGGAGCTTTAAGGTAATTTCAACACTTACTCAAAATGAATTTTCAAATGTCGTATTATAAATATTGACGTGATGTTTGTCAATTTCAGCGTTTGTTTGTAGTGTCAGATTCCGTTGAGCTGAGGAGTTGGATTCGTGAGTCGGCCATAGGCGCTTACAAGGAGCGAAAATCGAACATGAAGCGATTTTACAAGCTCTACGTGGACCCTACTAGACTTGACCGTAATGGCATTCCCATGTGTCTGAAAGGGAAGAAGTCCCAATGGCGTTGGCTCGTTCATCATTTTGATGCCAACGAGGTATACTACAAATTTTATATTTAATAGGTTTAATTTTAATTTCATTTTTTCAATTAATTCAATTTAATTTAATATTTTTTCAGGAAGAAGTTGGGTCTCAAATGAGTACCATTCGGAGGAGCGAGAACAAATTAAACCACCACACTGGCAAAAATCTATTTCGAACTCTTTGGGAGAGGATGACGGAGACCGGGGAAGTGGAGGTCTCCAAAGAGTTGGAGGGCTTTCTGAAGGCTATAAAGGTCCCTAAGCCTGGTGATGGTGCACAGGAGGGGGAGGAGGACGAGGAGGAACTCAACCTAAAACTTGTAAGTTTAATTAAACTCTTTTTTTAAAAAATTTAATATTTAAATTTATTATATTAATCAATTTTTTTTTACAGATTTACATTAGGAATGCGCTAAGGGCTTGGAAGAATGACCAGGCGAACTACAACGAGGATGGAACTCTGAATAAGATGACCGACGCTGAAGAGGATGAGGTTATGCGACTAGCTGTCGAGCATGTTTGCGAGGTCGAGTTTGCCAGAGGAATTACAATAGAACCCTCCAGAGGACGACGCATCCGAGGTTACGGGAGTGATTACGAGGCACCGCCAAGACAGAGAAGACGTTCGACCTCCTCCGATGGTAGTTATGCGGAGCTCCGGACTCAACTCACCCAACAAGCCGAGGTTATTACAGAGCTTCGTGCTGAGGCCTCCTAAAACCAGCATTTACTTCAGACTCAGGCCGTCCAAAACCAGCAAAACCAGCAGATGTTCATGTACTTCCAAGAACAGCTAAGGATTCTATATCCTAATGTCCCTCCACCTCCATTTGACCCGACTAGGTCTAGAGATCCTGGAGGCCCGTCGTCATAGATCTCGATGTAAATATTATGTATTAAACAAATTGAATATTAATATTAATTTGCATTTTTTAATATTTCATTAGAAAAAATAGTATTTAAAAAAATAATAAATATAAAAAATATTTTTTATATTTATTATTTTTTTATAATATATATTTTGTAACGGCGCACGCAGTTCGTGCGCCGTTACCATTCGTTACGGCGCACGCCGTCTGTGCGCCGTTACTGTGCGTTACGGCGCACACCGTCTGTGCGCCGTTTCACTTTGTAACGGCGCACATAACGTGCGCCGTTACAAGAAAAAAAAAGTGATAGTGACTCTAAGGTCCAACGGAAATACTCCTTATCATATCATTATAATTTATTGTTAAAATTATCCTGCAATTAATAGAAAAGGAGAAAATGACACATAACTCTCCCAAACTATACTTTATTTCTATTTAACTACACCGAAATATATTTTCTGTTACGACAATACCTAATTATTTTTTCTCCAGGTATTAAGAATCATGGAGGTAAAAGGTGAAGTGAAAAAAGAAAATTCCAAATTAGTCTATTCCTTAATTTTCAAAACACATAATCTTCTTTACCAAATCTTCCTTACAATATAAAATGTTAACAGCAAAACCCTACGTCGGATACATGTAACTCGACTAATCGATAAAAAGGGTGTTAAAATTGTTACCTTTTGTAGGCATCTTCAAGTTCTTCGTAATAATTGTGGATTGATACTGAAAGTGTTTATATTGATGAATAATTGAGATATTACAATATGGTACGAAGAACTTTATATTTAGGCTCGATGATCTAGAGTTTACATGAGATATGATGGCTAGAGTTTACACGTAAAGATACAATAAACGTAGTGGGTCTCGACCCATATACTAATATAATATATCTAACACGCCCCACAGTCGGAGCTGGAGGAACGTTGAATGCTCAGGCTGGAGTAGAGAGCAGTCGGGAAGTTTTTGATGAATATATCTGCAAACTTGAGAGTATGGTGAGTATAAAAAGAAAAGGAGATGGGAATAAAAGAAGGGACCAAGAATTAGAAAAGAAAATGAGGGAGGTGAGAAATATAAAAAAGAGAGGGATCGAGAATAAGAAAATAATTTAGAGTGGTGAGAAAAAAAGAGAGAGATAGGAACGAGGACCAAAAGAGAGATTGACGAAGAGAGGATAATAATGATACGAATACATAAACAAGAAAAGAGAGAGTAAGGGGAGGGGGAAGCAACTACGTCATATAAAAACGACGCGGCAAAACAAGCAACTATATATGTTGGTACGAAACAATTTCAAGCAATTACGACGATGCATTATTATAATAAGAATAAAATATATAAAGCAAATTTTTTTTGGAAGAATAGAGTATAAGAATAGATAATATTTAGTAATGTAAGAGACTAATATAAAAAAGGAAAAAAAGAGTTAAAAGAGATGGGAAGATACGGAAAGAAAAGAATAAGACATTAATTAATAGATGGAAGAAAAAATTATTTTGAAAATAAGAAATAGAAATAGAGATGGAAATGGAGATACGTGATGTTGAATGTTCAAGAATGGTTGAGAGCCAAATAATAGTGGAAAATAAGACAGAAGAGAAAAAAAAGGACAAAAGAGAGAGTGATAAACAAGTGTAGTGGAGGTTTTGTAATTGAAATAGAGGGATGAATAGGTATGATACTGTAGTGGAAAAGAAAAAAAAATCTGAAGAATAGGTTTGAAAAAATGTGTCATTCGATAGAAATGAGAGAAAAAAAATAGAAACAATGCCTCGCCCACCCGTTAAATCATAATTAACGAGTGAGCAAAGTCATACTCAAATAAAAGTTGAACAAGGGCCGAAAAAATTTAACAATCCTCTGATACCATGAAAGTGATTATATCAATGAATGATTTATTGATTACAATACGGTACAAAGGTCTCTATATATATGCTCGATGAGCATGTGTTGGTGGGCCTCGCCTCCCTGTGTCTCCGCTCCCCTGTAAGCCCGATATTGTGGTCCGCGTAAGGGAAAAAATAAGTTTGTGTGCAAAAGGACACGTTCTACTATAGCTGATGTGAGGGGAGTGAGTTGATAAAGGCTCACATGTATAATACATGTGAGAGGGAGTGTTGAGAATATAAAGTCACACATTGAAAGAATATGAAATCAAAGGAATGTATATAAAGGAAATGGTCAAACCCAACTATCAGCTTGAGCATTTAGTTGTGGAGCCCGACCCGATATGTACAACTTGTTTTACATAGACGTCTCCAACAAAATTCGAACTCTGGCGAGATCCATACGAACAAGTATGAACCAAAACAAAACAATGCATGCTAGAAAATTCGTTTTTCTCCTTCTAAAACTAGGGGTGGATAAATTAGACTAAGAATAGTTAATGATTCAATTTTGATTCTTAAATTGTGAGAACCATTTAATTTCGGTTTGATTATGATTTTGGTTTCTAAAATCTAAAACCGCTGGCTAACCGGCGAGAACAATAACCGGTTTTCTGAAGAATTACGGCTCAAGGAAAATACGTTATTCATCTTTTATTTATGAACATTATAGTTCGATTAAGTTGTAATAATTAAGTTTTAACGTTCGATTTTTGTTAGTACTTTTAATAATTATTACAAGTCTAAGATTTTTATTTACGGGAAAGGACATATTAATACACCTAATGGATACAAGTTCTAAATTTAATACACTGAAGTTTAAATTTGTCATTTTCGCTCACTCGATTGACCATTTTTTGTCCGGTCGTTAACGGAGTTAATTTTCTCTTAAAAAGACTAAAATACCCTCTATTGTCTTTCAAATTTTATAAAAGATGTCATTTGTACGGTAGTTTTTGGTTCTTTTATTTTATATTTGAACCCATTAGGTATTTTTCTTCCTTTGGCCTGACACGAGTAAGACCTGTAGATTCCACACCCAGACACATGTTCATTCATTGTCCAATAATCAAAACCCACTAAAACATACTCAAGCAATCTTGACCTCAATGGTCTTCGACACATTCGGCTCAGTTAGAGGAAACTTTGATTCAAGCAAACTGAGAGCTGAAAATTTTTTATACGACAAGAAATAAGAAGAATGACTTCATCTTCATATCATGAATTTGTCCAAAAAAGTTATAATTTTATGTACGAATTTAAGGAGAATGAGTTTGTATTCATTAACTCCAAAATTTGAACCTCAACAGTGACTCTCAATTTTGTGCCTTTTCTATTAGTTTCATTATATAATTGATAGAAGTGTTTTGGTAATTTATTTTTGAATATATTGGTTTTTAAATCACTAATATCAGATTTTTATAAGTAGAGTTGGCTCAACAATTTTTGAGGCCTAAAGCAAAAATTATAAATAAATTTTTTAAAATTTTTAAAACGAAGAGGTTTAGTGAGTATTGCAAATTCAAAAAACAACCATGTCATATTTGAAACTCAAACCTAAGACAAGCAAAGTGTGGAAACTACTGTTTGGCTACAGGTCATGCACCCACAAGGAGTCAGGAGGTTTGGGCTTTTTGAGACTTAGAGAATTTAATTTATCTCTGTTGGCAAAACAAGGGTGGAGGTTACTCACCAACCCGGCCTCATTGGTGTCGCGACTATTTAAGGCCCGGTACTTTCCGAATGGATCGTTCCTATCGGCCTCAGTTGGTTCTAATTCAAGTTACATTTTGGAGGTCCTTGCTAGTCACTCAAGATGTGCTAAGACAAGGCTGTCAGATTACTATAGGCCCAGGAGATTTTGGTTTAACCGAATTTCCATGGTTGAATGAGGGGGAGGTGGTGCCTGTCGGTCCGTCTGCGGGATCCTCGTTTTGATGGTCCGAGATTTATTATCCCAAGGAGAGAGAGAGCATGGAATAAGACTCTGGTACAAGCAAGCTTCTCGGAAGAGGTTAGTGGCAATATTCTGGCTACTCCTATTTCGAACACCCTACAATCGGACCGGTGGTATTGGAAGGACGGTTTGTCAGGCGAGTTCTCTGTTAAAACGGCTTATTGCCTCCTTCTCAGGATGGAGGGTTTCTGGAATCTGAACCATCAAGTAGGAGTTTGGAGGAAACTATAAGGGCTTGGGTAACCACCCTAGGGTTGTTCTTTTCATATGGCGATTTATGAGGGGGTGTCTTCCTACTCGAGCAAACTTAGCTAGACGGGAAATTTTATTGGTTACTACATGTCTGTTTTGTAATGAAGAGGAAGAAACAGAAATCTACTGATTCTGTGACTGTCCGACATTGTCTAAAGTGCGAGATTTACAGAGGCATGAAAATCTGGCAGGAAGTACGTTTTCTGAAAAAGTGAAGCTATTATGCTCAACAATAAATGGGGATTCAATGGGCAGATTAGTCTTATCATTGTGGTGGCTCTGGAAGGCGTGATACGAACTAGTATGGAGGGCCAAGATTACCTCAGGCACCGCTATCTCCGTTATAGTGGAAAAGACGAGAAGGGAATGGGTCAAGTCTCATCCAGCCCGTCCTGCTCGAGTTCACCGTCCGACAGCTCCAAAATGGCTTCCCCCGAAACCTAGATGGATCAAGTTAAACTCAGATGGGGCTGTAAATGAAACAGAGCAGAAAGCAGGGCTGGGTTTGGTCATCCGAGATGCAGAAGGGCATTGTCTAGGAGCTCGGGGCCAGGCGATTCAGGGAGTATCTGATCCAACAATGGAAAAGGCATTATCTATCCTTTAAGGCGCTCTGTGGGTTCGGGAACTAGGCTTTCACAACACAATATTGGAGACAGACTGCCTTTCTCTTTTCGAACTTTTAAGAAGTCAACAAGCTAATCGGTCTCAAGTTGAAATAATTCTCAATAATTGTCTTACTGTACTAAATAATAACAACTATAATTATAAATCTTTATTTGTCATAGGTTAGGTAATTGTGCCCGTCATATAGAAGTCACAGCCTGTTCGGGCCCTGATCGGGAGTTCTGTCTGGCGACGCTTCCGGTTTGAACTTCGCCATGTACGCAATGCAGATATGTCTTAATAATAATGACTATCTCGTTTTCAAAAAAAAACTTTACATTTAAATATACATATATGAAACTATATTCCCAAAAATTAAACAAGCGGCGTCGTACAAATCATCTTCAACCTCCAGGTTTGGTTATCAACTGTTCATCTCCCCTCTTCATGTTCTACCTGATTATTTGTCCACATCTAGACCTACAGAGTTTCGATTTTAGCGATTTAAAATATAAAATGCTTCAATTTTAATCACGAACACGTTCATATAATTTTTTTCCCAAATATGAAACCAATAGAAAAAGTACAAAAAATAGCAGTAAATAGGTCCCGCTTCTACCATGCCTCACTACCAATCAAACGTCCCCAATTCGGCGATTCCCTTAAAGAGTGATATGAGTGAAGTGGGTTTTCCAATTTCGTATAGAGATTGTAGTTAAAATTACATTGATTTGAATCGATTTGTGTTTTTTGCTAAAATATATCTATTGCAATTTCATTGTAGCTCTCTACCCGTACATATAGCCATTGGTAACATAGATACAAGAGGGTGTCTTCGGTCAACAAACACAAGAACATGCCCAATGGATGTGTTTTGAAAATATGAGTTACAAAAGGGTATATTCGTCTTTTTAAAATCAAATAAACATAAGTGTTAAACCTTAACGGTATTTTTGTTATTTCAAAAATGAATAGTTAAAAAATTAATTAAAAAAATGCTTTTAACATAATTGATGGATGGAGTGAACATGGACAAAATTCTGCTCAAACGAGTGACACTTTTATACTTCAGTGTATCAATATTAGAAAACGCATTTATTGGCTGTACATATTAATATGTCCTTTTCCCTTTTATTTATAAATTTGGGATCAAAATTGTATAATTCGTTCATAAACCTGATAAATCGACTAATTAAAAAATTGAGAATCAACCGGTCTCAATGGAATAGAACAAAAGAACTGAACCGGATAATCGGGTTAAGAACCAAACCGACCTTTGTACATAATGATTACAGTTTTGGTTCACGAAAAATGGGAATAAGTGATTCCGGTTCGGTCTGATTTTGGTTCACAAAAAATGAGAGTCAGTATTTTTATTTAAAAAAATTATTTGAGAAATATACTGAGCGTTAAACATATCATTTTAATTTCATTCGAATTAAAATTTAAAAGTGGATATGAAAAATTCTATAATGAATAAAACGGTTGTTTTCCATCCCTATACAAGGATGTAATGTCTGAATAATAAATGTAGTGATGAGTATTCTCTCAATCTCTTTTGATTACTTTTGCTCAATCACAAAAGAGGAAAGCAGACCAACGAACAATACAAACTTGAAGTGCAATCTAAAAACAAATTCATAGTACCTGCTACATTCATACATAGTAATACAAACCTACGAACAATATATATATATATATATATATATATGTATAGCGCACAAACGCATATATATATACAAACCAACAAACATATTCATGAATCCTAAATACATGTCACACTGGCAAAGAGTTGTGATCCACCTGCTTCGTCGTCGAGGGATGGACCAACTCATGTAAGTTGTCCGCAATCCCTCGAATATTGCGAGTCACATATTGACGACTAAGATTTCGTAGCCATCGGGACATGATCCATAGGAACCAAAAGGCCCAAACTCCGAAAGCAAACAAACCGAAAGGCAAGAATATAATGACAAGAAGAGCTACGGAAGCAAGATGTCCAGCCAGTTCCGCAAGATCGCCTATAATTTGATGCCAATATTGGGAGTTGTTACATATGAGCTTAGCTCCGAGAGCAGCGACATATGCAACAACGGCACAAATGTAAACCATTACGGCCCAAAAATCAGTGTCCAAAGGAGACAGCCCCGTGCCCAGGAACTTCCATCCCACCACCGTGCTCAGCGCCGCTATCATAAATTTTATGATCGCGTTCACTTCCTCTCTTCTGCTGCAAACATATATATATATATATATATGACCAACTTCATTATTTCTCTCTTTTTTTATCAGCGAATAAAACAATTACATTAAAGAAATAGAGAAATCGATTCTAAAACGTTTGAATCATATCTTGGTCGATGTCTTTAGAAATAAAGCCCAAGAATTTACGAAATTCCCAAGATTTACGAGTACATAACTAGGGAATGTGAAGCCTCGGTTTAAAGACAAATCACTAACCTTTGATCGTTGTTAGTGTCCGACATTTTTGGATGCATGAATTTCTTCTCCCGAATGCTAAACCTCTCTGATACCAGAGAGACTCAGCTGACTCTTGTATTTGGTTTTTGATTTATTGCTGCCCTGCCCATATTTATAAGTTTCTCAGTAACTATATTATTATGTATTTCAAAAAATATATATATTATATTTGTAGGGATCATTGTGGTGAATAAGCCAAAGCACCGTACAAGTATCATAGTTTGGTAGTGGATATAAAATCATCAATATGTCATCCAGGTGATCAGGCGTGTTAAAATTCTACAGTATAAAGATGTGGATTTGTTCACTTCCTAAACACTAGAAAAACTGAAGTAAGTGTTGCTAGAAACTCCTGGCAATGAAGAACAAGTTATACATGTGTCGAAGAATGTGTGGTTGGGATTTGACATTTTGAAATTGGGCAGTGCCAAACTTAACTTGAATGTGTGCCACCAGATGGGAGGTTTTGTTAGGCAACATCACCATCACAAATATCTAATTTGAGGTGTATATTTTTAGCCATGTATTAGAGGCATCCTCTCCCTATTTGGTAATATTGAATGGTTTTACACGAGGAAATGAGGTTTTCTTGATGAATGAGATGGAGAATATGTTATTTAATAATTAAGAAGTCTATTCGTGAAAGTGTATTTGGCGCAGTGGTCAAACGAGGCTCTTACCAGACCAGAGGTCATTATAATATTATATTTATCATCAACTAAATAAATAGTTTGATCATGATTATCATGATATTAGAGCCATATTGATCAAAATTAATATGTGATTTTGGCTTCTTTGCTTCAAGTTTGACTTCTCTCTTGCTGCAACACTACATGTCTCTTTTGTGAAGCGGCTTGTTTTCTTCATTCTTTACTCCATGGAAGCCACCATCTCCCACACCCACAATGCCTCCAAATCTCCACCTTCAACTTTGAGATCTTCAATCTCTCTTCTCTCTCAAAACCCCTCAAATTCTCTCTAATCTAACATAACTCTGTTACATTCTCTCAAAGGGACAAATCTGAAATAATGAAGCCACAACATAGGTGTTTTGTCAATGTACACCTATATTTTGAAATCAAGGATGTTCACATTTACAAGTTGCAGAGCGTATATAATACACAACCAACCATGAGATATAATATCAAGTTCCGTACCAAATTCTGCCAAATATATACACAGAGGAGTTCATGCCCCAATACATATTACTAATATATGAAGGCTCAATTCTAATAGTACTTCACATATATTTTATAGGAAACTTGCTCATGCAGCAGCAAAAATCATTAGACATGATACTTTGTGGATCTGTTTTGAGATTGGAACCAGTGACCTCACAGTCTAACTCCAATGCCATCAATGCAGAAGCAGTATTGCTTCTTTTTGGTCCCCAATACTTTTCATCATTGAACACAGATCCAACATCTAACATGTTAGCAAATGTACTACAATTCTGTCTCAATTTCAACTACAGATTCTCCAATCCACGGAGCTCATTTTCTAGTTGGAACTGACCTTGGTTTCAGAATGGACAGCTACTGCCAAAGCAATGCCTTTGATTCAGATGAGCGGCTCGATGAACGGAGAGCTTGATCGTGCGGCCTTGAGATGATGACTTGTGTATGTCTACACACTCCTCAAGATCCTCGTCGCACGTCAGAAGAACCCACTCGAGGTCATCATCCAGATACTTGAGATCCATGTTGCTGAAATCTTCTATGCCGAAGCGCTTTGCAATCTCCTGTTGCAAATCTCTGAAACCCCGATTTGGTTGCAAGCTGAACCGGATCTTTTCGTCCCCAAATGTTGCTTTTACTCTGAATGTACCTGTGTCTCTTACATTTCCTCCATTACTCTTATGCAACAGCAAGGATGGTACGTTATCAATGTTGGGATGCTCGTCGAATGCTTTATGGCTCTGCGATCTCAAGAGAATCTTCGTTTCTTCGTCATTTGAGGAATGGAGTTGTGCATGACTGCGAGCTCTTTTATTCATTGCACCA
Organism: Geranium rotundifolium; assembly: GCA_963920655.1. NCBI lineage: Eukaryota > Viridiplantae > Streptophyta > Magnoliopsida > Geraniales > Geraniaceae > Geranium > Geranium rotundifolium. The sequence goes on from OY987311.1 coordinate 38,123,225, forward strand.
GGGTTTGAACTTGAAGTAATCAATGCATCGTTCGATGCATTAGCAGTAGTTCCGGTCAACTGCTTTGCACCACTGGAGAAACAGGCACTCGAGCCAGAGCTTGGACTGCAAGAAGAGGATGGTGATTTTGAAGTAGTGCCTACGGGGCTTAGCACATGGCCTTCGGGTTGAGGATTCGGTACCTTTGAACAGTCATTAGTCTTCAGCGATGACAAATGGCCATTTCCAGAAAGTTTTGGAGAGTTGAGCTCCGGGAAGCTTGTATAAAAGGACCCGATTTGAATAGCACCCTCTACACCTTCGACTGAATCAATCACGAGTTGAAGTTTCTGCAACGAATGGCCCACCTTCTTGATCTTTCGAGAAGGCCATCGGGTGATCCCGTGATGTCTGCATATCCTCTTCAGAGTTGTAGGGCATACTGCAACAAAGTGTGTAATGATACGTAAATTTCTGATAATTTAATTTTATTGAATGGATGCTTTGACTATAAACTACTAGTCCTAAAAGGAATAATTATTGCAATGGTCTCTAAATTAGTATAAATTGACAAATTTAGTCACTGGACAAGAAATAATAATTCAATTTAGTCCCTAAACTTGCAGAAGCTCACCATTGTAGTCCAACAACTTTAAAGAATCTATCAATATTATCCCCCACTCGCAAAATTTCACAAATGTAGCCTTCTAATTTGTGGACCAATAAGATATTTTAAGTGCAAGTAAAAGTTCCGTACCACCAATGCTCTTAGCGGCATCTTTGAGGCTCCCAGCGAAGTATTGTCGAAGCACTTGCAAGGTGATAGTTTTCTCAACCTTTGTCCTTCTTTTGTCAATAGCTTTTCTTCCACCTAATGAGCTATGCCTACCAAAACAGGAAGAATCACCACCAACTCTATTTTGAGTTTGTGCAAATTCAGATAATACCTGCCCTTGTCGTAACTCCACTTCACTTTCATCCCAACAAGTAATCACCTTCAACTCTTCATTTGCCTCTTCCTTCTGATCCTCCAATGACTCAGAAACTCCTTTACCCTTCTGTTGGGCTCCCATTACATGAGCAACCCAGGACGTCCCTTCTACACGGGATCCTTTTAAAGGATGAGATACCGATTTAGATTCTTCGGTTTTCAGCTTTTCATTTGAATTCCATGTGACTGAGGAAAGTTCCTCCTCAGGTTCTCCATCCATGACGACGTGTAAACTCTGACAAGCCTGTTGCACGAAATCAAAAATGTAGTTTCTCGTTCTCTTTTGTTCTTCAGTGTCTTGACAATCCTTCGGCAAGAAGAATTCCAAGACGAACTCAACTGAACCAGAATAAACGCTCCTCAGTGGGATGGCCACAGCACCAAGAAGACCAAACATCCTAGCATAATGAGAGAGAGGATATTCTGTTTTGCTAAGTGATTTTATGTCAGCTGTGAAGCATGGCTTGTTTCTCGTGAATGCTCTTCCGACTATTCCCTGGTGACGGAGCAGGTGGTGCTCAGAGCAAGCCTCGTGGAAGCCCAAAATTTCTTCATTTGCAGCAAAGCAAGCGCCGTCAATAGTGGAAACGCAATGAGCATAGTTCTCGTGAGAATGCCGGCATCCACCTTTACTTTGTTCAGCGCAAGGGGTCCAAGTTAGAGCTACTAGCAATTCATGCATCGTGCAGACAGATGTCAAAATATCGGATATTTTTGGTACAGCAGCTTGGTGCAAATCGTTGCAAGCCTGACAGAAAGAGAACGCATTCAGTGAACCTCAGAGAAGAGTTATGAATCAACTGTAAGTATTAATGTTGATTATAGATTCTCAATACAAAGCTATTCGTTACCAATACACTGGGAGGACAGAACTTCTGTGAACTCCTGAGTTTGACAGCCTGCAAAGCATCATGTGCGTTTTGATTAGAATATGAAATGAACCATCATCGTGCATCAGTTAGTGTACCAGAAAGACGATTGAATAAAAAGAATGCACGACAAATGCATGATGTTCAGAACACTTCCGTAATAACTATACAAGTTTTTCCATGGACATGTCAAACTTATTGACTTGGGCATACACTTCAAAGGATAGCGCATGCAGATACAAAAGCTTAGATGGATTTTATGGAATTTTTATGAGCATTCTGTGGACGTTGTAAGTAACTGAGTACATATAGTCATGCAACAAGAGTTTTTCAAAAAAGATATGCTAAGTGATGTTTATGAAAAGGTTCACATTTATTACGAGCATTCTGTGGACGTTGTAAGTAACTGAGTACATATAGTCATGCAACAAGAGTTTTTCTAAAAAGATATGCTAAGTGATGTTTATGAAAAGGTTCACATTTATTTCTCTTTTTTCTCTTTGGTTAAAAGGAAAAATCAAAGTGGAAAAGTTTATATGGTTATGGTATGAATAAAATCAGACAATTAAAGCTGAGAACATGATTTAATATAATCATTACATGACAAAACCTGTGGATATGGGGATTGCAATATATATCTTGGTATCTCGTAACCAGCAAGGGATGTGATCAAAAAGCTTGACAATTTGAAGTAGCGGTGACTGACCAAATGCACTCAGCTTTACGGAATAACGTTCAAAAAGTAGCATAAAATAGCATGGAGCGAGGCTGATAATTCAAAATGCAATCAGCAAACAGCTTGGTGTCTTGGCATCCAACTTTAGCATGTTGTTTCAATATAGTTCTTTTTCCTGATTCATTATTCTTCCACCGCCAACAACAAAAATTCATAGCTCCAAAAATAAAGACATCCTTTTAACTTTGCATTAAAGATGAGGGAAGAAAAGAAGAAAGAAGAGACCTCAAGAGCTTTGCAGACTTCTTCAAGTTCTGAGCCATAATTGACCTTTGATGCAGTTGTCACAATCTCAACAACGCCCAAGCAAGTTCCACTGGCTTGTTCGAAAACGGGAAGGGCAATAGACCCTCGAACATTGAACTGCTGTGCGTAATCAATGCGCGGGTACTCGTCACTTCCAAAGAAGCGGACATCAGGAGTCCATTCGGGCAACTTCCCCAAGTAAACGCGACCAGGCATCCCAACTGACTCCTTTGAGCCCTCATCGGCTGGGAACTGATAAGTCTCGGAGACACCTCTGTAATCTACAAGACTCTTGGAGTTTGGATCGAGAGAGAATGGCTGGTTACTAGTGGTAAGGACATTTTTGCCTTCTTTCTTTACAGGCACCCATATTTGAACAAGAACATCCCTGCAATCCTTCAGTTGCTCAATAGCTCGCATTAACCTCCTCTTCACTGAATAAGCTGGGCCTGAATTAGCTTTTGGCCCGATCCATATTCTTTTGCCCAATTCAGTACCTTCAACTGGAAAGCTTGGTTGGAATGATGAATTAGCAGGCTCAGAAGCTATATGGTTTCCGATTTCAGTCCCAACAAAATCTTCATTTTTTGAATAAAGTGGGTTCTCGGGAAAGACTTTTTCAGAGTCTTCAAGATACAATTGCTGGGGTGGGTTTACAATCAAAGGGTTGGTGTTGGTCTCTGAGGAAGATAAAATATGCAAAGGGGCATCAAGATCACCAGAGGTTGAGTCATCGGGCTGCCAAGAACTTAATCCATTTGTAGTCTCCAACCAGCATCCATCAAACAAGAGTTCGTCCATAAAATCCATATCCACGACAGTGTCCGAGAGGGTCGCAGATGTTGAATTAGGCGTATCAGAACCATTGTCCATATTGCAGCCCAGCTACAAACAATATCACAATCCGAAGCGGAGATGAAAAACAGAAATAAGAACTTCTAGCAAGGTTCACTTGTCTCCACAAACCCAATCTGTACAAATTGTAAAACCACTGTCAGCAAAAATTTGTTAGGAAAACTGCAATAAGAAATAAAACCTGGAGGAGGAGGACCTACCACAGTTTCACATAATGCTGGTATACATAAAATATATTTAAAGCTGTAGTTGACCTTAAGAGGAACCCAAAGGCCCAGGTTTGAGTTCAATAATCACCATCTAAGACATCAGCTAGCTTTAAACTATACTTATAATTCTAGAAGAAAAGAAAAATAACTGTATCATGATGTCAGGATTCACAATTAGATACAAAAGCTAAGATCCAATGATTTTGCATAAGCAAACACAATAAATAAAAACAACCCATTTCTACAAATTAGACAAAGATGCTAAGATTCATTGATTTTGCATAAACTAGCACGAGAAATAAAAACAACCCATTTCCACAAATTGGAAAAAAAACTAAGATTGGTGATTTTGCATAAACTGGCACAAGATATAAAAACAGCCCATTTCTCCAAATGGGACAAAGAACCTAAGATTCAATTATTTGCACAAATTAACCCCAGAAACAAAAGCTACCCAATTCCTGAAACTCAAACCCCATTTAAAAGACTAAAAGAGGAGAAGAAGAGAAAGGGAAAGAACCCAACTCACCAAAATCAGTGTGGAGCTTCCTGGGAAGGTCTCTCACTCTGGCAAACAAATTAAGGGGAACGAAAGCGAAATCCAAATCTGAGACTGAGACTGAGTCAAGAGCAAGAAAAACACAATAGAAATGATGATTTGGTGAGGTCAGGGAAAAAAGGTGTTGAGCACATGAACCCCACCACCACTCACAAATAAGATTGAAGAAATTTATCGAACGTCTGATCTGCAATGACTCTTATTAGCACCAAGCAATGCGTGCGAATGAGTAGTACCAAGAACATGTAGGACCCACTAGAAAAGCCATTGGATTTTTCTCATTTTCCAAACATTCTTTCCTCTACTCCATTTAAGCCCACTTACTGTTTTCGATTGGTAAAGTCAAATTTGTACTGGACGTGAAACAAGTCTATGGGCCACAAGAAAGGAAAATTTTCTGAGCTCCCTGCTATACAGAAAATATTCAAAACTAGAGAAATGATGACAAAGAAGATGTTAAAATTGAAGTTTGACAAGTCAACTTAAAAGTTCACATTGATACGTTTGGGCAAATAAGTGAGAGAAGAAAATATACACAATTAATATTTTAATCACTTGTATTATTGAACCATAAATATTTAGTCAATATTTAAATAGTTTATCAATTATGTTTTATATTTTGATTATCCAACTTAACATTGTATCTTCTTTGATTATAAGTGAACAAAAACAGAGTACGAATCTTCTCACAGTCTTGATTATTATTAATGTACGAGGGCATATTTATACATGTATTTGGGTATGTAGAATAGGAAGCAAATCTCCCTAGTATGTGTATATGGAAAGAAATAGAAAAAAAAAAAGAATTGAAAATATATGGAGTATATCACGGACTTGGTAATCAAGTTTGATATCTTGATTCCCAAGACTCGCAACACTCCCCCTCAAGTTGGAGCATGAATGTCAGAAATGCCCAACTTGCGAAGAAGCTCGTGAAAACGATCTCGGCCAAGTCCCTTAGTGAGGATGTCAGCGAGCTGGTGCTTGCTGGAAACTGGTCGAGGTTGTAATATGTTGGCCTGGAGCTGTTGACGCACAAAGTGACAGTCTATTTCGATGTGTTTGGTGCGCTCGTGGAACACCGGATTCGAGGCGATGTGTATTGATGCACGGTTGTCACAAAAGAGGGGAACTGCCTCGTTCTGTGGAATTTGTAGATCCTGGAGGAGATGGCGGAGCCAAACTATTTCCCGACTAGTGGCTGCCATTGCACGGTACTCAGCCTCAGCAGAAGAAATGAGACCACGGTTTGTTTCTTAGAACGCCATGAGATCGGGGAAGTACCGAGGAACAAGATGAAGCTGGTGGTGGATTTGCGTGTGTCGGGGCATCCGGCCCAATCAGCATCACAATATGCCTGTAGAGAGAGATAACTGGATGATGGAAGTAGAATTCCTTGTCCCGGACTTCTCTTAAGATAACAGAGAACATGATGTGCAGCATCTAGGTGGGGCGTCCTGGGCGCGTGCATAAACTGACTAAAAATATGAACTGTGTAGCTGATGTCAGGTCGTGTGATAGTAAGGTACAACAGTCGCCCGGCGAGTCTGCGATATTGCCCGGCGTCTGAACATGGCAATCCCTCATTGGCCGAAAGCCTATGCTGTTGAGGAAGGGGAAAGGATGCTGGTCTGCAACCAGTAAGTCCGTTGTTAGCCAAAATATCCAACGCGTATTTTCTCTGAATGAGTATAATCCCAGTTGGCGAGCGAGAAACTTCCAAGCCAAGAAAATATTTTAGAGGGCCCAGATTTTTTATTTTAAACTGCGCATCCAAATGTATCTTGAGTTTTTGTATTTGGAGATGATTCGAACCTGTGACAATAACATCATCAACGTAGATGAGAACAGCTACGAAAGACTCTTTAGCAACAAGAGTGAAGAGGGAATGATCTGCGCTGATGGCTTGTACCCAAGACTCATGATCGACTCGGTAAACTTCTGGTACCAGTTCCGAGATGCTTGTCGCAATCCATATAATGACTTGTGCAGGCGGTAGACACGCGACTCCCCCTGCTTAGCGAATCCATGTGGTATCTTCATATAGACCTCCTCCTGCAGATCGCCATGGAGGAAGGCATTATTCACGTCTAGTTGGTGCAACGGCCAACCTTTGGCGGCTGCAACGGCCAGTAAACAACGAACAGTGACCATCTTGGCCACCGGGGCAAATGTGTCTGTAAAGCCAACCCCTTCCACCTGTGTGTATACCTTGGCAACCAGGCGCGCCTTGAATCTTTCAACGGACCCATCCGGACGATACTTGACCTTGTATACCCATTTTGAGTCGACAGCCTTCTTTCCAGGGGGAAGGGCAGCGAGGCTCCAAGTTTTATTTGCTTCTAGTGCCTCAATTTCTCGACCCATCGCGTCTCGCCAATGTGGATGTTGGACTGCATGCTTAAAGGTGCGGGGCTCATCTATAGAAGAGATGGCCGCTAAAAACGCAGTGTGAGCACGAGAAAATCTTTTATATGAAATTGATTCAGTGAGTGGATATACCGTCGAGTTTGCCGAAGGCGTGGGAGAATATGAAATGGTATCTGATGGCGCAACCGAAGGCGGAAAAGTATAGTCGTACCCACTTAGATGTTTGGACACTGTGCGAGTGCGTTTCTCACGCTGTAGATTTGGAGCTATAGTAATTTCCCCGGGTTGCTCATTGTTAACCATATCTCTAATGGTTTCATCAATTTGTGGTGCCACTGTGACTGCAGGCGTCTCAGTTGTGAAAGGCAGATCTGGTGAATCGAGTAGGTGTTCAGTCGTTACCTGTCTTTCACTATCCGGGACCAGGCATTGATCTCCTGGGAAGATATTTTCCCAAAATTGAACATCGCGAGAAATCACAATCTTTGTTGCCTCTATGTCGTATATACGATAACCCTTTTGTCCATTTGGATATCCTAGAAAAATACCTGGTCGTGAACGCGGAGAAAACTTATCTTTCGTTTGTTGATGAACATAGCACAAACACCCAAAACTTCTCATGTGATCATAAGACGGTGCCCTTCCAAACATCATTTCGAAAGGTGTCTTGTTCTCAATGACCGAGAGTGGTGTTTGATTAATCAGGTAGGCCGTCGTGAGAGCACATTTTCCCCAGAACTTGATTAGGAGTATGGCCTGGAAGTGAAGTGCTCGGGCGACTTCTAATATACGGTGGTGCTTTCTTTCCACGACTCCATTTTGTTGGGGTGTCCCAACGCAGCTTGTCTGAAACTCCATCCCAGATGTGCTATAGAAGGTTGTTAGTTCATGGTGCTGAAATTCACGTCCTCTATCAGTTCGAAGACATCTAACATGCGTATCAAATTGCCCTCGAACCCAATGGAAAAAGTTCAGGAGAATGGCCTTAGTCTCTGACTTGTGTTTCATTAAGAACACTCATATCGCCCTGCTATAATTGTCCACGATAGATAAGAAGTAGTGACAACCAGATAAGGATGGTGTGGGATAAGCACCCCAAATATCACAATGTATCATCTCAAAAATACGTGAACTTTTATTATTACGGGCTGGAAAAGTCAATCTGGTTTGTTTTTCCCTACAACATGCATCACAAACTGGTAGCCCGAGTTTATTAACTGGAATAGATAAAGACGGAATTAACGATAACCGTTAAGCCGGAATGTGTCCCAAACGCCGATGCCATAACTATGCACTACTGTGTCTGTGAGTCATCAAAGCTTTCCCGGTTGTCGTCGGTTCCAAATAGTATAGACCATTTCGCATCCTACCTATTCCAATCAACGTCCTCGATTGTAAGTCCTGTATTACACAACAATTCCAATAAAAAATTAGTGCACAATTCAGATCTCGAGTTATCTGGCTTAAAGACATTAAATTGAAACAAAATTCAGGCACGGCTAGAACTTGATGAAGACGCAAATTTTTGTCAAACTTCACATCACCGACCGCGACGATGGATGCCTTTTCACCATTGGGCATTTCTACAGGAGAAAGATCCGATTTTGGCATAATATTAACTAAACAATTTTCCTCACGAGGGATATGATTAGTTGCCCTTGAGTCGATGACCCATATTTTGTTACCAGAAAAGTTAGAGGAAGCTGCGTTGACTTATGTCCCGGCAATTGATTGGGCTTGGCCTGCATTGGGTCTTGAGAGCAGCTCCAACAAATGGGTTCGCTGGGCTTGAGTGAGCTGATTTGCAAAAAGATCCATTCTTTCTATTGGGTTGGATTGGGTAGGAGCCCAATTCTCCAATGCATTTTGATATGGGCCTAGTGGGTCAGGCCCATTTACTCCATAATGATCACGCCCAATCCCAATTAGGGATTGAGCTTCTTCTCCACGATTCCCAGGTGCTGCAATTGAAGCCACAAAGCCTCCACGGCCGCTCCGTCCGCCGCGACCTCGCCCTAAGCCGCCCCTGCGACTGCTTCCTCCACCTCCGTTCTTGCTCCAGTGAGGTGGGTAGCCAATTATTTGGAAGCACGACTCCATCTCGTGGCCTGTTCTGCCACAGTGGCTGCACCGATGACTCCCGGCCCTTTCGCCGCTTCTCCGGTGACGCGCGCAGCCTAGTCGGCGCCGGCGCGGGAGGTGTTTTTGCTCGATCGGTGTGCTGCCAGTGCCACCGACTCCGTGCTCGATCGAGTCGCTGCTGCCCTTTACAATTCTTCTTGGGCAGCCGCAGAGTAGGCTCTACCGATGCCCGGAACTGGATCGGTCCCGAGTATCTGCGACCTGACTGTGGAAAATTCTTCATCGAGCCCCATGAGGAACACACAAACCCTCTCCTCGTCACGCATCGCTCGATTTCTGCCATTGATGTTGCAGACACACTTTCCACAAAAGCACATAGGCAGAGGACGTAGCCCTTGCAGCTCGGACCAAGCTTGCTTCAGCTTTCCATAATAAACTGAGACGGCTTGTCGTTCCTGCTGTAGAAGCGTGATGGTTCGCCGGAGTGTATAGACGCGTGGAGTAACGCCTTGGGTAAATCGTTTCTTCAAGTCTTCCCATATCTCCTGCGATGAAGTGGCGTGGACGGCTTTGTTTCAGAGCTCCTTGCTCAAAGAATTGATCAACCATGATTTCACGTGTGCATTGCACTGGACCCAAAGTTGATAATTTGGATCGGCTTTGGGTGGCTTTGGTAAGGATCCATCCACAAATCCTATCTTAAATTTGCACTCAAGTGCGTTGGATACCTGATGTCTCCCGGTGTAATAGTTGTCTCCGGATTCGGTCAATTGTTCTGTGCCGAGTGTTAACCCCGGGTGATCTGATGGGTGCATGTTGTAAGCCGATGTCGAAGGCACGACCGGTGAAACCATCTTCGAAAGGGCATCACTACTTTCTGCGTCGTTTCCCATATTGGTTCAGAAGTCCTCTGATACCATGAAGAAAAACAGAGTACGAATCTTCTCTCAGTCTTGATTATTATTAATGTACGAGGGCATATTTATACATGTATTTGGGTATGTAGAATAGGAAGCAAATCTCCCTAGTATGTGTATATGGAAAAAAAAAATGAATTGAAAATATATGGAGTATATCACGGACTTGGTAATCAAGCTCGACATCTTGATTCTGAAGACTCGCAACAATAACATTGGACAATCTCTTCTTTTTTAAATTTATATTATCAAACCTATGTCTAATAGAAATTGTTTTAACTTTTTGTTTGGACTAATTTGTTTCAAATGCAATGTATATCATAAACTAATCATCTCAGTAATTTTTTTCCATGGTAAGTATAAATCTCCGTGATGTTTGAAAAGATTATTTTTCTCATTTTCTAAAATGTTTCTATTTTACTTTTGATATCTATAATGTGATATTATATATTCAAAAGCTAACAACTTATCTGGTGAAATATATCTAATTAAAATAATCTAATGCCCAAACCACCAAGATTCATCTATACAAAAAGAATTCTCTCAAGAAAAAATCTATACAAAAAATATATATTAATTCTCGTAACCAATCCGAACTCATCATATCTACAATTTTGAAATGGTATAGGCCTCTAATCCACCAATCAAAACAATAGATAAAAGGGTCACTTTGTGTTTAAAAAAATGTGGGCATAACTTGACTCTGAAGATTTTGGGGAGCCATTTCCTCAATCCCATTTCTCAATCGAGCAGCCGCATATGTATCATCATTACTATATCCAAACCCTTTTGTCTGGAAAGTGGAATCATCTCGAGTCTTGACTTGTGATTCCACATATTACATCTTCTAAAGCTCCTTTCTCTTCTCTCATTGCCTCAATTTGTTGCTATTTAGGAAACACCTTAATTTAGTCGTATAGTTTCATCTTAATCTATGTGATTGAATTAATTAATCTATTCTCAACCTATACTCACCATTAATCTTCTGCCACTTGTCAGCATCGGATTTATGATGGGATTAATTTGAGTTGGGGTCATAGCCCCACACTCACAAGTACGGTTGTGCAAATTCAGTTAACCGAACAATCAACTCGTAAACCAAACCGAATTGTAATTTTTAATTATAAGAAAATCACATTCAAAACTGAACCTTCAACAATTTGATCGGTTCTAAACCTCAAGTTCGGTTTTCCAGTTAAACGATAACTGAATTTTTAAATTTAACGTTAAACTACAAAAAAACATATATATGCTAGAAAAAATATTTATTAATTTTAAATATAAATAGACCAAATCAAGTCTATTAATATTTAAATACTCAACACAAAGTCAAGCAAAAACACTATAAAATCGTGTATAACTGATCAACTCTATCTTCAAGCGATGTGTGACTTTACTATTAAAGAGAAATTGGAAGCTTGAAGTAAAATTGAAGCGTCACCTTCGTGCGCCATTTAGTTGCCTTTGACGTTTAAACTAATATCTATCATAAAACTTGTATGATAAATCACAAAAAGATACTTGGTGCAATAGTAGCATGCTTAACTTGTTTTGATTTAGACACAATAGTTCGAATCTTCTATTGGTGAAAAGAAAAACTTAATCGTATCCAACTGAACCGCACTATTCGATTACCAAACTATTCAGTTCGACTTTTTTTTTTCGGCTCGGTTAGTTTTTGAACAGCTCCACTTGAAGAGGAGTGCCTTACTACCTAAATAAAATAATTAAATAGATGGGTTGAATCAACTTAATGGATTATGGTAATGTTCCACAACTAAAAATTGCAAAGTGTAACATTATCGTACAAATATTTTCTTAACCCCTCATACAAGTATTTTGTAATACTTATTCATTAATTTGAATTTTACTTTATATTAAGATTTAACGTGATATTAGACATTAGTTTCACGGGTGATAGATGTGTCTTTCCCAACTATTTGTTTCTTATCAAAAACTTATCTGTTATCTTTGAGGGGAAATTGATGATCACTACTCTCTACTATGCAATTTTTGCATGTCACTACCATCTACTTCTTTTAGTTGTATGTCACCACTATAAGATTTCATTTAGTTGCATCGTTTATCATAAAGTTAAGTTTGATGTAAAATGTCAATAATACTGTCATATTAAAAAAATACAAATTTTCAAAAAATAAATCTTTTGAACTTTTTTACAAAAAAAAAATTTATCACATAAATAATAAAACACTGATTTAAAAATTATTTGTTAAAAAAATGCTTTCCTAAAAAAAACTTAAAATAAAAAACCACATTTAACACGTTTTTTATTTTTAATATTTTTTAAAAAATTACTATTTAAAAAAATAATATTCAAATCAGTTTTTTATTATTTATTCCATAAAGAAATTTCAAAAAAAAAGTTTAACAAATGAATTTTTTCATTTTTTAAATACAAGGGTATTGTAGTCATTTAAATATTTCACTTTCAAATTTTATTAAATGACTAAAATATCCTAGTATTTAAAAAATGAAAAAAAAATCATTTGATTAACATTTTTTTAAAAAAAATTATGGAATAAACAATAAAAAACTAATTTGAATATTTTTTAAAATAATAAAAAATGTTGTTAAAAGTGATTTTTTATTTTAATATTTTTTTGAAAACCCCATTTTTAAAAATAATTTTGAAATCGGTGTTTTATTATTTGTGATAAAAAATATTTTTTAAAAAAACTTCAAATATATATATATATATATATATATATATATATATATATTAATTTTTTTAATATAGGGGTATTATGGACATTTTACATCAAACTTAACTCGGTGATGGACGGTACAACTAAATGAAACCATACAATGGTGACATACAACTAAAAAAAGTAGAGGTAGTAACATGCAAAAGTTACATAGTACATGGTAGTGATCAACAATTTCCCCTATCTTTAATTAAGATTCACATGTATATATTGAAATAGATAAAAAAAAAGTAATAAGATCATCTCATTACTTTTAAATAATGAATATATATATTACATTGAGAACAACTTAAAACGTTAGAATGTTAGAACAGTGTGTGGTCATCGGATCAGCCCCAATCCAACGCATGAGATTAAATTGAATTCCAAACACGTGGCGTATCAGCGAGGGCAAAGGGGCAAATTGGGTAACCAAAAATTCAATTTAAGGCAATCGATCGTGAAAAACGGAAGGGATTTAATTCCAGTAGCGGGAAAATCCTTATTGTAATTAAACACGATCTACCTATAATTAATTAGCCGCAAATGTACAAAGTTAATCAATTAAATGAAAACGACAATAAAAAAACAATGACATTAAATAAAAAAATTTGAAAAAATTAGTTGTGAATAGTCAACAATTGACAGAAGAGAGAAATATTACATAAACAAAATATTTATTGTATACAATAAGAGATATGAAATATGTAAGGAGAAAATAAGATATAATAGCATCTTCAACAAATTAAAAAATACATTCAATCAGATAAAAAAATTTAGGAGACTGTGAATTGACTGGAGAACTTTGGGTGATGAATATTATTAATAGTCGATTTTTTAATAGCACATTCAAGGGGGTTTCACATAAATGGTGAATATTCAATGTGTGTTAAGGGGGTTTTTGGTTTGGCTGGTGGTGACAATGTGTGGCTATTAATGAAGTAGTATGGCTGCAACGAGGTAAAAAATGACCATCATATTCGTCATGTGGGTGTGGTTGAACCAGTGTGGCTCGGAGTAAGTAAGTGTGGCTAACATGAAAGTGAGTATAGCTACATCAACATAAAGAGTGTGTTGAACTCATTCATATGTTATAACTATTACATATTGCGAACAAAATGATAGTTTAGATAATGTTATGTGATATGAGTGTGGTGCGGTTAAAATAGTGTGTAATTGCGCATTAAGACGTATGCTTTCCATGTGAAGTCTGTGGCTATGGTTGAACCAGTATGGCTGCAAGGAACTCAGTGTGGCTATTGTGAGTGATGGATATTAATAATAGTTGAACCTAGAATAGCATATTGAAGAGGTGAATAATGAATGTGTGTAAAGGGGTTATGTGGTTTGGATGTTGGTGAGAACATGTGACTATCAGTGAAGCAGTATGGCTGTCACGAGGGTAAGAATGACCATCAGACTATGATCATAAGTATTGTGATCATAATACGCAATCTGAAGTTGCAGTCTGTTTGGATCCAATTATGGCGGCTTAATATTTGGTTTGGCTATCATATATTCTTGTGAGTGTTTGTGGATTGTGGATAAGTATGATACGTGAGTATGGTGAAGGTCTGTGGGTTGTATAAAACCTATTTTAGTAGATAAAAATAAAGTGACGACATATAAAAAATAAAGTGAACGCAATCTGAATGATAAGTATAGTTAGATCCTGGTATGACTGCTCACTATCTAGTTTGTCTATGTGTTACATATGGGTGACTTTAATATTTCAAGTGCTATAGTGATAATGCAACTCGTACTTAAATTCGTTGTCCTACTGTGTGGCTACTTTTGAAAGTAGTATGGCTACATATATGTGGGAGTGGTTGTCCTATCCAATAGTATGTTTGCTCAGTATCTAGTTTGTCTATGTGTTACATATGCATGTTTTTAATATTTGAAGTGTTACAGTGATAATGCATATCGTACTTAAATTTGTTATCCTACTGTGTGGCTACTTGTGCAAGTAGCATGGCTACACATTCGTGGTAGTGGTTGTCCTATAATTATGCATGTCGTTCACCAAAGAACTAATCAATTGCACAATTCATATTAACTGAGTACCAAATGACGGGTGTTATACCCACAAGTTTTTAGATAGATTAATAAGCTCATGGTACTGTTTGAGATATGAGCTACAAATTACTCATTGAAGCGACTGATCTCAAACTCGAACACAGACAAATTAACGGAGCGCAAAAATATAAACTAAAAAATCTAATCACTGTTTGAGGTATTAAATAACGATCTGATTTACATAAAAAATGAAATAAATAGTTTTGGAAAGATAATCAAGTGAAATTGATGACTAGATTATACTTCTATACGATTTTGATATTACCCTCGCACATCAGATTGTTTAATGAATTGGTGAACTCATACCACACGTATGCTATCTTGATCACATCACAGACCTAACGGTACATATATGTTCTAACATTCTAACACTAATTGGTTAATCTTATATATATACACACACACACATATCGTGAGCCCCCAATCAAATAATTTTAACAAAGTTGAAATTATTAGAAAATTAAAACAAATTACTAATCTTGTACACAATTATTAATCAGCAGCAGGAGTTTTCCAATAACGGCTAATGTGGATTGTCCCTACTGTGGTGGGTTGACGAAAATTTGTTGAGGAGTGGATCGGAAGACTCTGTAGGGGTAGTTGGCAACGAAAGGAGTCGAAGATAGGGGACAGATTGAGCGAGACCTAGTTGTTTTAATGCGTTCTGCACTGAGATCAGGGGGTTTCTCCATTCGTATGAGGTGGAGGTTGTGGCTCTGTATGATGCAAACAGGTTCGAGTTGATTGGTCTCTGGGGTTATCGTGGAGCCATATTTAAAGTACTCTTCAGCGGGATCACGAGATTTCTCCATCCGTATGAGGTGGAGGTTTTGACTCTACCTAATGCTAAACGGGTCGAGTCGTGCATTTTTGTAGGTATCATTAGCGAAAGGTTAGGTGTTTCCTTAGATTGTCGCTCTTGTAATCACTATCAGTTTTTTTCATTTCTAACGGCGCACATTAACAATGTGCGCCGTTAGAAAGAAAAACACTAACGGTGCACAACTATAGTGTGTCGTTACAACCATTTGTAACGGCGCACAAATATAGTGCGCCGTTAGAAACATTTGTAACGGCGCACTATATTTGTGCGCCGTTAGTAATAAAAATTAGTAACGGCGCACACATTAATGTGCGCCCGTTACAAATGTTGTTGACCGTTGACCACTTTGTTCCCGTTAGGAAAAACGGTCGGAAATCAGGCCGTTGTTGTTGCTGCCGTTACTTTGTAACGGCGCATCTAACACTGTGCGCCGTTACAAGCAATTTTGTAACGGCGCACATAATATTGTGCACCGTTACTAAATTGTAGTATAAATCTTGGCAGAACCTCCCGTTCTTCTTCCTACAACTTCTCACAACAAATTTTCTCCCGACAAGGGTAATTTCGTAATTTTGGTACCTTACAAATTTTCCCGAGTACCCTATATTTGTCCCTCACAAATTTCCCGACAAGGTACGTACATATTTTTAAATAATGCAATATATAAATAATGCAAATTTGTATATGATTTCATATGAATTTGTATGGCTTTGTATGAATAATTTGCGTGTTATATTTATTAATTTAGTGTTGAAATTGATGAAATTAATTACCCGATTCCATGAATTGCATGATAACATTAGTGTAAATTCTCCCGATTCCATGAATTGCATGATAACATTAAGGTAAATTCTCCCGATTTTATTAATTGCATGATAACATTAGGGTAAATTCTCCCGATTCCATTAATTGCATGATAACATTAGGGTATTTGGTCATAAATGACCAAACAATGGTATTTCGGTCATTTATGACCTAATTAGGAGTAATTTTGTCATAAATGACCAAACAAGGGTAATTCGGTCATTTCTGTGAATTAGAAGGTACGTATATATTTTTAAATAATGCAATATTATGTAAATTATTATAGTTAGTGTGATTTATGTGAAATAGTGCATATATTTTATATTATTATTTTTGTTGTGATTTTGGTGAAATAATAATGAATATTAATGTCATTTTTGGTATATAGTTATCTAATATTAATTGTTAACCAAATATATATATAGAATGGATCGGAGATTGATAGGATCCGTAAAAATGAGTGAGAAATGAATGAACGGATTAAGCAGTTTTGTAAAATTTGCGAGGAAAAACGCTCCAAGAGATGGTGTGGGACGTTTCAAGTGTCCATGCACGAGATGTTGTAATTCTGCTTGGCACGATATGGACACCATTTACGATCATATATTGAGGAAAGATTTCCTTAGATCGTATAATGTGTGGTTCCATCACGGCGAAGCCGTAGGAGTTAGCTCGAGCCAAAATTGGGATATCAGTTTGAGGGCAACATCGACGAATCAGCCTTGTTCGACGTCGGACAACAATCCAGTATACGTTGATCCTGTGCATAAGCTCGTGGATGATGTAGACTCAACTAGAGATGTAAGGATTGACGAGGACGAGGACGAAGAACAGAACATAAATAAAATAACCGAAGTCGAGGAGGGAATCTTTAAGGCAACCATGACAGCATACAACCGGTTGGTGACGGAGTTGCAAAAGCCGTTGTACGAAACTAGTGTGGGTACTTCTTTAGCAGCAATGTTAAGGATGTTGTCCATCAAGCAGAGCACCGGTATGTCTGACGAAGTTTTTACCAAGGTTGCCAAAGATTATTGTTCTACATTACCCCAACCTAATACGTATCCATCTAGCTACGCAGCGGCGAAGCAGAGAATGAAGGCAATCCAACTGCCACACGTGAAATATGATGCATGTCTGTACGGATGCACTTTGTACTACGGAACACAATCGCAACTCCAGACATGTGGCGTTTGTGGAGAAGCACGATACACTAAAGTGAGAAAAAAATTTGTTCCGAAAAAGACGTTGTGGTACTTCCCATTGACTCCTCGACTTTAACGTTTATATCTTGCCCCAGAGACGGCTGGGTGGATGCGATGGCACGGGGAGCGGGAGAATGAGGACGATGAAATATTAGTACATCTATCGGACGGTACGGATTGGATTCATTTTGACGCAAAATACCCAGTATTTTCAGGAGAAATACGGAACGTGCGGCTGGCGCTGTCATCCGACGGGTTCTCTCCATATAGGCCTAATGCGCCGAGTTACAGTTTTTGGCCTATAGTCGCTATCCCGTTGAACTTTCCGCTCTCAATGGCTATGAGAAATGAGTATAACATCCACACCATGTTGATATCTGGTCCAAAATCACCTGGGCAATGCTTAAATAACTTCATGCGTCCGCTGATTGATGAGTTGAACTATCTGTAGGAGCACGGAGCTGTCACGTGGGATGGTTCTAGAAAGAGAATTTCATAATGCGGGCTGCTGTGATGTGGACAATAAGTGACTTCCCGGGTTTGGGAATGTTGGGGGGCATCCAGACTAAAGGCTATAAGGCATGTCCTCTATGCTTGGACGAGATCGATTCTAAACGCAGTAACGACCGAATCTCTTACCAAGGTGCTCGTAGGTTCTTACCACCGAAACACCCACTGCGATTTCAGGCGTAGGCCTTTAACGGGAAGACAGAGACCCGGAGAAGGCCTACCCGGCATTCAGGGGCTGCTGTACTCAGTGCGATTCTACGTCATCAATACCCACCGTCTAGTCTGCATCGGAAGTTCAGTAAACGAAAAGGTGGTGGTGTTCCTATATGTTGGTCTCATAAAAGCATTTTCTGGGAGCTACCTTATTGGAAAACTCATAAAGTCAGACATGCGTTGGATTTGATGCATAGAGAGAAGAACGTATGCGACAACGTCATAGGTACAGTTCTTGGAATTGCAGGGAAGACTAAGGATGATGTGAAAGCTAGGAGAATTATGGTTCACCTTCTACTGCACCTTCCGGATCAAGTTTTGCGAACCGGCCCAGTTCATTTCACATGGATGTTTCCAATTGAACAGTATGATCCTTGACTTCCAAATATCATTTCCAATTACCATTGAACTGTATAATCGAATATGACATTAACATTCATATTTCGATTGCAGGCAACTTGGCGTGTACAAGAAAAGTGTGCGAAACTCGCGATATCCAGAAGGTTGTATAGCCCAACAGTACTTGATGCACGAGTCTGTCACCTTCACTCAGATGTACCTTAAACGCGCCACTTAAGCCAGCGAAACATTTGTTAGTCCAGCTCTAGGTTTCAACTTATCAGTTGTTTCCCCACATGTACAAGTTAAGAGCGTGGTGTGAAACGACAAATTGAGCGCATCCGAGATGTTCTGGGCGAATTGGACAGTGATTGAGAATTGTGCCAAAGCAGATGCTTTCGTAGAATCACATCGTGCAGGGTTCCAACAAATACACCCTAGGAAATCTCTTCAGGACCGAGTCATGTCCTTTGTCTTCGACTAGCGCAGAATTGTACGTAATAGACATAAATTACCTCCAATTATTCTTCCAAATTTTAGGGATAACTAATTTATATTCCGTGTGCAGATGACTTCTCCGGGGATGCAACGAGAGTTGGTACTACTATCCAGAGGTCCTCGTTCGTCTGCCATTTATTCGCAGTGTACTGTTAACGACGTCAAATTTTTATGCTTGAGAATCGACCAGGGTCGGAGAAATCAAAATTCAGGGGTAATGATTGAAGCAAACGACATATGTTACTATGGTGTTCTTATGGACGTATGTATCCTTACCTACTCGGAAAGCATGCCAGTCGTTCTATTCAAGTGTCGGTGGTACGACGAACAGACCGTGAGAAAGGACGCAAATGGATTCATTTCGGTCAACACGTCCACAGATCGTCACAAACAAAACCCATTTTGCCTTGCTTTAATGGAAAAACAGGTATACTACATTGACGACCCTAAATCTGGACCGTGGAAGGTTGTGAACGTCGTGTCGCATAGGGGTCACTACAAACCGAGCAGTTTAGCCCGTGCCGGTGATGACGACGACCTGGAGTTTGAAATCGATGAACCTTACCAAGAAGATCGAATTGACATCGTCACACCGGGTGGTATCACTATCGACCTAACAAACTTAGTCCGGTATCCACCGCCAATACCTCCAGCTAAGAACGATGAAATGGAAGATATTGATGAAGAAGACAAAGAAAACGAGCACGACGATGAAGAAACCGATGACAACGATTTGGAAGGGCATTAAGATTATGATTCCGCCGACTTTGATAGTTAATATGTATATGTATGTTTGATTGGTTATGAATAAATGGTTTTTTCTAATCTATAATCTATAAAGGGTAATTTCGTCATTACAGCTTACCGTGTGATTTTCAAATAAAACTGTTTTTTTTTCCTAAGTGTGATTTTGTAACGGCGCACAATGTATGGTGCGCCGTTACAAATGTCAACCATCTCAGCCAGATCGTTGACCTTTGTCTTTTGAAATCGGGTTTTCGTTTTCGATCGAGATCTATACGCTGTAGGAAGTGACTGAAATTACAATAAAATTAACTACCAACTCATTGCGCTCAAATTGGTACGGTCGGATTCACGTTTGGATCGACACAAATAAAATAATATTTTTTTATTTGTTTGTACAAAAAGTCAAATGGGCCAGTCAACTAAGTTGACTTCCCCTTGACCGATTTAGATCTAGGTTCATACATTATCGGAATTGACTGAAATTTTGGCATATGAAGTACATATTCATTGCGCTTCTATCCGTACGGTTGGATTAAAACTTTGTTTTTAACATAATCCACTTTCGTTGAAAGCGTGAGTTTAGGGTTTAGGAAGGTAAAACTCACAAAAACCCTAAACAAATTGATCATCAAACGTTCGGTAGATTAATATATATATTTTTTTGAATCGAAACTGTTCAATTAGTTGGAAATTACATATACGTGGTATAGTACAAATTTTAAGAAAATCAAACCACGGGAAGACCGCTTATCTTTCACGATCGAGTTTAGGTTTAATTTAGGGTTAAAGTTTGTAACGGCGCACATAGCAGAGTGCGCCGTTACAAAAGTGGCGGCAATTAAAATTTCGCGAAAATTTAAACTTCCCGTGGATATTTTCGTTGTAACGGCGCACACACAGGTGCGCCGTTACAAAATTTTGTTTGTAACAGCGCACATGGGTAGGTGCGTCGTTACCAATTTGTTGACCATTGCAAAAGTTAACCGTTGGGTCAGAAAACGAGCCGTTTCTGACCATTACGGTTTGTAACGGCGCACGTTGTAGTGTGCGCCGTTAAAAAATTTTGAGTGTAACGCCGTTTCTGACCTACTATGAGTGCCGTTACAAAATCGCAGATATATTTGGGCAGAGCCCTTTTCTTCCTCTCTGTGCTTCCCCTCCTCTCTGCCTGCCTCCCGTCGTCGCCTTCCACCGTCTCGCCGTCGCCGTCCCCTACAAGTAAGTACATATTAATTGTATAAAAATCCTTAGGTTTTGCATGTTACGAAATGCATGTGTATACAATTTTTAATCCGAAATATAGTAGAAAATTGTTATGATAGAGATGTAAAGATTGTTATGGAATTGTTCAATTGAAATTGTTATAACTGAAATATTGAGACTTTAAATATGTATGGAGTTTAGGGTTTATGAGAATTGCATGTTATAGTTTTGGAATTGAAATATTTATATTTGTGCAATTGAAATTGTTAGAATTGAAATATTGAGATTTTAAGGGTATGTCTGGAATTGAAAAATTAAGATGTAAAATTTTGAAATTATATTTTGCATGTTAAGGTTATCGAAATTATAGTTTTCATGTTAAGGTATTTTTTTGAATTAATTAAAAAATACCCAATAGGGGTATTTTTGGAATTAATTATAAAATACCTATTAGGGGTATTTTGGTCATTTTGTACCAAAAATAGGGGTAATTCGGTCATTTCTGGCTAAATTAGGAGTAATTCGGTTATTAATGGCCTAAAAAAAGTAATTCGGTCATTTTCGGCCGAATTAGGGGTAATTCGGTCAGTAATGGCCTTAAAAGGGTAATTCGGTTATGTCCTGCCAAATTAGGGGTAATTCGGTCATTAATGACCTAAAAAGGATAATTCGGTCATTTACGGCCGAATTAGGGGTAATTCGGTCATTAATGGCCTGAAAAAGGTAATTCGGTCATTTCCGGCCGACTTAGGGGTAATTCGGTCATTAATGATTTAAAAAGGTTAATTCAGTCATTTCCGGCCGAATTAGGGATAATTTGGTCATTAATGGCGTTAAAAGGGTAATTCGGTCATTTCCGGCCGAATTAGGGGTAATTCGGTCATTAATGGCCTTAAAAGGGTAATTCGGTCATTAATGACCTAAAAAGGGTAATTCGGTCATTTTCTGCCAAATTATGGGTAATTTGGTCATTAATGGCGTTAAAAGGGTAATTCGGTCATTTCCGCCCGAATTAGGGGTAATTCGGTCATTTCCAGCCGAATTAGTGGTAATTTGGTCATTAATGGCCTTAAAAGGGTAATTCGGTCATTAATGACCTAAAAAGGGTAATTCGGTCATTTCCTGCCAAATTATGGGTAATTTGGTCATTAATGGCGTTCAAAGGGTAATCCGGTCATTTCTGCCCGAATTAGGGGTAATTCGGTCATTTCTGGCCGAATTAGGTGTAATTCAGTCATTATGGCCTTAAAAGGGTAATTCGGTCATTAATGACCTAAAAAGGTTAATTCGGTCATTTCCTGCCAAATTATGGGTAATTTGGTCATTAATGGCGTTAAAAGGGTAATTCGGTCATTTCCGGCCGAATTAGGAGTAATTCGGTTATTAATGACCTTCTCTTTCTTACAATTACAGACAATGGAGCCGAAACGTAAGGCACCTAAGGCAGGGCACTTAAGCGGGCCAGAATGGACATTCCGTTCTTCGAGGCTTCACAGGCGCCGAAATTACAGGATGAGATGTACACTTCGTCGCCGCCGCAGCCAACTCAGCCGACTCATCTAGGGCATACGGAGGTTGATTAGACTTTCTATGTCCCGGATGATTTGACTTCCATGAGATGCTCGGAGACGTCGTTGGGCCCTCCGAAGAGGACATTGTGCTGGATGAGTCCGAACACCCGTTGAACGGGTTGAGGCTCCTTCCCCTCCACTACAGAGAGATTCCGAGGTACGAGCTGTACTTCGATTACAAAGTGGAAGTGAACTGCCTAAACACGAAGAGCTGGGAAGTCAGGGCAAGAAATGAGCAAAAGGTTGACTTCAACATAGACCGAGAAGAGAAAACGGTTCTGGTGAACGGAGGTCCTTTGTTGTTGACTTGGGAAAACGGCCGACCACGTGTCCAATGAGGATAGTTTTCAATGGAAAGGGTAAAGGCTATTATAGGGAAATTCGCTCGGGAACGCGACACTTCCTACCAGACGTTTGGGGATCTGCCGGCGTTTGAGTTCCAATTATTTTGGAGGAGCTTTAAGGTAATTTCAACACTTACTCAAAAAAAAATTTTAAATGCCACATATTATAAATATTGACGTGGTGTTTGTCAATTTCAGCGTTTTTTTTTCAGTGTCCGATTCCGTTGAGTTGAGGAGTTGGATTCATAAGGCGGCCATAAGCGCTTACAAGGAGCGAAAATCGAACATGAAGCGGTTTTCCAAGCTCTACGTGGACCCTACTAGACTAGACCGTAATGAGATTCCCAAGTGTCTGAAAGGGAAGAAGTCCCAGTGGCGTTGGCTCGTTCATCATTTTGATGCCAACGAGGTATATTACAAATTTTATATTTAATAGGTTTAATTTCAATTTCATTTTTTCAATTAATTCAATTTAATTTAATTTTTTTTCAGGAAGAAGTTGGGTCTCAAATGAGTACCATTCGGAGGAGTGAGAACAAATTAAACCGCCACACTGGCAAAATCTCATTCTGAACTTTTTGGGAGAGGATGACGCAGGCCGGGGAAATGGAGGTCTCCAAAAATTTGGAGGGCTTGCTGAAGGCTCTAAAGGTCCCTAAGCCTGGTGATGGTGCACAGGAGGGGGGAGGAGGACGAGAAGGAACTCAACCCGAAACTTGTAAGTTTAATTAAACTCATTTCTTAAAAAATTTAATGTTTAAATTTATTATATTAATCAATTTTTTTTGCAGATTTACATTAGGAATGCGCTTAGGGATTGGAATAATGACGAGGCGAACTACAACGAGGATGAAACTCTGAAGAAGATGACCGACGCTGAAGAGGATGAGGTCATGCGACTAGCTGCAGAGCATGTTCGCGAGGTCGAGTTAGCCAGAGGAATTACAATAGAACCCTCCAGAGGACGACGCATCTGGGGTTGCGGGAGTGATTACGAGGCACCGCCAAGACAGAGAAGACGTTCGACCTCCTCCGATGGTAGTTCTGCGGAGATTGCGGAGCTCCGGACTCAACTCACCAACAAGCCGAGGTTATTACAGAGCTTCGCACTGAGGCCTCCCAAAACCAGAATTTACTTCAGACTCAGGCCGTCCAAAACCAGCAGATGTTCATGTACTTCCAAGAACAGCTAAGGATTCTAAATCCTAATGCCCCTCCACCTCCATTTGACCCGACTAGGTCTAGAGATCCTGGAGGCCCGTCGTCATAGATCTCGATGTAAATATCATGTATTAAACAATTTGAATATTAATATTATTTTTCATTTTGATATTATTTTTCATTTTTAAATATTTCATTAAATAAAATAAAATTTAAAAATAATAATAAATATAAAAATAATTTTTAAATTTATTATTTTTTTAGAATTTTTATTTTATAATATATTATTTGTAACGGCGCACACAGTTCGTGCGCCGTCACTGTGAATTACGGCGCACGCCGTCTATGCGTCGTTACGCTTTGTAACGGCGCACAGACGGCGTGCGCCGTTACTCTTTGTCACGGCGCACGCCGTCTGTACGTCGTTATAAAGCGTAACGGCACCGTCAACTTGTGAAACGGTGACGGTAGGTTTAGTAACGGCGTGCGCCGTCACAGGTTGTAACGGCGCACGCCGTTAGTGCGCCGTTGCAAAGCGTAACGGCGCACACCGTACGCCGTTATAGTGTGTAACGGCGCACACCGTCCGCCGTTACAGACGTTTTTGTGCGTCGTTACAGGTTGTAACGGCGCACAAAACCTCTGTAACGGTGCACATAACGTGCGTCGTTACAAGAAAAAAAAGTGATAGTGAATTCCGTGGCTCATAAATTAGCCAGATACACTTTAATTAACAGTAGATAGGATCACGGTACGAGATTTGTCCTATTATATATCTGTTGGTTCGACTATCCAACGTTATGTCAGGTTAGTTGCTTAATAATAGTAGTGTTTTCTCTTGAAAAAAATCTGCAATATTAATTAGTTCAAACGTGACCTGACTAATACTTAATAATAACCTTGACTAATTGTATAAAATAATACATAATGTAAGCAATATTATACATATCACCTCACTATTTGTGACCACAAATAAAAGTTGAAATGACCATTAATTACTAATATTATTAGTTACAAAGAAGTAGTTTTTGTACGTATTTTATCCCCGTTAATGCGTCAGGCTGATGTGGTGTAATGGGAGATTAATACTCTAATAATATAAATTATTTTTGTTAATTAAGACTCAATTATTGAGCATTGATTATTATGATATAAATGAGGATGGTGTTAATAATGACTCTTGTGAGGGTGACCCCCGTCCACTTGCATTTGCATTTGATGATTTGAGTCTCATACTTTCTCTTTCGTAACAAACCCAAGTGGGAACTTTGTGCTGTTTAGCTTTTCGATCTGGTCACTTTTCTAAAATAAAATCGAACTTAGATTAACAAAAATAACTTTACCCAATAATAGTATAAGTTAAGTCGTGTAAATACTTAACTCATCTACCTTTCGTTTATTATACAAATGAAAACATTGGATACATTAAAGGGGCCTCAACATAAGTAATTAAATTTTCAATACATTTTGTAAAGAAACAAATAAAATACTATAGAAACAGTTTCGGATGTATTTATTAATAGTAAAGTTATTATTTGTGATCATAATTTATAAGGCATGCACATGCACCCTAGCAATATATACAAAGTGGTCCCATATATGATGCCACAAAAACATTGAATATTCCGGATCTATTAATCTTCGGACAAAACCTGGCCGACTGATGTAGCGACGAAGGAATTGTGGGGTAATTATTTCAATGAAAATCAACATGATAATCGTTCTTTTATGCAAACTGTAATATAATAATATTGAATATGTGAACGAATGTATATTATTTTATATGTGTACATCCATATATAAAATAACTATTCAATTAGGGTCACGGTTTGATGAATAACCCTAAAATTCATTGGGCTTATGTTAATACATCTCTTAAGACTCAAGATAGTGACAGAAAACTAAAATTGAGTTTACGAACTAATGAGCCGAACCGTTCAGGAAGTAGTGTCTTAGTGAACATATCAAAAGTCTGATCATCATGGAAACACAACAAATTGGTAATGGTGTCTTGCGTGAGATGATGTCATATGAATTGACAGGCATTCACTATATGCTTGATACGTTCATGAAAGACGTCATTGTAAGCAATCTGAATAGTACTTCGATTGTCATAATGAATATTAGCAGCTAGATTGTGAACAATACTCATATCATGTAACAAAAATCGTGACCATAAGAGCTCACAAGTAGTATCAGCGAGAGCTCGATATTCTGTCTCAGTGCTAAAACGACAATGGTAGTCTGTTTCTTACTTCTCCAAGAGATGAGAAAGTCGTCAAGGAAAAAACAATATCATGTAGTGGAACGCCGATAAATAGTCACCAGCCTAATCAACATCTGAAGAATCTTATAAGACCAAATTTGTGTCATGATAGAATTGTAGACAATGTGTCTCGAACATACGGAATTATCCGAAAAACAACTTCATAGTGAGCAGTGCAAGGAACACACATACACATGAGCTGGCTCACAAAATTAGATGCATAAGCAATATCTAGACAAGTAATAATGAGGTAAAGTAAACTATCAACAAGTTTCAGTAGAGACTGGCATCCGAAAATAACTTTCCATATGAATGAATAATTTTTTATATTAGCCTCAATAGGGGGGGAGGGCGGAACTTTAGAGTCCGTCAAGCCTGCTTGGGAGATAAGGTCATATGCATATTTGGCATGCGACAGATGAAAACTATACGATATTGAGAAAATTTCTAACTCAATAAAATATGGGAAAGTACCCAAAATTTTCATCTCAAATTGTTAGTTGAAGTGACATTTAAGTTATGAGATGCCTAAAATATCGTCTACGTTGATGATCATGACATCCACGTACAATATGAGTAAGATGAGTTCTCGAGAAGTCTTCCTAACAGAGGGAGCAATGTCATAGAGACTAGACATAAACCCAAGGTCGATCATTTTCTCACTCAATTTAGAAAATCATGCCATTGGTGCTTGCATGAAGTCATACAATGTTTCTTCACATGATAGACTGTGTTTGGGTGAATATAACAAGGAAAATCATGTATATACTAAAGATTTGATCAATCTAAAATACATGAAATTATTTTTGGTTACTTATTATTTTTTCAAAACTAAACTCTCTAGATGACACTCGTTTAAAGGAAATTTGTTTCAACCTTGAAAACACTTTACAGTACAATAATTGTTTTGATATTGATGGCTTAGTTTGTTTTTGAAAATAAGAGTTTTGAGAGAATTTACGCCAATATAAAACAGTATTTTAATTTATATACTTAATTACATTAAAAAGACTTCATTGTTTTTCAATTGCATATATTGTACACAAGGTTATGTTAACTATTTTTTTAACCGTTGTATTCACAGAGAGATGATTTTCAAAATTATCTTTATCGCTCGTCTAAACTCTCGATTTTTCTTTATGTTGAATCACGATGTACCTAACCTCCCACTATAGCTTTCTTATGCTTACACAATCTTTTTCCCTAAGAGGTCAATGTAGAATTGCTTAGTTTGGATTAATTTTGTACCATAAAATTAATAAATTATGCACTCTCCAAGAATCTTTGAGCTCATTGGTCAGACAGTATCTTCAGACCTGAAGATGGTGGCCTCAGCCACTTTTGTGTCACGACAACATTGGTAAATGATGCAAGTACATGAAATAGCAATATAGTATAGATCACAGACAACTCATATGGTGTCGCTAGTGCAACTTTAAAACATCAAGTTGCCTTTTCTTGTTGATAACAGGGTAGTGAATAAGTTGTTAGTGCGTGATTAGAATAATTTAAACATTATAAAAATTGTGACGTTATGTCAATTGGAAATGTGATATGGTGTTCACGAAGAGCCGCATAACTCAAACTTTACGCTAAAATTAGAGAAAATTTCACTTAATTCCTTTTAAATTTGGTCGAGTTTTACTTAACTTAAATCCACTGATAGAGTCCCCTAAGTTTGCAAAAGTCTCAATTTATTCATTTTCAATTAATTTTTTTGTAACTTGTTGTGAAATGACGAAAATACACTTTGATTAAAAAAATTAATAATAATAAATAAAAATGATTTTGAACTTTTTGTTTTTTTACAAAAAAAAAGAATAAAAAAATATTTTAGTATCAATATTTTTTTAAAAATAAAATTTCTTTAAAAAATTAGAAATAAAAAATGATGTTTAAAAATCATTTTAAATTTTTTTAAAAAAAATTATAAGAATAACTTTTTTAAAAATTATTTTCACTACTACCAGAATTTTATTCTTTATTTTAAAATGAAAACATTATATAAAAAAGTTCAAAAATCATTTTATTAATTTATTATAATTTTTCAATAAAAATGTATTTTCGTCATTTTGTAAAAAAGTTAACATAATTTTAAAAAAAGTTAACAGAAGAAGTATAACGTGAAAACTTTTCAAACTCAAAGGACTTCACAAGTTGATTTTGAAGTCAAGAGAAGTTAAATGAAAATCGACCAAACTTAAGAGGACCTAAGTGGAATTTTCCCTAAAAACTATATAAAGAGCAAAATTAAAACTAAAAAACTGAAGGTAAATTAGTCAAAGAGAAAGTTACGGCAAACATTTCATTTTCTTGGAATTTAAATCTCCGTCTTGGATATGCTGGGACAAGATCAATACACACCGGTGGATCATTAGAGTTGATTTTATGTTCTCTATAAGGACACATAAATGTTATTGTCTAGTGTGTTGTTTCTGAAATTTCAGTACAAGATGAGTCAGCAATAAATATATGACCAGCACTTGATTCCATCTAATCGCCGCATACCATATCAAACAAAACCAAACCATAAAACTAATCAACAGATAATCAATATTTGTTCCTTCCCTTGATGCACTTAATGTACTTAGTCTCTATAATAAGCTTTAATTATATATTGAGAAAGATTGGAATTACAGTCCTACTAACATATTACATCCTGCACTCTAACTAAAACCTTTGAATCACAGCACTATACTATTCCTTAACAAAAATGCTCTGTGTTTGATCCGAACACAATGCAACGCTACATTCATACACAGGACGAGGATATTACAGTGGTTAATGCAGTTCAGTTCAGAACAAGATACAGAAACATTTAGAAAGCATATAGAACACCATTTTCATGTCAAATACACATATCAATGCTACATGATACACCAGCTATGAACTAGAACAATCTGAGTATGTATCACAAGTCCTTTTATTTTCTGTATGAATCCGTACAAATGGACTATGATAAACTAATAAAACAACCCGTGAATCGTACATATCATATGCAAACAAAACCAACTAATAATTAAACATATGCATAGTTGCTCCTTGATGACACTGATACAGCTAATGTGGTCTGCATTATACAAATTTA
This sequence comes from Geranium rotundifolium, assembly GCA_963920655.1. Lineage (NCBI taxonomy): Eukaryota > Viridiplantae > Streptophyta > Magnoliopsida > Geraniales > Geraniaceae > Geranium > Geranium rotundifolium. The sequence continues at coordinate 38,152,594 of OY987311.1, forward strand.
AATTATCCTATTCCCATATATATATATATATATATATTATACACTACAAAACATACTTAGTTGGAAACTTTCTATTTGCCGCATATATAACTACATGACAAGACATGTGAAACTCTATTAAACGAATCAAGTTGCTTTAAATATTCATGCCAAACTAATTATAAGGTGAGAAAACACAAAAGGCTCGTTAATAGATGGATTAAGACCGGGAAGGAAGCAAAGACTAGTATAAGGTTTAAGGTTGGAGTCATAGAATTAATGATGATCATCAAATATTTATGACTGCTAATAAACTAATAAGGGACAAAAGTGCCTTTGTTAATTGAATTCAATTTGATCTAAGAACAACATGGCCTAGCACTAGCAGCCAACCACAATCTAATCTGTATACCATTGCCCATACACATACCCTTTTCATGTCAAGCATATCCTAGACTGCACTTAATAAAAAGGCTCTAGCTAGATAGAGCCCGTATCGAACTATAGTTAATTAAGCCCACAAGCATCCCTCAAGATCAAGGTGCTCACTTAAACTATTCAATTGTTGCTTCACCCTAACTCAATAGTAATTAATTAGTTAAGCCCACAGCCAGCCCTCAACTTCACAAAAAAACTCACTTAAACTCATCAAGTTGCTTGATGATTGATCCTCATCATCATAAATTAATACACGAGCACTTGGCCCTGTTTTTTGTTTGATCTTCATTATGTGTAAGAATACAAAAATCGCAGACTAATTATATATGTGGTGATCAGTAAAAGTCTGAATTCTTATGAATATGCAACACAAGGAATTCTGAAAGGTGTGTGTAATTACTAACAAGAATGTGTAATAAATACATAAGAGTGAACAAACTGAGATAGTTAATTTATTATTATAGTAGTGTAATTTATATGAGAGTAAAGTTATCCACAAGAATTAATTAAGCTGCACAGTTAAGTAGAGTGTCCTATATAGCTCTAGCTAGGTTTGTAGCAACATTGTCATACATATAACTAACTAACTAGCTATAATATACATTACAAGTAGAATACACATATTTAAGCATGCAATGCATGATCAGAGGCCTAACCTCAAATCCAGAGTGAGGGGCGAAGAGTAAGACCCCGAGGACGTGACAGTAGTGTGATCATTATTATCCTCTGGCTCTGGCTCTGGCGGTGGGGGCAAGTTAAGGTCAAAAGCATATCCATGGTTCACCGATGGCTCCTCCCAGTGGCACCTCTTGTGCCCTCCCAGCGCCTGCCCGCTAGAGAAGACCCTCAAGCATATGGTGCACATGTGGGTATCATGATGATGAGTAGTGATGGTGCTGCTCCTCAATCCCTGCTGGTCATCGATCTCGCTCTCCGTGCTCCTGGTGATGGCGAAGCAACCCTTGACGTTCTTGTGGCTGGCCCTGTGACCCCCCAGGGCCTGGTGGGACCCGAACACCTTCTTGCAACTGGAGCACTCGAACCTCCCTCCTCCAGATCCCTCCAACTCCTGGACTCCGTTGGCGAGCAAGAGGAGCGACTCCGCGACCTCCAAGTCCAAATATTGATGGGGGTTGGGGGGAGGGTTGATGCCGCGCCACTGCCGCTCCGGGTGGCACCGCATGTGCCCGAACAGGGCCTTCCACGACCAGAAACTCTTCCCGCACTCGCTGCAGGGCCGCGTCATCTCCGCCTCGCCCCTCCTCGATTTCGACCGCCTTTTCCCGCCCGCCGTACTGGAGGAGCCCACATCTCCACCGTCCATGTTCATCCTCAAGTGGAAAAAAAATTCAACACTTTGGGGGATGCTTCTGTCTTCTACTTGCTACTCAATCGGCGGTTATTTTCGGTTACAGGCGGTTTTGGTCTCGATATTACGGAAATGCCATCGAGTCTTTGTCTCTATCTGGAGGATAAGCTTGGATTTATATTACAGGGGTTATTGAGTTTAATCAAGTAATTTTCATTCCAAGAAAAACAAATTTAGTCTGTCTCAAAGTAAAGTAAAGAAGAAGGGTGAGAATTTACAAGATTAACAAAGGATTAATATTGAATGTGTTAAAAAGTATAGCCACTGCCACAGACAGTAGTGGCCATTCCACAATTATGTCATCGTATGAAAATTCATATATTCTCTCTACAAGAGAGAACCATATTGATATTACACCACATACTTTTCACAGGTATATTACAGGAAGCAGCACCATCCCATGCCAAGCCAAGCTGTTCATCATTCTTTGAGTTTATTTCTCTGAATGATTTTGATCTGCTCTCAAACTCTTTGTAGATTTTCCCATCACATTCAGAGCCGCAACCCTCTGCATCTCTTTTGCTGCAACAGATAAACAAAACGAAAAATGAGACCGACTCATCTTTATACCATAATATTGTTGGGAAACTCCGAAAGTTAAAACTTCGAGCCGGCTAAGTGAAAAGGCTGCATAACCAATGTATGCATATGCCAACTAACATGCACCACAAAGTTGCACTGCACTCTTCAGTGATTAAGAAAATTGTTAGTTTCTTGCCCATGAGGAAGTAGCAGATTCTAGTTCACCAGATCCTTGGAAGCTCTAAGAATCTAAGGTCTGTCAGCCAAATGTGGGTGCACAGTCTTTCTTTTGACACGACTCCATTGTCAATTCCACAGACTCACACTCTTTATTATTACTATACCAAACTAACTTTAAAAAATAATCAAGAATCAAACTCGTCGTCATCAGCAACCAAAAGAAAGGCTTTTAGACTCTTAAATATCATATTAAGCTCCACATAATAGAGGTTTGGTGGACATGTCCATGAAGATCCACAATGACCTCTCCTGATTAAGCCAACAACAACTAGCAGCATCTCTGCTTCTTCAAATCTTAGATCTATACTTTCTTAGTTTTGCATCAGTGTCTTAATTCTCTTCCTTTCGTTATTTCAAAATGGGAATGGAAGAAAAACGACCAGGCCCGCTACAATGTAAGAAAAAATGTTTTCGTCCAATTAATTGCTTATTGGGTTTAAAATCTTATGCCGCAGTTTCTCTAAAATATCGTGTCCTTAATTTTTTTTTCAAAGTTCCCTAGATGAAGTATGAGAAATCTCAGTCTTTTTGGTTGTAAACTGTTTCATGTCAACCAAAACCACTAGTTGTATCCAACTGTTCTTAAGACATGTTTGATTACAAGATTTTGGTTAGAAACAATCAAATTTGAAGTGTCCAGATTGGGACATACCTTCAATACCCTAACTCCACATGACAGAGCTCTACCCCTCCTGGAAGTTAGAAAATTTGACTCTAAACAAAACTGGAACCTTCTTTTACCCCACATAAAAACCTAATAAATATAAAACCCATGCCCCAAATACTCAAAAGATATGGAACAGAAAAAAAAGCATTAGAAATTCATTAGCAGGGCTGACTGCTTACAGTACATGCATCTGTATTTACCAAACAGATTGCACAGCTAACTTGCCTTTTGTTTCACTATAATAATAAATTACTTGAGAACCAACAATGAATACAAAACACATTTGAAATTTCCATGACTGGAGTTGTTCAAAGGAAATGTGGATAGCTACACACACTTGCAAGTTTATCGTAAAAGTTATTCAGATAGACAAATGGAAAGAACTTATGGATATAAAATGTAGTTTTGCATTCTATTATTTGTGCAGGAGTAACCGCAGACATGGGGGTTAGAATAATGCAGGCATGTGGTCTCTGCCACTTCTCCAATAACCTTTCCAAAGTCAGGTTTCACATTTTTGTATGGCATTGCAGAGTATAGCTACACTATTCATGCAAACACAATCTTGTAGATAAGCTACTCTCGTCACACGCATGTCACACACACATGTAGATTTACCTGACAATATGGCTTCAATGAGTGAAAAATCATGAGCAACCAAAGAAAAATAGAATATGAATTTGTGATTTCTCTAGAAATTCCTATATGAAGTTATAGACAGTATGTTAGGAAAAGGCTGTTAAGCTAATCTTATCTTTTTTATGGATAAGCGAAAGGGAAAGAAATGGACTAAAATCATAGCTTTACAATACCTTCCTCCAGTGAAAGCTGAATAGATCTCTTTTCCAGTTCAACAGCATGCCTGCTAAGTTCGACTGAGGAGAGTGATCGTAGCACTGAAGAAATAACGTAAATCAATAGGTAAGTAAATCTATATCTGCATTAGAATTTAAGTAATTGAAATATTGAGAATCTTAAGGTGACTTCTGTGATGGTAGGGCTTACTCTGTAGATAGTCCTCATGATCTGATTGGTCTAATTTCCGCAATAATATCTGCAATTGCTGAAAGCGCTCTTCCCAATTCACATTCTTAATTCTCTTTGAATTACCCACGAGAGGACTAGTAGAAGTCGGGGGATGATTTGATTCTGATGGTCCTGAACTCGTACTAGGCATCCCAAGAGACAGAGGAACTGAAGGTTTTTCAGACGTGTCAACTGAAGATGGCATTGGAAAAGGTGAAATAGCTGGAGAACATGAACCCTTTTGCACATTTGACTGAGAGCTTGACTGGGTTGTTTCATCCTGCTGATCAGGTTGCTTTAACTTTGTACAATCAGCACTAACTCCGGTAACATTGCAGGTGCTGCTCTTGCACAATTCTGATTCAGGTTTTCTACGGACATAAACAAGATGCCCATTTGCCGCAGTAGTGCTGGGAGATTGGTGGTGGGAAGGACTTCTAGGGCATTCAGCTGAAGGTCTTTTAACGCCAGAAACTTTAACGGCATCAATAACAGGTCCTCTATCCTTTGAAAATGGAGAATTTCTAATAGGATTGGGCTTAGTGATTCTGTTGTCATTTTGCAAATCTCTCAACGGTGTCTTCTTTACATCAACTGGCACCTGCTTATTCCCAGTGGAATGTTCAGTATCAGCAGTGCCCAGCCCTTTTTCATTGAGCTTAGGGTCCATCACCTGTTCAACCATCTGAAGCAACTTCTCACGAAAATAATCTAAGGTCATAAAACACAGGATCAGAGATCAATTCACGCAATCACATAATTCTAAGAGTAAATGGAAGTGGGATTTTATATGCAAAATGCAAGTCAAACAGCAAGGAACAATAGTTGAGTGATAATTATTAACTTCATTATAATGCCAAAAAGGTTTAGCAGATACAGATATAGAATGAGCTTATCTTTTGGTTTCTAATAAGGATCACTAGACATTAAATATAATTTTATACCACCAATCAAACTTTGATGAACAGTAAAGACCTCGATCCATTATATATTAACCTACATCATGAGTCAACTATCTAAGACTTTAAACTTGGTTCAACCTAAAAGCTGAAGTTGTTAGACGAAGGGCTCAATTAAAATACCATGAGGTCTCAAACTCCACAAATACTTAGTGTGAGATATACAATACTCCCCTCACATAAGGTGGACGTGAACTTAGAGTCACATGAGAAGACAACTTAATGGTCCACAAAGGCCTAGGATCAAAGCTGCTTAAATACCATGTTCAGTTAATTGCTCCAAAATTATAGATCAAGCAGTTAAGAGGAGGGCCAAATTATGTCAAATGGCTCTCAAACTAGACACACAGCATTAAAATAATTACAAGACACACAAACACCAAAAAAATGCTCTGTGCCTTGCAAAGTCATGGAAAAAGTAAAGTTCATTTCAGTGGCTTTAATCTACTTTGGAGAATTAAAATAAAAAAGAATATGACTTAGACTAATGAGGTATTGACAGTTAGAAACTTAAAAATACAAAAAAGGATCAAGATTATACAAAGTCTTTGTATAATCAATTGCATCATTTGGGGTTCATGATCATAGAATTGTAAGACTCAACCATACAAATTCAGCATTTGAAAACCATATTTACAGCAATGGAAAAGGCAAATGATAAACCTAACCTGAACACAATAATTACTTGTCTTGGACTCCTAATTATCTATACTAGCTACTCACTATTTTTTGTCTTCTAGATTAATTTTCCACCAAAAGGTACTTGAATCTGTATGATGACACACGTAGAAGTAAAATTGCTGTCTCGGTCTAGAAACCTATAGAAATAATTGTACGATAGGATACAAAAAGAAAGTGTAGTGTTTGATTAACAAGTGTCCCATTTGCTTCATAGTGATGATTGAGAATCAGGGGAGTTGGAGCTTGCTTCCTTTTCCACAATTCATACTTTAACTAACTTCCCAATTCACACTTTAACTAACTTCCAAAATAAGAGATGCAGCACTTGATTTGGGACATCCATAGAACGTCTATTAAGGAATGGGGGGAGTGCATTTTTCGAGCAAAAAATGCTATTTCTAGGTCAAATTTATCATCTAACAACTCAATCGATCAACACAAACAATGCATCAAGAAGGGCAATTTAGGAAACCCTTAAACCACATAACCGGTAAATGCATGCATTTGACATCACATTGTCCTACTCTTCACCTCTGAAATCATGAAACGAACCCTATAATCCAAACTAACCCACTCTTAAGATTTTGTCAATTTGGTATATTCTTGATCGGGAGCAAAGTTTGCATACAGATAACGAGCCCAGGCTTGAATTGTAACAAAATTGAATTCTTGAAACATGGATTCAAGTTACAATCGAAAAGGAAAAGCACCCAGAAGACGAATCACAGGAAAATTGCGGTAACAGAAGAGATTGATCATGTTCTCTAGTTGACAGTAGCTCCTAAAAGTATCGAGACAGAAAGAGAAATGGAAATTGAAACCTTGCATGCACATAGAGAGACCTAAAATTCGAAGAAAATGAGAGGAGCATTTACCTAATGAACTCAGCTCATTGGAATTGAATCGCTCCGAGTCGGAGTCGGAGAGTTTGGGCTTCGGAAGCTTCGGCTCCAACGATGTAAGTTTTGGCCAGAAAGAAACTAATTGAAGAAACTTTATTTATCATTCAGCCCTTCCTTGATACTTATGTAATTACAGGTTGGCCCTAAGAATATAGAAATGTTAAAACTGACACAATAGCCTCTAATGTTACTTCCTAGTTTCTTTTTCTTTTTCTTTTTCTTTTCCTTATTTGGAAAGATATTTATGAGGGAGCAATTAACTCAGTCAATTTGGACTATGTTTCATCTCAAAATAAACATTGAATTTTAATGAGTTAGATAAATTGAGTCCAATTATAATATTTAATTAATTAGTTACGGTTGGAGCCTTGCATTAATTATTGAAAATTGTGAGTTTGAAATTAGTTGAAAGCTAGATATGGATAGATGGAAAAATAATATAATTTTCAAAAAATAAAGCAGTAGCTTTTTTCTTAAACAAAAGGAACTGCATATTTCTTAAAAAGAGCAAAATAATATTATTATTTATAACATCATAAATATATACAACTTGATTTGAAAAGATTGGCTAAAATTTATTACATATAATTAAGGAAATTGCAAAGGTTCCTTTCATTGTTTTTTGCACAAACTCTCTTTTCAGTAATTTTTATAAAAACTCTCGCTTATTCATGTTCAAATTTGCACTGTCTGTGCAAATCCGTGAAAATTAACGGAAATGTCACTTAAATGTTTGACGTTTAAGTTAGCACGTTTAGGAGTGGGCATAGGTCAAAAATCAGGTCAAATCGGTCAAGAATCAGACCGGACCGGACTCAACAGTTGTCCATTTTAAGAACCGGAACCGTTACCCACAGTTCCTGGTTCTCTGGTCCAGGTTCAGGTTCATTCGGATGCGGTCTCCGGTTCCGTTGCCAAAATGTCCACCCTTAAACACGTTTAAGTTAACACTTAGGCAGCACTTCAAATAATTTTTATGAATTTGCATAGACGGTGCAAAAATAAACATGAGTAAGGGAGAATTTTTACAAAAAAATGAGCATGAGTAAATGAAGAGTTTGTGCAGAAAAACAAAACGAACTGAGACTTTTTGCAATTTTCACTCCAATTAATATTGGATGTGGACAAAGGCCTTTAGATCTCTAAAAGGAATCAAGACATGCAACATCTTATTCATAGACATGTTTAATTTACAAACACATTGTTTTTTAAAACATCAACATTGCATTTCATATATTTGATCGACAGAACAAACACCTATGAGTGAGTGAAACATTGAAATTTCACTAATCATTTTCTTAAAAACTAAGCTCGAGTCAACAAATGTTGAATTTATAAGATTGGAACTAACATTGTCTTTAGGAAAAGTGCTGTATCAGTAACTTCAACTAACCACTATTATTACATAATACCTACAATCAATTATCAAATTCTTTTCATTTTCCACGCCCTTAATTTCACAGCTAACGCATTAAAATCTTATTTATTTTGCTCCAAGAAATTATTAATCTTCACTAATTATCAAATTTCCAAAACATATCAATTTTTTAAAGAATAATAGCACATCACATCACTCTCTGTGGACATTGATGATGAGAGGAGAAAAAAACAGAATGCAGTGTTGAAAGATTTGAAAAAAATTAGAAATTAATGAAGGCTATTTTGGAAATTTTCGATCCTATGGATGACAACAAACCCCAATGATCCATAAGTATAGGTGTATGTAGATGTAAGTAATCCCCAAAGTTATGTTAGCAATTGTTTAACCATATGGACACGAGAAAACAGTAGTCCTGCAATGCACTGAGCTTGTATAATATATCATGTTTCTGTATTTGCTTTATTAATGTGCCCAACAGCAGTTGCAAGTGTCCTTAGTCCAAAATGACATGTCCACAACAGTTCTTGGGTGTATATTGGAACATGAACCTAACATAAGTTTTAGGGGCCTGGATTTCCCAAAAGTCGCTCTATGGCTGCGTTAACATTCCCAGAAGTAGCACGAAGCGCCCTTATGTTCTCTTGTGTGTCAAAGAAACCCATTTCTTGAAGTTGTGAGAGTTGGGTAGCGTAAAGTTCTTCTGGTGGTACTGCAAAGAAAATGATGATGCATTATAAGCCTAATACTAGTGGTATGTGTCATCTTATACTTGACAAATGATCAATAATAAGAGAATTCTAACCATTAGATGTGTTTGGACCAAAGCTGCCAGCCCCAAGACCACCAAACATACTCATCAACATATCCAAGTTAGCATTGTTCGCCACACCTGGAGCTCCACCACTTTGAGCTTGCTCCCTGTGGCAAGAAACGACACGATAAGTATCAAACCTAACTATGAACGTGTCGTTTCATCGAGTGTGCTTTTGACCATGAACTGGATCAGGTGAAGGGGTCATTGCATCCCACATTGCATTTGCCAAACATCATACTTGCTATAGAATTCATATTGAAAAAAGAATTAAGGTGTCAATGTCATTATGTTCTTTCCATTACATTCTATCAATTATAGCATATGACTTCTTACATTTAATTTTTATAGTTATATAAGCAATGGGAAAAAATGCAGTTTTTGTGTATTTTTTTTTTGTCGAACTAGCTATTATAAGTGAATTACAAGACTATCATTAAGGCATTGCATCACATGATAGTACTGCAAAATAATAATACATCCAATATGTGATAGTAAATTGAGCTATGCTCCCACTTACTGGGTTGACTGTGGTCGATTGCGCGGAGATAGGAGCGATTGTTGCAAAGCTAGCATTTGCTGCGAGAGAATAACAATAGGTGAAGAAGTCGGTCAAAGGTAATAATAACAACATGAAAATGTTGCAAAATCATTTGAGTCAACAATGACCAGGCTACTTCATGTCTTTATATCATTGTCAGCTATACTAGAAATGAATGTCCCTATTTCTTTTTATAGGGAATTATTGTATAATGATACACTCATATAATAACATGAAAATGTTGCAAAATCAGTGAGTCAACAATGACCAGGCTACAATTTTGAGTTTGCTACAGCGAGGACTCATGTTGAGAGACAATCAAGGCACATATAGAGAGAAACAAGTGACAGCCCATATAACTATTTTTATGTCTGCAGAAGTCAGATGGGAACACTATTGTCCATGTAGGCAATATATAGATAATTAGAAGGCCATGACATGCCTTGGACTGAGAGATTCTTGCAAACTGCTAAAAAGTATGTACCTGCATTGTCTCGGGTGAAGTTAGTTGACGAAGTAAATCAGGATTTTGCATCATGTCTCTCAGCTGAGGATTCAAATCAACCATGCTACGCAGCTGAGGGTTGAGATTGATAATCTAAAATCCAAGAATTCTTTTGAGAAATGAATAGAGTACAACCACCACCAAAGCTACAAATATCTTACTATTCACAATACCTGGTTCATATACTGGGGATTGGAGAGGAGGCTCTGCATCATCTGTGATATAGCTGGGTTTTGCATCATTTGATTCAACTGAGTTGCATCTGGCATGCCATTAAGCATGCTCTGCATATCAGGCAAACCAAGTCCACCAAGACCACCAACACCTGGAGCTCTTGCTTCGCCAACAGGAGGAGATCTTGTTGTAGTGTTTGCCTGAGTCCCTCCTGGCCATTTATAACATATAGTAAATGGTATGTAACATAAAGATAGAAGTGAAGAAAAAATCACATAAAATGTGATGCGAAAGCTGTTGTAATAATTTGGAAGCATTCAGAAAAAAACTATTTCACTGCTAAGGACCTATCTACACCTATCATTAGTATATAAACAGGAAAGTCAAGATGGCATGAGAAGCTGTTCAATCTTATTGGAGAATATACTATTACAGTGTAAGCAAAAGGATGATTCAAAAATCCCAAAAGTCTGATTGTATGGAATAGCAGAAACCACTACATGCAAAAAGTTTAATATTCCCAAGGATATGCATTGGCCTCTAGTTTATACAAAATTTCTGTTTCACTATGATAACTTTATAACTGACAACATATTTCCAACAAAAAACTTACCGGCTGTGCCGTTCCAAGGGTTGGGAAGCGGGTTTGTATTTGGAGCAGCCCCTGTTGCCGATGGAGAATCAATGGTTGAAGGGTTATTAGATCCATCTCTGACTTGTGTCCCCCCTTGATTCCCCAAGAGAGCAGCAAATGGGTTAGAATCTGTAGCACTTCCAGTATTTTCACCCATAGTTGTAGCATTTAGCAATGGCTCCTGAACATTTTCATACATGCGCCTTAGCATGTTAAACCCCTCAGGAGAAGATTCAATATTACTCATTGCTCTGTCAGTATTCCGCATCATTTCTCTCATCATCTCAGGGTTCCTTGCAGCTTCTAATGTTTGTCGGAGAATCCCAGGATCATTAAGTACGTGAGCAAGCTCGGGATTCCGGTCAATAATATCACGCATTTGAGGATTACTCATGATTAAACCACGCATCAAGTCAGGATTATTCATAAGATTCTGAATGGCAGGCATGTTCATTATTTCCCTCATTACGTTGGGGTTCTGAGTGAGTTGCTGTTGTACTTGTTCAAATTCTGGTAGTCCAGCCCCAAATAAACCAGGTGCCCCACCACCACCACCTCCTCCTAGTGGATTGAAACCAAGTCCAGGAAATAAAGATGCCCCAAGACCAGCACCCCCAAAACCCCCAGCTTCATTGGAACCAACACCCCTTGTTACTCCTGCTGTGGTATTTGGAACGCCAGGATTGGTGGCAGGGGTAGGAAGTGGAGCGGCAGCTGCAGCAGATGGTGTTGGTGCATTTGAGGTAAACCCACGAACCATATGAACTGTGTGCTCAGCCTGCAAACCTTTAACAAGAGAACAAATCAAGCAAACTATGGTCAATTTCAACAAATTAGAAGAAAAAAAAAATATAAGCTCAATGCATATCACAAGATGTAACAAAAAAATCCTCTCAATGCTACCACCTTTTCAGAGTAAAGATTCACTAGCTCTGATTAGGAAGGTGGAGTAGAAAAATCACATATTACATGAAAACAAACTCATAATGTTCCAACTATGCGAACGTAAACAGGGCATATTGCAGATAAACAAAGCAAATCACTTCGGCGGTTTGCTTTCTATGAAATAAATTCAAAATTATTCTGAGAAGAAAGTTCACCCATCCTCACACAGCAATAATATAGCTAAAATTTCAATAACATATCTGAATGGAATGTATGCATACGAAATAGCAACAAGATAAAAAAAGTAAAAATAAAAATGTTTAGACCTACTTAAAGTAAGTCCCATCGCATGCCAAACCTAAACCATTTTCCAGAATATACAGGAGCGGACTTGTGGTACTAAAAACAGTTAGTTATTGAGGTACTGCAGTCTGAGTTTATTTTCTTCATTTTTTCCAAAGAATAGTCACACGGGCCAATTTGGTTCATCAAGGAGTCAACTGAATATATTAGAGGAACAAATTATTCTACTATACTGTCTATGTGGCCAACAATGAAAAATCTTATAACCTTCCTAGCAAAATTTTGTAGTAAGAGTGAAAAGGATAACAAGTTGTAAGAAAAATCATAGTAAAATAACAATTGCCGGCTTCAATAGTTAACATGTTATCATATCTTAGATCAAAGAATAACAACATTCTGAGAAGAGGAATTCCATCCAAGTGACAAGCCACATGAGTCAAAGTACATGCATTTTCACTTATTTATGTAAATGTAAGTGGTGAACTGAACCAATTGCTAGAGTACTATATATTGACAGATTTAGCCCTAATACTTCCTGATCCAGCAAAGCAACTGAGAGTAAATCTCTGCTAAGAAATTACATAATCATTCAAAGACCAGCAACAGATTCATTGATGACAAAACCCGTATATCTTAATCAATCATATATCACACAAACCACATATGAAGCACATAATCACTAAAACACAAAAAAGCAAAACCACCAAAAAACCAACTCTTGAATTCCATAAAAACACAGAAATCAATAGCACTAAGAAGACCCGTACCATAACTTTGCAGGGTTTGTTCGTCCTTCAAAATGCGGCCTTTGTAAATCAACCTCTGCTGATCAGCTGGAACATCGCAGTTTCGAGCCAAAACAGCTTTGAATTCCGCAACAGTCGAATCAAGGGTCGTCCTCGCAGTGAATTTGGAACCGTTGGAGCACCGAACATGAACCAAAACTCCATCTTCTCCAACTCTAGCGACCTTGTCGCTCAAATCTCCGTCGGAACCCATATCCCCCAAATCACTAAAGCAAAGCAAGGACTGAAGATGGAATCCAAAAACCCTAACCCCACGACTCAAAATAGTAAAAGCTAGATTTTTTTTCCGTGTGGCGATGAAAAGGCGATATTTTTACTTGAATTGTACAGGAATAATAGTATTGGGATTATGATTTACAAAAGAGAATCGATTTTTGGGGGAAAAAGAATGAAGAGAAAGAGAAAGGGCTGTGTTGGGTTGGGTTAGTTTCTTGAGTTGCGTGTCACATCAAATCAATTGTACGGATAGGTTCGCATATTCCATCTATGGGAATGGGAGTCGGTCACTTCTTACACTGCCCAATTAAACCCCACCACGTGTCCTGTCTGACCAATTGCTTTGCCCAAACCAAAGAGTACCACTTTCTTTGGTTGCAAAATATAAGTGAACTAAATTAAAAATCACTAAAGAAAATAGAGGCATTTGTTTTAGGATAACTACATTTAAAGTCACTAAGCAAATACGCAATGTATATAAGTACATTTAACTCTTTTTGTTTATCTTATCTTACGACTTAGCTAATATAGGGAAAATGTCAGCTGACTACTACTAAAATTGACACATTTGCACCTGACTACCTTTAAAATTATTTTTAATATTGTGGGTACTCTAAAATTTCAAAATTGTCACCGTTAGTACCCAAAGCCATTTCCGTCCATTTTTTTCAAAAATCTGTTAACTTTTGAGATGAAAAGACCAAAATGCCCCAGCAAGTGTTTTAAATTTTCAAATCATACCCTTCTTCTTTCTCCATTGTTCTTCCTCTGTTGCTCTTCCTCCCTCTATCTTTCCTCTCTCTCCTCCTCTCACCCCTCTTTATTATTGTTATTCTTAAGTCGTAGCTCCGGTAGAGGAAGAGGGCGGGGATGGCGCAATACATATCGTCAACCTCCCTTCACTTCCCGACACACTCTCTCTGTTTCTCTTTGTAACACAACACTCCAAATCTCGCTTTCTCTTCCCACCAACCAGAAAAATATTTCCCCTTTTTTTACTTTAACTTCTCTTCTCCTCCGCTCTGATCTACCCATTTTCCCAATTTGTACGCTCCTTCCCACATTTTTTTCTCTCCATCTTCATGGCGTGATCGAGTTGAACCAATCTGGGTTTGTTAGGGAGGGAAATGAGGGATGTGTTCGTGGATAGCCAGGATTGCGCGGGCATGAGCAAGGACGATGACGGCGGCGACTCCTCCTCCGGCAGCGGCGACGCCCTCCTCTAGTCCTGCGACCTCGAGAGGCACTCCTGCGACGACTTCTCCTTCATTGTTGTGCAGGCGAATGAGGTGATCGAGAACCAGAGCCAGGTTGAGACCTCTCCCACCGCTACCTTCGTTGGCGTCTACGACGGCCACGGCGGCCCCGACGCCTCCCGCTTCATCTGCGACCACCTCTTCCTCCACCTCATCAGTCCGTCCCTCTATTCTTCACTTTAAATTCTTCTTCTTTTGATTGATTCCTCTAAGTTGGCCTGAAACAGTAGTTGAAAGGGTTGTGCTGAATTGGATTGGCTTTGGGTTGAGATTTGGAGATTTAAAATACTTACAGGGGTGAGAGAAGGAGGAGAGAGAGGAAAAGATAGAGGGAGAAAGAGCAACGGAGGAAGAACAATGGAGAAAGAAGAAGGGTATGATTTGAAAATTTAAAACACTTGCAGGGGCATTTTGGTCTTTTCACCTCAAAAGTTAACAGATTTTTGAAAAAAAATGGACGAAAATGGCTTTGGGTACTAACGGTGACAATTTTGAAATTTTAGGGTACCCACAATGTTAAAAATAATTTTAGGGGTAGTCAGGTGCAAATGTATCAATTTTAGGGGTAGTCAGCTGACATTTTCCCTAATATCTATTTTGTACCAACTGAGTGTGCCCCGATAGTTAGCGTTCACTGGTCTTCGAACAAGAGTTTGAGTCTCAATTAGTACCCGGATGAGCTATTGTTATTATATTTAGTTGTTTGTGCTTGTACTTGAATAATTCATGTTCATTGCAGTGTATTTGTATGTGTCATACTTACTACAATTGGTATGAAGTTCGATTCGGTTTGATTGCAGGGTTGTTCACGAGAGCTTGATGAGTTCTACAGTAGGATCGCGAGGTTATATATATATATCCATGATCATGTGCGAACCAAACAGGATGGTGCGAACCTGTGCGAACTGTGTTTCCATTATTATGTCATGTATTTTCATTATTAAGTCATGTATTTCCATTATTATACATTGTATTTCCATACACGTGTTTCCATTATTATACATTGTATTTCCATACACGTGTTTCCATTATTATGACATGCATTTTCATAACATTATTATGACAGACCAAAAAAGTAAAAATAAAAATTTTCTTCTAATCCATCGTAACACCCCTCCCATCGACGGGTAACACTTTCCCTTCTAGGGTCATGATCTCGTGCGAACCAGGAGGTTTTGTGCAAACCTGTGAGAACCGCGTTTCCATTATTAAGTCATGTATTTCCATTATTATTTTATGTGTTTCCATTATTATGTTATGTATTTTCCTTAACCGTATTTCTATTATTATGACAATTATTTCCATAACATTATTATGGCAGACCAAAAAAATAAAACTTTTTTTCTTTCAATCCCTCGTAACACTCCTCCACTCGACGGATAACACTTTCTCCTTTAGGGTATAGAAATATACACGCCCCCTCGTTATATTTGGGTGGATCTCACGAGTCCTCATGCAATTCTTGATTCACACACACACACACACACACACACACACACGGAGAGATAGATTCACCTAATCAAACACGTTTTGTATATAAATACACACACACACACACACACACACGGAGAGATAGATTCTCCTAACCAAACACGTTTTGTACATAAATACACACACACACCTTGTGACTAACCATTTTGTCATAAATCCAACCCACCTAAAAACTCAAGTTGTTAGGTGCAGTCCCAGATTGTTAGATAAGCTAGTGAACATATTCTCATCTTTCATATGTGTGACTCTAACTATTATTTCAGAATGCCCGCCACATAACTATTATATCATAATGTTCGCCACGCGCGTGAGCGTCACACGTTGCTCCGGGAGGCGATTCTGATACAGGTCGGCCGGAAAAGGGGCGGTGAGACCACACTCGCCGGCGGTGAGACCTAGATCTGAGGCGTCGAGGACGTATGGTGGCGACACAGATCGGTCGGAATCTTCGAGGGAGGAGCTCACGTGTTGGCGGTGAGCGAAGCTGGCCGCAGATGGTGGTCAAGCAATTGTGACGACGTTAGGATTGGTGGTGGTGTCTGCACTGGTGACGAAGCTGGCTGGAGACAGTGGTCGAGCAATAGTGACGCTGTCAAGGATTTGTGATGGTGTTCTACGCTGGTGACGAAGCTGTCTAGAGACGGTGGTCGAGCAATATCGATGTCGTTAGGATTGGTGATGGTGTTTTGCGCTGGTGAAGAAGCTGGCTGGAGATGATGAACTTGTTGGGCACTGAGCAGCGACGAGGCGAGCAACATGGATAAGCAGCAATAAATAGCGCCGATGAGGATCACGGGTGAGCAGCGATCCAAGGAGAGGATGAGTGCCGACGAGTTGAGGCGATTCCGAGGAGGAGTATTGCCGATAATCTCAAAAGAAAGGAGTTGATTAGTGGTGACTTGGTGTGCAAGTCAACCAAAGGAATATGAATTTTATTTATTTCCAGTTTGTTGTCTTTCCATTTTAGTAGTAATAATTAGTTTCCTATTAGTAGTTGTATTTAACACTATATATACGGGTGAAATAAACCAAGAAAGATGTTCGGTTCTATTGATCTTTCTCTATATTCATTTGTGAGCTATTCTCATATTCAACAAGTGGTATCAGAGGCAATACTCACATACGATAGTAGAAGAAACATCAAATAAGGGATTTATGGAGAGCTCGACGATGGTCGAGGCTCAAGAGTATGTGGAAAGCTCGGCATCTGTTAGAAGTCAAGGAAGAGAAAGGTTCTCAGTCACGTACCTTATGCTAACAGACAAAAACTGCGGGGTATGCACTTTTAAAAAGAAGATAGCAATGTGTGCTCATGGAGTTTGGAGTGTGATCGAAGGAGAATGTGTTGTAAGTGAAGAAAGACACCAGTGGGCTCTAGTTGTGTTCTCCCAAGCAATCCCGATGATGTCCTATGTTGATAGAAGATAAACAAACAGCTAAAGAAGCGTGGAAGGCTTTGGAGGAGATGAGAATTGGGGAGGAGTGACTATATGTGTTATCCTATGTTTCACAAAAATATTGATTTCGCCTCTCGATACAAACCAACCTAGAGTTGACTCATCCGGCTATTCTCTCGAACTAGTGGCTTGGCCAACTCTGCAATCAAACGACAATTAAGGGATAAGGGTTCTCTCGAACCCCCTATGATTCTACTTGTCAGTTATCCAGCGATCCTCTCGCACTCGGCATCATAACAACACAATGATTATAACAACCTCTCAGCAAGAAATAATCATGATCAAATCATAATCATAAGCACATATGCATAAAAATCCAAGCTTTAAGATCAATCTCAAAATTCATGTATCAGACCCTAACACCCATGATTATTCGGTTTAGCCAACAATCATGGGGCAAAAATTAAATAGAATTCAAATTCAAGTTCAAGAAGAGAAGAGAAGAAGAAAGAACAAAGAAACCTTAACCCGATGGAGTCGGATTCCGTCAATTTGGGATAAATCTCTTGATTCATGACTCGATCTTTGATGCCTTCGATCTCTATGCTCATGATCCGCCTTCAACAAATGTTCGACCTTCTCTTGAAGCCTCGAACCCTCCTTAGACGTCTCAGGTCGCACCTCTGTGTGTGGTAACTTTCCCAAATTAAAGCTTCTCAAACTTGTGCAATCTGCCTTTCTTATATAGGTTGCTCAGGTGGTTGTCACGCCGTGAAATGTAAGGGATTGACATGGTTCTTTCATGTTATGTCGCGTTCTCTTCACGCGTCTGACTTGTTCTCCAAGTTGGGATGTCACGGGGTCATGTCACGGTGTGACATAAGGCCATGACATGCCCTTTTCTTATGCTTCTTCGAATCTTCGCGTCCATATGACCTGGCGGGCTATGGCGTTGTCACGGGCCAATGTCACGGCCGTGACATGCCTTCTTCTTGCGCTGCTTCCCGGAAGCTCCATTTTTGAGATCAGTTTTGATCTATCTTCTGCACACACACTTTAAACACCGTGATGACATATGTGGCATAGAAATTGACAATTCTATACTGCAAGATGGTAATTAAACCTTTAGTGGGCATAAAATAATGCAATAAAACTAGTACTGATGCAGTCACATTAATCGTTTCAAGGAAACGAACATTCTTGTACTCAACACAAGAATTCGACAAATTTCTTATGGATGAGTTAGAGACCATAAGCAAATTCTCTTTGAGGTTGACAAACGTTGTGAATGAGGTTCGAGTCCGAGAGAGTGAAATAACAAGAGTTGGTGGTGGAGAAGCTGTTCCGATCTATCCAAGATCGGTTTCTACCTATTATAGGTAAAATACACCAGTGGGGGACTTAACTACGATAACTGTTACAGAAGTTGTTGGGAGATTGAGTTCGAGTCAACTCTGAAGGGAAGGAGTCAAAATAAAGAAAACGAGAAGCTTATGCTTAATCGATCTTAATGGGAGGTTGAGGTAGCTAAAGAGTCAAGGAACCACGAAGGACCAAGCTCGTGGCGTGGTAGAGAACATGGTCGAAGCAACTGGAAGAGAGTTGACAAAGCAAAGAAAATGTGTCATAATTGTTCGGAGATGGGACACTTTACTTATGAATGTAAAAATCCTGCAGAAGAAGAAGAAGCATATTTCATGAAGCAGTGCCACGAGGAAGAACCTGCTATGTGTTGGGGATTCCCGGGATCTATGCACAACGGGAAATTGAAATTCTAACCAGGAAATCCTGCACAAGGAACTCTCCCCAACAATAGATGAATCAATCGGATACGAAGCTACTAAAGTTCATGAAAACCTACTTCTCGTAGTTAGTATGAGTAGCTCTCGAGTTCGATCTAAGACGTGCCCTTGGACCCGTCCTCTACGAATACACACACACGTGAGCTCGACCTCTTGAAGAGTAGATTCTCCCGACAGCTACTAGACCACCATAGAACCCTCTTCTCACTCGATTCCCTAACTTCCAATGCAAGAGTTAGAGAGGTTTTAGGTGGTGTAACAAATATAGCTCAAGGCATTTAGTGGCTCCCACCCCAAGGCCTTTATTTATAGGCTTTGGGTGACCCTCTAGGTTCATGCCGACATCGGCTGATCGGTGTAAAATTCCATTTTACCCGATCCATCATAAGTGGTCTCTAGTAAGACGTTATGATTACCCGATGTGCATGATGATCGATGATTCGATTAAACCTCATGTAGTACATGTCTCTATCCGTTTATCGCCCGATATCTAGATTGATCATAAGGCATAGAGACGTCACCCTTATTTAATCAGTCTCTGTTTCTCGATCTGTGAGATTACTAAATACTGATAACCCGTATCGTTTGCATGGTCATGCTCTCCCTTCAGTTAATCTCTATCGAGTGGCCTAAACAGATACCTTTCTCATACCGTAGTGTGAGGGACAAATCCCTTAGCCGCCTTTTGTATCACTCATACAATCTGTCCCCGTGTCAATCATGTCCGTTATGGTTGTCTTGTTACGGACAACGTTAGGAGCAAGTCAAACACGGTTCTTTACTGTATAGCGATCACAAAGACTTATTGGTCTAAGGATACGACGACAAGCTACCACAATTGAATGGGTTCATGACTGTATCTATGCAACACCATTCAGTGCGGGTCGTCCAATATCACTCACCCGAGTGATATCTATGATCTACTGGAAGATCTTCCCAATGGTAAATAGAACTATACCATAAAGAATCATCCTCATACTTGGTCGCTTCATTGAAGCATATTTGACCAGGGACCCGTTAAGTGTGATTCGTAGAGATATATGGTTCTACTACTTTGATGGACATATATCATATCATACTTAACCTATTACTTCAACACATAAGTAATATAATGCCAATTTTATATATTACAAATGATGGTTAATATACACAGACATTTACAGACTAATACAATTGGAATAGGGCACAAAAATGCTTACAATCCCCCACTTGTCCCTGGTTCCAATCTAAGCCCCAGTCTATACTCATTGATCTCACATGTTTTTCGTGCTTAGGTTGAGGAAGAGCCTTCGTCAAAGGATCGACTGTGTTATCATCTGTTACAACGTAAGTGATTTTCACATCACCCCTCTCGATAATTTCTCGTATTAGGTGATATTTTCTAGGTACATGTTTGGATCTGTTATATGCTCTGGGCTCTTTAGCTTGTGCAATGGCCCCTGTGTTGTCACAAAATAAACTTACTAGATCAGACGCGTTTGGCATTATGCCTAATCCAGTTAGAAAGCTCCTGATCCATACAGCCTCCTTCGCTGCTTCCGAGGCAGCGATATACTCAGATTCCGTTGTAGAGTCAGCTGTGGAATCATGCTTCTTGCTCTTCCAGCTAAAAGCTCCTCCATTCAACATGAACACATATCCTGACTGACTTTTATAGTCATCAGGATCCGTCTAGAAACTAGCGTCAACAAAACCTTTGACGACTAGTTCATCATCTTCTCTTCCCCCATAAAAAAGAAAAGCGTTCCTGGTTCTCCTCAAGTATTTGAGGATTGCCTTGACCGCAATCCAATATTCCCCACTGGGGTTGAATTGATGCCTACTGGTACAACTTAAGGCAAACGAGATGTCCGGTCTCGTACATATCATGACATACATGATGGATCCAATAGCCGAAGTGTATGGAATTCCACTCATTCTTTTCAGCTCATCAGTCGTCACCGGACGTTGAGTCTTGCTTAGTCTTATGCCATGACGGATGGGTAAGAATCTTTTCTTGGCATCAAGCATTGAGAATATCCTCAACACTTTGTCCATGTAGGTGCTCTGACTTAAACCCAAGACCCGCTTGGTGCGATCTCTCCATATCTTAATACCCAAGATGTAAGAGGCTTCGCCTAAGTCTTTCATTGCGAAACACTCGCCTAACCAAGCTTTTGTTGAGTGCAAGGTTGGAATGTCATTTCCAATGAGTAATATATCGTCGACATATAGCACCAAAAAGACTATCTTATTTCCATCCTCCCTTTTGTAAACACAAGGTTCATCATCGTTCTTGATAAAGCCGAACTGTTTCACAACTTCATCAAAACGTTAATTCCAACTCCTCAAAGCTTGCTTTAATCCATAAATGGATTTGAGAAACTTACAAATCTTTCCCTTATTCTTTGGATCTACAAAACCTTCAGGTTGCGTCATATAAACGTCCTCAGTTAAGTTCCCATTAAGAAAGGCGGTTTTGACATCCATATGCCATATCTCGTAGTCATGATACGCTGCGATGGCGAGAAGAATTCGGATAGATTTGACCATAGCCACTGGAGAAAAGGTTTCCTCATAGTTATTGCATTGAATTTGTCTATAACCTTTTGCTACCAGACGTGCTTTATAGGCTCAGAGGATTGCCATCCATGTCTGTCTTCTTTTTGAAGACCCATTTACAACCAATGGTATTAACACCAGCGATTGGATCAATCAAGCTCAAGACTTGACTATTGTACATGAATTGGATTTCCTTCTTCATGGCACCCAGTCATTTCTCGGAGTCGGTACTGTCCACGGCTTCTCGAAATGTGGTGGGTTCATTATCTTGATCCACCAATACCAGCTCATCACCTTGAGTCACACAGAATCCGTATCTCACAGGTGGATGACTGGTCCTTTCAGACCGCCTTGGACTGTCCTGAAGAATTGCAGTGATCGGTTCCTGCTCTACTACCTGCTCTGGCTCCATATCTTCTACTGGACTTTCAGGTGGTTCTTGAGAAGCTACATTCTCTGGAATTTTATCCAGATCTATAGTTCTCCCACTGTCTGTTTTGGAAATGAACTCGTTTTCCAAAAACACCCCACCGCGAGCAACGAAAACTTTGTTCTCGCTCGATTTATAGAAGTAGTATCCCCTTGTTTCTTTGGTATACCCAACGAAGGTACATTTTTCTGATTTTGGTTCGAGCTTGTTTGAGAGCATGCGCTTCACAAAAGCCTCACAACCCCAAATCTTGAGGAAAGACAAAATGGGCTTCTTCCCGTACCATTGCTCAGAAGGTGTACCTTCCACTGTCTTCGTTGGAGCCCTATTCAATATGAATGCGGTAGTTTCAAGAGTATAACCCCATAAGGATATTGGCAAATTAGCGTGACTCATCATGGATCGAACCATATCCAACAATGTTCGATTCTTTCGCTCAGACACTCCATTTAACTGAGGTGTTCCTAGCGGAGTCCACACTGATAATATCCCACTTTCCACAAGATGATCGAGAGACTCTTGGGATAAGTATTCTCCACCTCGATCCGAACGAAGTGCTTTTATACTTTTCCCAAGCTGGTTCTGCACTTTAGTCTTGAACTCTTTGAATTTATCAAAAGCATCATACTTATGTCTCATTAAATAGACATAACCAAATCTACTGTAATCGTCAGTAAAAGTGATGAAGAAACTATAACCGCTCCTGGAAAGTGAACTCATAGGTCCACACACATCGGTGTGTATTAGGGCCAATAGGTCACCCGCCCTTTCACCTCTCCCGATGAAGGGCGCTCTAGTTATCTTGCCCATCAAACAAGCCCTGCATTTCTCAATCGAATGGAATTCGAATGTACTTAACAGCCCGCACTTGTGAAGTGCTGAGACGCGTCTCTCATTTATGTGGCCTAGACGACAGTGCCATATTAGAGTTTAGTTCAAATCATCTAATTTAAATCTTTTCATATTAACATTATAGAGCTTATTAGAATTGGGGCTTTCCATATTCAATACATATAAACCACCAACTGTACTTGCACTTGCATAATGTACGTCATCACGTTTTATATTAAAACTTCCATTTTCGATTACAAAAGAAAATCCTTCCTTATCTGGTAAGGAAATGGATATAATGTTTATGCTTAAAGTAGATACAAAATACTCATTATGCAGTACAAGAAGAAGGACACTAGGCAAAACAAGTCTAACGGATCCTACATCAGTAGCGGCAACCTGAACTTTGTTCCCAACTCTTAGGTCCACCTCATTCTTGCCTAAATCCCTTCTATTTTCCAACACCTGCACATTTGTACATATATGAGATTCAGCTCCGGTATGTAATACCCATGAATCTGAAACAGAGAGATTTAGGTTCAAAAAGAAAATACCTGAGGAAGACGCGGCCACGTCGCCCTTCTTCTGATCATCCTAGAACTTTCTGCAATCTCTCTTCCAGTGACCGGGCTGTTGGCAGTAGAAGCAAAATGCTTCCTTTTTCTTCTTCGCCTCCCCGACTTTAGGAGGTCTAGGAAGTAAAGGCAGTCTCATCTTGCATGCCAAGTGCATAGGGGCTCTACCCTTATCACCTCCAGCTTTGAAGCCAGTTCCATTTCTAACCTTTAGGACATCCTTGCCACGAGTGACCTTGATGTTCTTTTCATCCGTCACAAGCATTTGATGTAACTCTGAAACAGTCTTGTCCATATCATGCATATAATAGTTCATTACGAAGCTATCATATATATGAGGAAGGGATTGCAGAACTAAATTGGCTGTCATATGCTTTTCCATCCCGAGGCTAAGTCGGGTCAGGCTGTCGAGATGTCCCTTCATTTTTAGAACATGTGGACCTACAGAACTGCCTGCTGACATTTTGCAGGCGAGGAGTTTCTTAAGAATCCCGAATCTTTTGAGTCGAGCCTTCTCCTTGAACATGACCTTTATCTGCGACATCATCGCTAAAGGGTCCTCAGACAGTTCCATAAACTGCTTCTGGAGCTCCGGCTCCATAGCGCCCAGCATCACACACGCCACGTCGATGTTGTTGCTAAGGTGCTTTTGGTATGCATCCTTAACGGCCCTCGGGGTGTTGAGTGCTGGCTCCACAGGGATAGCCCGGTCCAGGACGTATTTCTTGCGTTCCAACTTGAACACAAGTCGTATGTTCCTGTCCCAGTCCAGATAGTTTGTTCCATTGAACTTACCCTTTTCGAGGATATGCCTCAATGACAAACTGTTCGCGTTCGTTGAATTGTTCGCCATTAATCTACACGAGGAAAGTAAATTTAATTAGAAAGTTAAATAAATTTACGAAGATCATGAATAAACTTCAACCTTTCGATTATAAGTTAATAGAATCTAAAACCAATACCCATGATTCATGAATCGAAGTACGCTAAGGCGCACCGCTCCGACTCACTTATTTAGGTAGGACATGCATCCAATTACAACCAATGCAATTGGGTCCAATTACTACCCGTGTAATTCTTGGCAAGGGTCTGTGCTAATGCACACGACATACCCTTTATGATACCCTGACTCGACCCTGGTCGAGAATCGCAGTTAAGTCAACCAAATCAAGTATGCTTAGTTCGATAGAGATGCTCTGTTAAGGCGCACGACATCTAGATAGAACTTTCGCAAACTTGTATAGAACGCACTTTCGAAGATGCTCCGCTAAGGAGCACGACATCAACAAAGTGGAGAACTATACAGACTTATGATTTTGGGTTGGTGACTCACTTGACTTAAAATTATTTGTGATCGGTTGAGTTTAAATCATTTATGTTTGATACAATTAGGAATCCGTCATCAACAACCCGTGTTATGACGATTCTAATTTATCTTACATTATCTTCTTCGAAACTATCATTTACAACTCGTGCAAAGACGTTTTCAAATTTGAACACATCCATCACAACCCGTGCGACGATGGTTGACAACGCTTTTAACATGCAAACAATTAATCCGATTTTAAACTTTGCATGTTGGTGATAGCTTAAACTAAAATAAACCAAGCATGCTCGCAATAAAATTTATCATTCAGATAAATTCTAGCATGCATCAAAGCGTTAAATATGCACAAATAGCCCAAGTTTAAGTCCTAAGTATTCTATGAGAGGAAGACTCCATGAGCTCTTCTCGTCATCACCACTTAGGGCCACTCCCACTAGCTCGTGGACATCCTCCAAGATTGTCAACGTTCTCGGTTTCCATCATTCTCGACTTGAGCAATTAATTACAATTAATGCTCAGTTCGTAGACCGGGTGAAAAAATAATTACACTTTATCACTAGCGGTTCGCAGCCCGCATAAAAGAATAATTACACGTTACAATCTAACGGTTTGCAGACCGTTTTAAAAGCGATAAATTATTAAACTCTATTGGGCTATCTATGCACCATGCATATCAACTCATCACACAACATGTTATCATACAAGCATGTTGTCAAACAAGATACATTTCTGGTTTTAATTTTCATGTCCAAGTTGCTTGGTCGGGTTTATCGAAACTAGACCTTTTCGAAAAATCGGTTTATCGAAACCGTTCAAATCAAAAAAATTTCAAAACATTAGATTGCGGATTTGTGCCACAAATCAAACACCGTGCAACAAACCACCCAGGCCCAAACCAAGTAGGCCGAAACCCACTTGGGCCGAGCCCCTACGCACCGACGCGCTAGGGTTTGGCAACCCTAGCCGTCGGGCCTCCACCACCGGCCTCGGCCCAAATCTGGCTACTGCCGTGGCAGGGGCAGGGTGGGCACATGACCGTGACCATCTAATGGCCACTGCCCAGCCCTGCTCCGGCAAGCCGAAGCCCCCGCCCGGTCCCCTTTTCCGGCTCCCTGAGAGTCCTGTTTCCAGTGACCCGACAAATCTAATTTTTTTTCGAAAATTTTCAGATTTGATAATATGTTTAAAACTTCATTTC
Organism: Geranium rotundifolium; assembly: GCA_963920655.1. Lineage (NCBI taxonomy): Eukaryota > Viridiplantae > Streptophyta > Magnoliopsida > Geraniales > Geraniaceae > Geranium > Geranium rotundifolium. The sequence continues at coordinate 38,178,481 of OY987311.1, forward strand.
CATGGCATATAAAACCCATATACGAGACATAAACATATTATAGCAACATGGCAAGCAAAACAACACCGAAATCTATTCAAACAAAGATTTAAGAGGGTAACCGTGCTCTGATACCACTGTAGAAACTTTGGGGCTACCAAGAACACCATGGAAATGGAAGCAAAAATATATAAACCACAAAAAATTACCAAGAAAATCAAACCATTAAATCCCAGGGCAAAACCGAAATCACAAATTTACCTCGGTTTGTTCGAATCGGTATTGAAGAACGCTTCGGATCTTCAACTCTAACCAAGTCCACATGGATAGGATGATCACTTAGGGATCCTACACTCTTCTACTTACTAGAATAGAAGAGAGAGAAAGATAGGGGAGGTAGGGAGGTGGTTCGGCTGAGAGTAATAGAGAGGGAGAGAGAGCCCCTCAAGACTTTGTGATATTTTCTTAAGTGTTGGAGTTGTGTGGGTTAATGTGTATTTGAATTGATGTGTATTGGGTTAAGGGAAATGATGATGGTCATTGGGTGACCTCTATTAATCACACTTACCAAACAAGATTAGGATAGTAAGTATCTAGTCATCATCCACTTAACCAAAGTTAGTGGAGAAAGGAACCCATCCTTTGCTCCACTATTGGGCCTTGGTTGGGCCGGCCACTAGGGCCTCGTGGCACGAAGCCCAATGCTTCGGCCATGAGGTCCCGTTCCGCGTCCAACTTACCCCCGAACTTATTGTACAAAGTACGACGCGACATCGACGAAAGACTTAGTCTTTCTCGATTTGCGTGTCACATTCCATTACACATATCCATGGCCCAAAACGTCCAGTTTTACCCATGCCTCTCTCTCTCGAGTATCGCCGACCTTTCCTTGTCTTTCATAATCCATATCCTATGTGTGTGACCCTCTAGGTTCATGCCGACGTCGGCGGATCGGTGTAAAATTCCATTTTACCCGATCCATCATAAGTGGTCTCTAGTAAGACGTTATGATTACCCGATGTGCATGATGATCGATGATTCGATTAAACCTCATGTAGTACATGTCGCTATCCGTTTATCGCCCGGTATCTAGATTGATCATAAGGTATAGAGACGTCACCCTTATTTAATCAATCTCTATTTCTCAATCTGTGAGATTATTGAATACTGATAACCCGTATCGTTGGCATGGTCATGCTCTCCCTTCAGTTAATCTCTATCGAGTGGCCTAAACAGATACCTTTCTCATACCGTAGTGTGAGGGATAAATCCCTTAGCCGCCTTTCGTATCACTCATACAATCCGTCCCCGTGTCAATCATGTCCATTATGGTTGTCTTGTTACAGACAACGTTTGGAGCAACTCAAACGCGGTTCTTTACTGTAAAGTGATCACAAAGACTCCTTGGTCTAAGTATACGACGACAAGCTACCACAATTGAATGCGTTCATGACTGTATCTATACAACAGCATTCAGTACGGGTCGTCCAATATCACTTACTCGAGTGATATCTATGATCTGATTCTGGAAAGTCTTCCCAATGGTAAATAGAACTATACCATAAAAAATCATCCTCATACTTTAAGCGTGATATGTACAGATATATGGTTCTACTACTTTGATGGACATATATCAGATTATACTTAACCAATTACTTCAACACATAAGTAATATAATGCCGATTTTATATATTGCAAACGATGATTAATATATACAGACATTTACTGACTAATACAATTGGACTAGGGCACTAAAATGCTTACAATCGATCGACACCCCCAAGGTGGCGATTGACACTTGAATTCTGAGATGAATGATACGTAATTGATGCGGTCACACACTTCTTCAGTCATACTCATCAAGGGGCCTAGAACCATACCCTTCACCAAGCCTCATCGTGGGGAAACAAATACCTTCGGACGCAATGTGCGCTCCCACTACAGTTTGTCCAATAGCCAACCATGCCCGTTATGACTATTCTGTTACAAGCAGCGTTGAAGCATGTCAAACTAATGGAGTGACGTGCATGTGAGCCACTCGCTCCAAGGTCTTAAGACAGTGATCAAACTATGACGGAGTATGCGTTGGTGACTTAATCTTTACGCCATACTCCAAGTCGGGTCATCCAATACCATTTCCCAGATGATTTGACTTTGGTAATCCCATTACCTAGATCATCAGAACTTGATCTTAAGTCAGCCTCACGCTAGTCACTTATGGATAAATATTCGACTAGGGATTCGTCTAGTATAATTTCATAGCATCTAAAAGTTCTACTATTAGTGATGACACACTCAATGACTTTAGATCAAATTATCATTTGACTCATTATTATAACACAGTAGTAATGAAAATGAATTTTATTTCTAAACAAAAGATTACATAGAAAAGACTTGGACGAGGGCACAAGCTCTTACACTATGTTTGTGGCAGTCACAAGCCAGACCATGAGGGAAGCGTTCATTGAGTTGAACGAGCAGGGAAAAGAATAAGCCAATCTCGTGTAACAGTACCACGAGGAAGAACCTGCTTTGTTCATGGTGGTCAAAAGCCAAAGCAGGAGGGAAGAGTTCGTTGAGCTGAACGAGCAGGGAGTGCATCTTGAGCTGGGTTTCGCAGAAGGAATAAAGTCAACAACCTGGTACCTTGATACTAGCTCCAACAATCACATGTCTGGGGACATGTGTGTTCTTGCAAGTTTAGATCAGAAGGTACGAGGTTCTGTCAAGTTCAAAGATGGCTCGATTATTAAAATGATGGGCCGAGGCACAATGTTGCTCAAAGATATGAAGGAGGAGCAGTTGGGGTTGGCGGGTGAGTCTCTTCAGAAGTATTCATGAGAGGTAGATATGAAGCGAAAGAAATTGTATGAAGTTGAGAAAATAGTACAGGAAATTCTGGAGAGCTTGACTTAAGAGAAGCACAGTTGAGCAGAGTGCAAAATCAGCTCGAGAAGCATTCCAAGGAGCTTGAATCTAGAGAAGATAAATTGGCTAGATTGTTTAGGAAGTATAAATTTCAAGAAGATCAATTGTTGCAGGTGGAGAGATTGTATGAAGAGCGGTCTAAAGAAGTTGCTTCGCAGACCAAACAGTTGGGGGAACTGGCTAAGGGGTTAACTTCTAGGAATACTGTTTTGGGTGTAATGTTGACATTAACAGTATAGAAGTCGATAGAGCTTCAGTCCATCGAGAAAAATATTGGTGGACTCAGAACATGAATACGAGAATACCAACGAAGAGTTTGAGGTTAAAATTAAATGCTGTGAAGAAATTTAGAAATCGAGGGTTTCTTTAATGGAAGAGAATATTGGGGCGAGATTGTGAGTCGCGGGTATGAAAAGGGACAAGCTTTGGAAAGCGTACGAGCATGCGCATACGCATGCTTCTTCTCTGCTCAGGCTCATTCTTCAATGAAAGAACTTAGAGGAACACTTGGATTCGACTCGCAAGGTCCTTAAGAAGAACTTGGAAAAAATGGTCTCGCGCAGGAAAAAGGTCGAAGAGGCTTGGAGAGAAGTAGAGCATCAAGAAGGCTAGGTCACGTTGGAGGAAAAACTGTTGAATGCTTTGAAAGAGAATGTTAGTAAGTGTGAGGAGCAATTGAGTTATGTACATAATCATATTTTAGAGTGTACTAGGGAACTTAAGTTAAAGCTGAGCAAGGAGAGGAATTTGTCAATGCTACTGATTATGGAAGTCTCGTGGGAAGGTTACGATATTTGGTGAACTCGTGACCATATTTGACTTACTGATAAATGCTAAATTACACCACATTTTGAGCACGAATTTCTCACATTTTCACCCTATTTTCGTCCCGCGTGGGTACAAAACCTCATTTTTATGTCTCTTTTGCTTCACGACCTCTTTGGTAAACAATGCGAATTTTCTGGTAAAAAGGACTAATTTTGGAGAATTGTTGAGTCTGCCCCGTGACTGACCACTGGGCCACCCTATGGCCCTCAACTCGGGCCCGACAACCCAACAAATGAGCCCAAAGACTGACTACACTGTGGCACTCACCACGCCCTGTGGAGAACGTTGGAGCGAGAAGACCCGTGGCCATTTGACCACGCCCCCGTGGCCAACACCCGTGGCCACTCAACCACTTCAAATTGTGGAGAAGTCATGATCAAAGCTTGCGAGGAAAGAAGTTGACTGTGGCCACCCAGTGGCTAGGTGATGAGTTTTCCACTCGGAGTTCGTGGATGCTTCGTGAGCGCAAAAAATAAGGCACAACACCGCCACGGTCTTGTGGCGATTCAGTCACGCCCCCTTGTTGGGTTGGAAACTCGCGACTATCAAAAGAATTCGCCATATTTGGAAAAAATATCAATTAATTCCCAATTTCACTTCCAAAGAGAGAGAGAGTTCATCGTCTTCATCAGAGTGTTCCCAAAAGTATCATGAACAATTCTAGGAGTTCAACAAGCCTAAGAGATGAATCAAAAGAGTTTCAAGGTCGACTCATGTATTAATTCTCAGATTGAGAATTAAATTCGGGTTTTCCTTTATGATTCTTTCTCCCTATTGTAACTTTAATTCCTAAATGGTTTAATCCAATTATATATTTATAATGTCTTTGCTTTACAATTTTGATACTGAATTTGGTTTTCACATGATTGCATGATGTTTACAATTAAATCTGAGATGCATGTTTATTTATAATTCACACATCAATATGGTTAATCAGCATGTGAACATGCAAAACTAGAATATTTAGGGATTAATACATGAATTTATCATTAATGGTTAGGGAAAGTTTAAGTAATTATTTTAGGGAAAATGACACTTTTGTGTACCCAAATATACACTTTTCACACTTTTATACCCTACATTTTTCTTTCTTTTTTTCTGTACCATGAATTATATTTTGGGACAATCTACTTCTATAATATTTAAAATAACTAACCTACCCATGAAATTGAACCAAAATTAAATCTGGTCTAATCTGGTCCAATTTCAATTGTTGAAAATACCAAAATGCCCTTAAATCAACTTAAATTTTTCAAAACATACCCCTTAACTCTCTCCTCCCATCTCTCTCCACCTCTCTCCTCTCCTCCTTCTCCCCCTCATCCTTCTTGAAGACTTTGGCAACGCTGACAGAAGTAGCCGAGCTGGAGGCGGGCGTGGTGGACCCCACACCCGACGGAGACGACAACGCAGGACCAATGGAGGTGGCCAGAGTGGTGGTGGCGGTCGTTGTGGTCGGTGCCGGAGCTGAGGCGGTGGTAGTGGGTGCCGGCGAGGGAGTGACTGGAGTTGGTGTCGACGTCGGAGACACCGCCGGAGTCGGGGTCGCCGGAGCGAGGGCGATCCAAACCCAATAAAAAATCAATTTTTTGATATGAACCAATATAAAAGATCGAATTTTGATCCAAACCCATAAAAAAATTTGATTTTTATTTCTCTTAATTACCGAGAACATCGCCAACGTAGAAGACCTTGTTGAGATGTATTAGAGTAAGGTGGTGACTTACATGAACGACGACTCCGACGCCGGCGACACCTGCTCTGGTCGCTCCGGCGGCACTGAGGAAGGCGGTGACTTACGTGGTCGACGACGCCACGGGATGGACCATTCCTCCCGACAACATCGACGACACTTATTAGGCTTGGGCTCTCAAGCCACCGCTCCAGCGACCCTCGAGAGGCGGTTTTCCGGTGAAAACGGCACAACATGGATTGGGTCTTGACGGAGTCGGAGGAGGGGCCGTTGTTGGCGTTGAAGGTGTCGAGGAGGGTTTGGGTGAATGAGTTGTAGACGATGATGTGGTAGCCGGAAGCGGCGAAGAGGAGGCTGAAGTGGACGTTGAAGGAGGTGAAAATCAAAGAGAAAATTAAAAATTAAAAATTGAAAGGATGACATTCAATTGAAAATTTTGTGAATAATTGATGGTAATTTTGGTTCAATTTTAGGGGTAGTTTAGGTATTTTGGAATTTCAGGAGTAGATTGTCCCAAAATTCAGGGTACTGAAAAAAGAAAAAAAAAAGTAGGGTATGAAAGTGTGAAAAGTGTATATTTAGATGCACAAAAGTGTCATTTTCCATTTATTTTATATGCTTTTTGCACCGAGTAGAGTAATTTCAATTTATCTGCACTTAATGCTTTGTTCCGTTGATTTCGAATAGATTGATTTAGTTTATTAAAGTTCACCCGGAAGGGGAGTTAGTAAATGGAAATGAAGATTGAAAACCATGCTTAAATCCTCACTAGAAATAGTGGGTTAACATGGTAATAATGGCCATAGGTGACATACACCGAAAGTTATGAGAATTCATAAATCGTAATGCTTCTCAACTAGTTAAATCATTGACTAGGAATAACATGGTTGGTTAGGAAGCAAAAAAGCTTTTTTTCGCCCAGAAGGGGGTTCTAGGTAGAATAGGAGTTCTCGTTACCGCCCTAGATAGAAACACCAACAAGCAAAATTTTAATTTATTTTATTTTCCCGAAATCATTGTTAATATGTTTATTACCTCGACCCGTGTTTGACTAATATAAATTTAATTATTTAACTTAGTCTTGCATTTTCATTTTATGTTTTGTTAATTTCTGAACTTAAAACCAACCTTTTGACTCAATAAAATTAAGTACACATTTAGATTCGAGTGTTTAAAAATAAATAGTACATTGTCTTTTGGATTTGATAAACTCGGGGTCGTAAATTACAACCATGTATTACTTGTGATCGGTACACTACCGTGAGTTCGAGATTCAACTCGCATCATTTTGTGTGTTGGGTTTTAGGCGAATCACTTACTCAATTGGCCTTATTAGCAGGTTCTTACAGAAACCTCGAGTTCAACATTTTGAACCAGTTAAACATATTTTCGAATATGTGAAAGGAATTCTTGGTTTTGAAATTTATTATGGCAATGGTGTATCAAAACTAATGGGTATAGTGATAGTGGCTTGGCTGACGACATCGATGGTTGGAAAAGTAACATGATTCTCACAAAAGCATAAGGTGGTGGTGTTATCCTCGTTTGAAATAGAGTATGTTACAACAAATTCAAATGTGTCAAGACTTGTGGCTAACCAGGCTTGTCAGAGAACTTCTAGGGAGAAAACTAGAGGTGGTGCGATTACGAGTTGACAACAAGTCTACAATATTGTTAAGAAAAAATTCAATGTTTCATGATCAAACACAAGCACATAGACACGAAATATCATTTTGTGTGAGAATGTGTTGAGAAATGTGAAATCGAATATGTCAGCTCAAATAACAAATGCGACTATTTTGACAAAACCACTTGAAAAAATCAAATTTCTTGAAATTGAAACAAATTTGAAGATCAATGGTGTATATATTCGAGATTGGGAGGGGGGATTGTTACCGATAATTTCAAAAGAAAAAGAGTTGGATAATTAGTGGTAACTTGGTGTGCAAGTATCTATCTTGGTGTACAAGTCAACCAAAGAAATAGGTATTTTATTTGTTTCCAGTTTGTTGTGTATTCAGCACTATATATATATGAGTGAAATAAACCAAGAACAATATTCGATTCTATTGATCTTTCTCTATATTCGTTTGTGACCTATTCTCAAATTCAACAAGAAGTTACTGTGATCCAGAATAAGTTCTCAATTGAAGAACAATAGCATATGCAACCTAAAGATACTAGAACAGAAAATGTAAATTACAAATTGCTATCAGATGGGGAGGAGGAGGCTACAACATAAATGAAAATTATAAAGAAGTGTTCACATGCATATAGTTCAGCGAGATGTTACACTAATGGTGTATGATGACCAGAGACAACCTGCTGATGGTACCAATGTGAAGGGGTTCAACGTGGACATGAGAAAATTTAGGAGATGAGTGATTATGTCCACAAGATCCAAATTGGGATGTAATTAATCCATGTTTAGGAACTCCAATGTGTTCAAATATGTCTTCAAGAGTTACAAGATTGAAAAAAGATTCGATTATTACTACACTTGGAAAAAAAAACTCAAAGAAAACATATCAAGAAGGTTAACGTACGATTTTCTTGCACTTAGGTAATTGAAATTCTTTTTTATTGTATTGAAATTTTGTGAATTTTTATTCTGTTAAAGAAAAGTATTTACACATTATTATGGTTTATAATATATATTTTAAAAAGAGATTGTGATGTTCCAAACATAGGCACTAATATATTCACGAATAGAGTTTTCAAGGACTTGAAAATGACAACGGTGTGTCCAAATTGTATAAACGCTGGTGAAAGCGAGAGAGATTATTACAACAGACTTTGTTACGCATAACGAAGACATCTTCACATATTGTGAAGTGATCCGATGGAGCTATGTGCGCAACAATGCAAAGAATTGTGGTTGATCATGTAAAATACTCAGTAGAAACTACATCAATTTCAAGGTTCAAGCAACTGTATATCCGGTTTGCATCTCAATGAGGACATGTTCCTTTTAGTATTTGCCATTATTGAGCCTCAGAACAAGTACTCATTGAAGTGGTTACTCCAAGAGTTTTTCAATGATTACGAGGTAGATGAGAACTATTATTATTATTATTATCATGAAAATTTATGTTTGCCTACTGCCCACGGTAGGGTTGGGTTCCACATAAACATTGCTCGTTGAGAGATATAAACCTTAGGCAAAGCTGGTAGGGCAGGTGAAGATTTTAATTAAAATAATAATTAGACGATGAAATAAATATGATGCTATTTTTGTCTTGCGTTGTGGCAATAGAATAGTGAAACGACGTCGTAAAATAATTGAAGTGAGACCTCAATTAGGAGACGGAGGGACGGAGAAAGAGCTCTGGAAATGGCGAACTGTGCGATCCTGAGAGAGTGCTTCGACCGAGTTGATTCGGACAAAACTGGAAGCATCACTGCCCAACAGCTCCAGGTTCTTCTTCTTCTTCTTCTTCTTCTTCACTCGATCCACCGATTCTTCTCCTCTTTTGCCTCTAACCACAACATTATGTCTTCTTATCATCAGAGTGCTCTTGCTGTTGGAGACCTAGAATACCCTCTCTCAGTCGTCCACCAAATGATCAGGTCAGAAATTACAACCACCGATTCTCAATCTCATGTGTATAAATTATAATCTCTACATTCCTTATCCTTCCCTTTTATTTATTTTATTTCTATTTGCAGGATGTATGATTTTGACAGAAATGGCAATATGAGCTTTGGAGGTAATTTCAATGTCTGGACTAATTCTTTTATTTTTTTTCTTTCTCAATTGTTGTTTCAGATTATTTATTATATTTAATGGTACATTGGGCATTATGTAGAAGATAGGGGAAGAGGTGAAATCCAGTAGATGAGATACCCAGTAGTTTTTGCTAAAAGGTTCATGTAGCCCTACTACTTTGTTTGAGGAATGTGTTTGTTGATTTTGTTTTATTGAGTGTGATTCATGAGTAAAATTTAGAATGCTTGTTTGCCGTATGCAATGTTGTATTGTAGATATGGTAATTGTACATATTTGGGGTATGGAGATACCATTATGTTCGGGTCAGAGAACAAATACCCTTAATTCTAAATGTTTATCTAGGATATTAATCTGCATTTTCAAATACGGGCTGACCTTTTGACAAGATCCATAAGCTAATTCAGATGACAATTAATGGTGCTTGCTCAAGTGTTTAGAGATGTACTGTGGTATTCCGAGGAATCAAAATTGTGGCTTGAGGGAGGCTAATAACTGATCTGAACTGCCTCAAAAAGAAGAGTAATTTTCATCTTGCGAGGCTTAATATTGGGGATTTTACACATGTAGAGATAGTTAGGAGCTGTTAAGGAACTATCTAAGAATCAAATTCATTCTAGTTATATTTTTTATCACGGTCAGATTCACTTAGCTGTCTTATTCATGTGTATGATTGGTCCCTAATATCTGTTTTCTTAAATTCTCACTCTAGAATTAATATCATAATATTTTTCTAATTCTATTATTGTCTGTCCTCAGAATTTGTTGCTCTTAACAACTTTCTTCTTAAGGTGAGTATTCTTACATACCTTTATACATTCAAATTTAACATTTATATAAAAAAACTGACGTATTTTTCGCTTATATAACTTGTTATTGCGGTTGTCGTCAAGGTCTCTCTGAGTTGAGTTTAGTATTTTCCTAATACTCGCTGGAAAATTTAGCTCCCAGGCATCATCTTGTACTGCATTGTTGTTACTATCAGTTACTGCAAGGCTAGAGGTTGCTCTGTATACATTGTGGTTGGTCTCTTTTCAAGTAGCGGATGATACTTGGAAAGGGGACTGAGTTGGTGGGAAATATTGAGATTACACACTCTTGTGACACATATTTAGAGATAAAGTTGGTAGTAACATGGTCAATATATACTTTTGTGAGACCTGTCTAATTCGACATATATCCTCTTAATTCAGAAAAGGTATACACGAGGAGATTGATTTTTGAGTTTCTGTAATACATAGCCCCATTCATGAACTGTGCTGAGGAATACATTTTTTCATCACGTTATATTGTTACCCATGCTGTGTATCTTACAAACAAGAGACACACAGTTACTCCCCTGACTACTGAGTTATCAGAAAAAGACTTGGCATCCTGCCTGCATCTTATTTAATTTTTAGTAATATCATTGTTTAGTATTTTATTTTCTACAGTTAACATTATTTCACACCCTTTTTATTTAATTTTCCTCAGTATGTTTTCTATTATCTTTATCTGTTAACTTATGATCTGGTATCTTCATAAATAACTTCTACGGTTCTACCTCTTTGTTGACTTCTAATTTCTATGCAGGTTCAACATTCCTTTGCAGAAATTGAGAGGTGATTTTTTCTATTTTACAATGCATTTGAATGTCCATTCCCTTGAGAATGTATGCATCATGTGGTGAACAAAATATTATCCCAATTTTAGAAACTATTTTCATCTTGCTTTCAGAATCTATTTTATGTTTCTGCCTTCTCTTTTAATCATATTCAACCTTACTGTTTTGCTAGAATGCTTTGGTGATGGCTATCTTATCTATCAAATTTGTTATTATTTATTCACTAGGCGATCCAAATCATGATTAACAACTGGTTACACTATTCCTTTCTTTAGTTTCATTTTTTTGTTAGCAGTTCACTTGCTAATATTTGCCACATCACTGTTGGCATAGATGTGATGGAAAATTTGAGAATATCATCAATATATGTAGTTAAATTGTGCTTGCTTTAGGTTGGATGAGAGAATTAATAGTACGAACTCCTTTCAGAGTGCCCATATCACTCATAATATAGATACTATTATGTGCGCGACATAAAATGGACCAGAAGGCCTGTCTCATTGGCACCTCACCAATGGACCAGTCTGGTGCTTTGTCAAAAAGGGGGTTGGTTAGACAGTGTTTATATCGGTCAAAATATTATGTGGTGCCACGTCACATCCTGCCCAGGTGGTGAACCAGGTTGTACTGGTCTGGTGACCTGGGTAATGGGCTGGTTTAACTTGTCCAGCTTTTCAACACATTGCATATCTGTGGTGGACCTGTCTGTTATTATTATGTCGTCAGCTGCAAATAATTAGAACTAAAATGTATTTTGGTCATTGTTATAGGGGATGTGGATATCTTGTTTCTGATGATGCATATAAGGTAATTTCTAACTGTTCAGTCCTCTAAATTCTAAATAAATAAGGGATAATGACACTTTGTTACACCTAACTATAGCGAAATGACACCTTCATACACTAACTACTTTTTTCTTTTCTTTAGTACCTTAACAATTTTTTTGTGACAACTTATGCTAAAATGACTAAAATACCCTTGGTTTAAGAAATCAAAATATAACTTGTCCAATTTGATTTATCAAATCATATTTGAAATGGTTCAAATTTAATTTTAGATTTGGGGGCATAATTGTAATTGCATCTTAAATATAAATCAAATTGAACCAGAGATAAACAAAATTGAACCAATTCAATTTATGGTTTCTTAAACCAATGGCTCTTTAGGTATTTTAGGCATTTTAGAGTTAGGCTGTCACAAAAAAATTGCCAGGGTACTAAAAAAGAGAGAAAAATAGTTGTGTATGAAAGTGTCATTTCGCTATAGTTAGGTATAACAAAGTGTCATCATCCCAATAAATAATTGTGGGGAAGTAGATTGTTATGCTTGCTTTTAATGCTACATATTACTCTTTCCTATCTGGCATGCTCTTTTCCTGTTTTATTGAAGTCTTAACAATTAGTGATTGGTACAGGCATTGGAAAAAGCTGGCTTCCCATTGGATACTACTGCATTTCACACAATCTGTGAGGTAAAACCTTTATTTCAAGTTATTATTTTGAAATTCCAAGAACCAAACGTCTTATCTTTCTAGATTGGTGGAATGTACATATTAAGTACTTGAGTTCCAGATGCTATGCTCAAGTAAAAGTATTGCTTGGTTACTATCTTCTTACACTCCTACCCCCTCCTCCTAAATTGAGTGTCCAGTTTATCTTTTAACAAATTAAGGACATGTGCTAACCCACTAGTTAGTTACAACTAAACCATTTAAGGATATTAGTGATAATTTTGATATGGTCCCGGGTTTGTGGATTGAGTTATGGCTTGGATTTGGATAGATAAGAGAGCTCGATTAATGAGAGAGCTCTAATCTTAATATATAATTCATAGAACCTGCAGGTATTTATAGTCTGCTTGAACCCTAAACCCAACTAACAAACTAATACAAATTCTAAAAGGACTCTAGCCCAAACTAGTCATAATCCTAAACTAATAAAAAAAATACTAAAAGGGTTTGTAATTGTCCCAACACTATTTGAGCCTTAATAAGAATATGATTTATATCAAATTCATGCATAGCTACTTCATTACAAGGAAATTGAACATTCTTTTTGGGACAGGGAGTTTATACTCATCCGTCTTCCTAATTGCACAAGTAAGCTGTGATGCTTGGCATTTATGACTTATTTCCATATTTTTCTTGCTCACAATGTTTTTGCCACTCAAGCACGTGGCATTTATTCAACTTTGCGTGATCCATGCTTGGGTTCTGCATGGCATAACATAAACAGAAAATTGTGCTTGCAACTTGAAACTTGCAAGTCAATGGAACTGACATGAAGTTATTTATCTTCTTATTCTATAGAACTTTTTTTTAATTTTGTTACATAACTAGTTTAATTTGATCTCTATAGTGTATTATTCCCAATCCGCTCCTTCCCTTAGACATGCTACTTCTTGTACTTCCAAGCATACTCTGCTCAGCTGTTCTGCTGGCCTGCCAAGTCTTATTTTATGCCCTGTTTTATCCCTTCGCTTGGATTCTTAACTAAGCTCTTAAAATAGCATGTTTCTTAATCAATTCTCTTCATGTTCCACTCATCTCAAAAAATGATTGCAGATTTGCTATTTTAATATGTCATATCTGATTGTTTTGAAATGTAGTATGGCAGTGGTATGTCGCGTTGCACTTTGTTTGATCTCGTGTCAGTATATTGACTACCAATGCTGGTTTCATATTCTAGTGTGAATTAATGAAAGGGCAGGTTTATAAAGATAATGTAAACTTCAATCAAGATATTGATTTGATTCCAACTTAATTTTATTCGCTTGAAAATGCTTATACATCTATCTTTATATGGTTCAGTGCTTCGATCAGCAGAAAGACGGAATGTTTCGAATAGATGCCTTTACATCGATTTGTATATTCTTACAGTCTGCTCGGTAGGTATTTAGATCTATAAATTTTCATTTACTTTAAGCATTTTTCACAATGAGTAGATCATAAGTGAACGTGAAATGATATATTGGGCTTTGGATGGTATTTGATGGGCCTCTCCATAGTCACCTACGAAAGTTTCAGACAATCGTAAAGCACATACATGCAACAAGAAGGAATCTCCTACAAACTGACCAAAGTTAGAAATTCCGTCTTTTGGGTAGCCAAGACTTTCAATGGAAATCAAAAGGCTAAAACTTTTCAATGCTTTGGTTTTGGATATATAAGATTCATCATTTTGCGAAACAATTTATAAAACCATGTAGCATTAGAACACTTTCTGGATGGCCCAAGTTATTGACATGTAGTATCGCTTCTGTCCATTCTCCAGTGCTGCTTGATATCCTTATACTTTTACCCACCTAGCCAGCTAAAATAACAAAATTTGCTGAGGATATTTCGGGGTTTATAATATGCTGAAACTGTGATATTATCTAGGGGAGTATTTATGTTATTCGTATCGTTCAGGAATCTGTTCAATTCGTTTGATACAGAGAAGCAAGGCACAGTAACTCTTGACCTCAACCAATTCGTGTACTGCAGTGAGTATACCGATACAAAATGATAACTCATTTTTCGTAATTTTCCACAGCTCCTGATCAACCGAAGTTCGGGGTGATCGGTTTTAAAATTCAGTATTTCGCATGATGATGACATTGTTTCATTTGTTGTTATGCAGCTGCAAATTGTCAGATATGATATGAGATGCTGAGAAAACCAGCAAAACTGTGTAGTAGATGTTGCACCTGTGGCTCCATAGTCTCCAAGCTATTATGTTTATTTCCCCCTCAGCCTCAGGTGTATATTTTTTTGTTCTTCAATTTTGCCCTGGCTCTCCTCATAAGAAAGGATAAATAAAACTATTTTTATATCAAATATTCATTAGTTCTTTTTCCTGACAAATCTTTTTTTCTTTTTCGAAACAATAACTTTGTTGAAACATTCAAGTTATAAATTGGAATAGTAAACTGATATGAACATGACGGGATCTGATGTTTCCAACCTGATTAAGATTGGGGCGGGTAAGAGAAACGCAAGAGAGGAAGAGTTGCTTGGATGGAAGCCTAAAACCTAAAAGATTATTACATTGTCGTTACATTTAAGTGAATGCTATATGTAAAGACAACACTACTATGCAGTGGCGGATCCAGAAATTTTTTAGGGGGGGGGGCAAAATTTTACACTAAAAATTTAATTAATAAATAAATAATATATTTAATTAATAAAATAATTACTAAATGCATATAACAAAAATTAATTCGAGCTTGATTATTTATTTTTTAATTGAGTTTGAATTTAACTTTCATTTCATGTATATGTAAATACATTGTGAGTCGGTTTGCGAGCCTTTCCAACTTTTATAATTTGGTCTTGAGTTCGATTTGTTTATGAAACGATTCACTATTGTACTTAATATATGCATAAATTTGCTTGGAAAATTGACAATTTTTAATAATTAGTAAATATAAGAGACCAAACAAAAAAATTAATGAAAAATGAAAAAACAATTTAAAAAATACAATAAGTTAATAATTAGTAAAATATAATCTTAACTATCAACCACAAATAAAAAGAGAATGAAATATACTCCATTTTAAAAGCCCACACAACTATAAAAGTAAGTTTAGGCCATAAATCATTAAAAAGAACACAACTATTAAAAAATTTGTCAATTCTAAAGTTTGAACCTATAACCTCATTAATAAAATACTGCTCCTTCACCACTAAGCTAAACAACATTTATTTTTAAGTTGCACAGTTTTTGTATACATTTCAAAATTGAAGGGGGGCATATCAAATTTTCGAAAAATTTTTATATGATTTTTTTTCGAATTTCT
Source organism: Geranium rotundifolium (assembly GCA_963920655.1). NCBI lineage: Eukaryota > Viridiplantae > Streptophyta > Magnoliopsida > Geraniales > Geraniaceae > Geranium > Geranium rotundifolium. Next base: position 38,194,018 of record OY987311.1, read on the forward strand.
AAGTCTATGTACTGTTGCTTGTTACATGTGAATTTCATTTTAATCGTAAACATCATTCAACTTTACCAGAATTATTAGGAACTCAAGAATCCATGACCAAATGCTAAAGACCATAATCAATATTGTTGTAAACAAAGTGAAATCTCCCCTCAAGTTGGCTATGGATTCATACCCACCTTCACTTCCATATATGGGCCTTTGCTCGTATTCGTTGAAAAATGAAGAGATTGTGAAATAGATGGAGCGATAGAACAAATGTTTAGAACAGAGTGAGAAATAATGGCGTATTTTTTTTAAAAAATTGATAGAATGTTAAGAGCAAAATTATTTTTTTGTCGCAAAATTAACTATATTAGAATATGTGCAATAACAACATAGGAAGCATTTCAATAAAATCATCCATTACTACTGTAATATGACAATAATCAATGGTTATGATAATTAATCATAATTAGTATCGATTTAATTATGTTAAAGGAAAAAATGGTACATTCCGCAATCAACCCGTTGGCAATAGAAAATATAATATCTCGTCACTTTGAAAATTATGTTTCAGCGCTCAGAGTCGTGGTCATCAATGTGTGAAGCAATTACCACGTTGCTCATATCATGGTACAAAAAGACGAAATCAAATATTCCAACCACATAAATTACAAGTATTTTCCAACGAAAATAATTCAATCTACACGACTTATGATCTGACGGTATGCAGTGGTTCTTATTTTTTTGTGTAAGTAAGTAGTTTTTACCAGATTACAAGCCATGACAAAATATTTAATGAGCCTTAAAATCAAGCTCTTAATTAAGAAATGCACTTGTAAACAAAGTATAACTAAAAAGGTGCACAGATGTTATTAGTAAAAGGGGTTGTAACTTGTAACAACAATTCCAAGTGGAGTGGGGGCTGAAAGTGAAGGGAATAGAATAGGCCCTTAATCGCAATAAATCAAAACTCGTGGAGTGTATGAGCAAATTAGTAAGTAACCACCTCCGCGCTCTTTCATGGCTTAAAAGCCTCTTCTTCCCTTGCAAATCTCTCTCCGCTCTCATTCTCCTCAACAAACCCTAACCCGATCTCCGCCATGGCTCGCCGAACCCTATCGATCCTCAAGAAGCAGCTCTCCCCCCAACCGCCGCGCCTCCTGAGCCGCTCCGTCACCTACATGCCCCGCCCCGGCGACGGAGGCCCACGCGCCGTCACCCTCATCCCCGGCGACGGGATCGGACCGCTCGTCACCGACGCCGTGGAGCAGGTGATGGCGGCGATGCAGGCCCCTCTCTATTTCGAGCCCTACGAGGTCCACGGCGACATGAAGAAGGTGCCGGACGAGGTCATGGACTCGATCCGGCGGAACAAGGTGTGCCTCAAAGGCGGATTGGCCACGCCCGTCGGCGGCGGAGTCAGCTCCTTGAATATGCAGCTGAGGACGGAGCTCGATCTCTACGCCTCGCTCGTCAATTGCTTCAACATCCCGGGGCTGCCCACCAGGTACGAGAACGTTGATATTGTTGTCATCAGGGAGAACACGGAGGGGGAGTACTCTGGCCTCGAGCACGAGGTCATTCCCGGCGTCGTCGAGAGCCTCAAGGTAACTACTAGCTCTGTTTGTTTGGATCTCTGCAAAATTGATTCTCTTCTACTTTGTTTCTTGATCACCTGTTTTTCTATGATGCCATTTCCATTTTTTTGACATAATGAACGATCAACACATGTGGAACCCAATATTTCTCATTTTGTGTTCCTATAAAACATGTTGTCAAATGTGCAAGAATTACTGATAATTGTAAAATCCCCTGGTTTGTTCTTTTGTGGTTTCGTCTGGTGCACATGAGAAAGCTCGGGGAGGTCCATTTAGATTTTTAACATTCGGTAAAGAGACACATAAGTCACTGATTTTTGCTCAAGGGACACGTATGACTCATTGAGGACTAGAATTAATATCATGTCACACGGAAATCCTCAGAAAAAAGAAACTGAAGCTACTTTTCTGATTTTTATTTTATTCTAGTTTTCTTTTCACGTAATTAAGGCCGTGATTGGATATTTTTCGTTTGGGAATGGGAATGAAATCAGCCCACTTTTGTGTGTAAAGGAGTAAGAGTCAAAATTCCTGTGATCCCTGTATAAGTTCTTTCCCGTTGTCTCATATCAATCCATTTTCATTCCAATTTTACATATGGGAACCAACATATTCCCATAAGATTGTTCGGCAACGATATGGGAACCAAAATGAAGCTAAATTGTACAAAACTAAAGTGATTCCATTCCTAAACTCTTAGACAAATGCAGCCTAAATAGCCGTTTTCAAAATGGCCAGTATCTTTCACGGTCAAGCTTAAAGCATTTATCAACTTAAAAAGGTTATGGGTTAGCCTACTAGCCAAACAATTTCTGTACGGCACATATTCATGTATTTAAAGTTGCACAGATTCATAAGTCAAATGTAGAGTCTAATTAGTGTCAACAACTTAATTATGATCAATATATGTTCAAAGTTGTATATATACACTTGACATATAGTGTGTTTTTATTGTGTAAAGAAAATGTTGAATGCCTTGGTTAGAGCTGTAATGTAGGAAACATTAAGTCAGTAGTTGAGCAGTCACTTTAGATGCCACCTTCATAGTTTCTGAAGTAGGACTGTATATTATCCTTTACTCTCGTCGAGTGTCTTTTTTATTCATTTCTCCCAGATTTATTTTTTGCTTTATTTTTAGGGATAATGACATTTTGTTACACCTAACTATAGCGAAATGACACTTTCATACCTTAACTATTTTAGTCTCTTTTTTAGGACCCTGACAATTTTTTTGTGACAACTTATCTCTAAAATGCTTAAAATACCTAAACTACCCTTGGTTTAAGAAATCAAAAATTGAATTAATTCAATTTTGTTTAATTTGGTTTATATTTAATATGAAATTACAATTATGCTCTCAAATCTAAAATTAAATTTGCACCATTTCAAATCCGGTTTGATAAATCAAATTGGACCAATTTTATTCTAATTTCTTTAACCAAGGGCATTTTAGTCATTTTTGCGTAGGTTGTCACAAAAAATTTGTCAGGGTACCAAAAAAGAGAAAAAAATAGTTAGGGTATGAAAGTGTCATTTTGCTATGGTTAGGTGTAACAAAGTGTCATTATCCCTTATTTTTATGTGTGCTTGCACCATGTGGAGTTTGAAACTTTAAATGAATTAAATATTTGGAACTAGGTGCATCAAATTGTGTTGGCTTCTTATCTACATGTTTTGCCAGGTGATTACTAAGTTCTGTTCAGAACGCATTGCCAAATATGCCTTCGAGTTTGCTTACCTAAATAACAGAAAGAAGGTGTCAGCTGTGCACAAAGCCAACATTATGAAACTTGCTGATGGTTTGTTCTTAGAATCATGCCGGGAAATTGCAGCACAGTATCCTGGTATCGAATACAATGAAGTTATTGTGGACAACTGCTGCATGCAACTTGTTTCAAGGCCTGAGCAATTTGATGTTATGGTATGTGTCAATCTTAGTTTCTCTTAAACTCAAGACATATATAGTAGATTTACGAGCCTGTTATCCAAAGTTATTTGCCCGGTTTTGGTTTGTTTATCAAACAAGTTTGGTTAAAGAGCCAATATTTTACACAAAGATAGCTTGTTTAGACCCGACAGATACTTCAATGTTGGATTGTGTGAAATAAATTATAATGGAGAGAAACAATGTAAAATTACCTCAAAATAATTAGAACAGTTTATAATTATATTCGTCTCTAGATTAGCACAAACAACTTCCTTCCTTGAAGTAAGAACTGAACCTACAATTCATGATTCCTTTTTCATGCCAGACCCACAACATTGCCTTCTGAACTGACAATGTGTTTCACAACTACTTCACTTTGCTATTAATTAATGAATCAGATTTCAAGTTTATGTCTCATCTTTAATTATGTTTTATGCTTACTTCATTTACTCTCTAACCTGCTGATGGACGTTATAATGCATTGTAGGTAACTCCTAATCTCTATGGCAATCTGGTAGCAAATACAGCAGCTGGGATTGCTGGAGGTACCGGTTTCATGCCAGGAGGTAATAACTATTTACCTACATGAGTTGACATATTAGGTTACCCTCTTTACATGGAATGAGTTTGATGGACAGAAAATACTTTTTCAATCGTAAACAAAATTACGTTACTCTTTTTCTTGTGGTTATTTTCAAGCATCTCATAAAGGGAGTGATGATTACAGGCAACGTGGGGCCTGAATATGCCATATTTGAGCAAGGAGCTTCAGCTGGAAATGTAGGAAACGAGAGGATATTGATGAAAAAGAAGGCGAATCCAGTAGCTATGCTACTTTCATCAGCCATGATGCTGAGGCACCTTCAATTTCCCTCATTCGCCGATCGACTTGAAATTGCTGTACAACGTGTAATTTCAGGGGGCAAGCACCGGACAAAAGATGTTGGCGGAGACTGCACCACCCAAGAGGTGGTTGATGCCGTCATTGCTAACCTGCCAGGCTCGATTCAGGAAACTCACACTTAGTTATTTCTTGGTAATTCATTCCACTTGATTTTTTACGCGTCTCATTCCATGCTTTGAACTTTTTATCATTTTTGCCTAAATGACGCGTCCTTTCCGGGAATGATTATGTTCTTTTGAAATTATTCAGCTGAATTCTCATAATAAAAGTTGAAGAGTTCTTGTATTCAAAATTTGAATTTCAATGAATGAAGTGCTAGATAGATACATGCCAACTTGCCCGACTTTGATCGGTATATACTATATACACTATATTTGACCAGTATACATATAATAGCCTCCTGTTAGAATTTATAATTGTTTGTTGAGTTATAGGGTGATAAAGTAAGGGGAGTTGCATAGATATTATACTCATGATATGTGGTACACACAGTCATATTATTGCGATTAAACATTTATAGATATAGATATAGTTTAGCCTTTGATAATCTATAGATATAGATATCAACCATTTGGTTCATGGTTTCAACTTTCACATTTTTGTTCTTCTTTATTTACTTCTCCTCCTCCCCTTGGGAATCACTTTGTCCTTTTCCTGATAAAAAAGAAACAGTAAAGGGACACCATATGTCTCACATGTTGTGCCGTGTAGATCAAGGCAATGGAAAAAGCGCCAGACTCTATGAAATAGCTATGCTCTATTACGAACAATTTCTTTTCTCAGTTACGAAACAACTGACGTAAAGTTGTCCTTTTCATTTAAGTTTTTTTTTTCAAGAAAAAAATGAGCTTGTGTTTAGGAGAAATTGCAAAAGTTTAACAATTATAAGAAATTATGTGCTCCCTATCAAGACTACAAGCTCCATTCATGAATGGAAGAGGAACTATTCAAGTGTCTACTGCTCCAACAATCACACTAATAAATAATAGGGATAATTACAGATCATTACACCCGTCGAAACCTCATTCCAGGATCAGTCCCCCAAGTTTGAATTTTTTTTTCTCGATCCCCCAAGTTTAAAACGTTAACACTTTAGTCAAAATTTGGTTAAATCTAACAAAATTTGTTGTAAAATGTCCAAAATGCCCTCACAGTATAATCCCCAAATTATATAATTATTTGATTAAATGTTAAATGACCATTTTACCTTATATTAAATAACACAATAAACTCATATTTTAAGGTAAACTTGTATGTTCAACAAAAAAAAATAAAAAAAATACTTGAAATTAACCTAGAAAATTACATTTATAATCCTACATTCTTCTTTATCCTCCACAAACTCTTTGTCTCCTCCTTCACATCCACAGAACCACACCGACTCCTTCTTCATAGCCACATCACCACCACCGATCGGATTCGTCAAGCTTTCCGGCCAAGCTCGCCGGATATACGCCAATCTCGCCGGATTCGCTGAACGCCTCCATATCTGGAGTGAGAAGGACCAGATCTGGAGCGAGATGGACCAAATCTGGAGTAAGATGGACCAAACCTATGGTAAGACGACGAGCACAAAGAAGATGGAGGAGGTGTTGTGCCTCGGAAGCACCAGTCTTCGTGCCGCGATCTCGCTGAGCCGACTGGTGTGCAGGGAGACAAAGGGTTCTGCCTCATCGACGCCTCCGGCGAGGTGGAGCATCAGCTCTCTCGCCCCATATCTGCTCCGGCAAGGTTGGAGCAGCGAGCCCTCTCGTCGCCTCTCCCGCGGTGCCCCCACGCGCCGCCTTCTCTATCTCCGGCTCCTTCCAATCCTCGATCTTTGCTTCTGTTAATTGATTTTTTTGTTATTTTTTATCATTCATTAAGATAACCTGTTATTGACTTTTTATCATTCATTTATTGATTTGTTATTTTTATCATTCATTTACGGATTATGCATTGTTATAATTGAAATTCAAATAAAAATTTGTGAGAAAATTTGGATACTTGTTTTTAAGATTATAATTCTGGGCAGATGGTAAGATGGATGAGTGAGTGTTCTTGTGGACAAGATGAGAGGGTATTTAAGGGTTTTCGGATAATGTTTTTAATTTTAAAATTTATTTATTTTAAAATACACATATACCCTTCAATCATAAAATAAACTCAATATTTCATGGAGGAAAAAACTGTACATTCACATTCATAAAATAATTATACCATCTAAATTATACCCGGTGGCATTTTGGGTATTACAAAAAATATAAACAGTATTGTTGTTAGATTTAACAAAATTTGAACTGAAGTGTTAACGTTTTAAACTTGAGGGACCGAGAAAAAAAATTCAAACTTGGGGGACTGATCATGGAATGAGGTTTCGACGGATGTACTGATCTGTAATTATCCCTAAATAATATCCCTACATGAAAAAACAAGTGAAAATTAAAAAGAAAAAAAACATTGCACTAAAGAAGTTACTGTGAAGTCTTTGCTCATGTTTAAATTATTAGACTAATCATTTACTTGGCAACTCAAATTAAATGTAAGATATATCATATGGATGCAAAGTCCACTATCTTGGATGAGGAAGAATTTTATACATTCAACAACTAAAGAATTTAGGGAAAATTCCACACAAATACCCCTAGATTTTCAGAAAAAAAAAGATGCTAACCGTGAGCCCCGTAGGTTTACTAAAATCCAACTTAACCCAACTCTATTAACTTTTAAAAAAAAATTCTATTAACTTTTCTGGAAATAACGAAAATGTCTCTGTATTTAAAAAATTATCAAAACTTTCAAATGACATAACTCTCTCATACGAGCTCCATTTCGGGCTCTTAGTATATCAAATCGAAGAGAATCGAAAGATCAACGACTTTGAAGAAAGTTTTTTTATTAATAATTATTAAAAATATGACAAATTTTTTGAATAACATAACTCTCTCATACGAGCTCCGTTTCAGACTCATGGTATATCAAGCCGAAGAGAATCATAAGATCAACAATTTCGAAGAAAGAAGTTTTTGTCCAAAATTTCATCTAACGACAACAAATTTTATGCACTTTAAAATAATTTGTGTAAAAATCAATTTTACTATAAAAATAATTTTAAAAAAAATAAAAAACGATGTTTAAAAACCATTTTTTATTTTTGAACAACATAACTTTCTCATACAAATTTGATTTCGGGCTTATAGTATATCTAAGGGTAAAGTACACTTAGCCACACCAAAGTTTGGTCAAAAGACACCTAGCTACACCTAATTTTAAAAGTGGACATCTAGCCCCCCAAAATATCAAAATCGGACGGATAGCAAACTCCGTTAACTTTTTGGATGGAAAATGTTAATTTTTGACGTTAAAAGACGAAAATGCCCTTGTTTTGGATTCAAATTTTCAAAACCATACCCTTAACACCTGTCCTTCTCTCTCCTTCAATAACAGTCGTGCTCCTTTACTCCGCCACCGTGCTTCTTCTCTCCGCCGTTGTCTTCCTCCTCTACCCTTCCGACCTCAAGCTCTGGCTCGCCAGGCTCCACCTCAACACCATCCAGATTGTGAACCTAGTTTCCGGAGGGTCGTGTCCTCTTTCGCAATCGCCGAATTGAGGTTCTCGCAGATCAAATCGAAGGCTTGTTGCACTCGTCCCACCAAGCGTTCAATTTATCCTTCACCCACAACCGCCGGTTCTGCCCCGCCGTCGCCGACGCCTTCTTCGATTCGATAGAGTTTTTTGTCATCGGAGTAGAAATCGAGCATGGGTTGGGTCAATTTCTAATTTGTGGAGTTTGGGTCTTGGTCAAGCTTGTCCCGTTGGTTCGAACAATTCAGTCATAATTCATTGTGATAGATCAAGTAAAAGAAGAGTGTTGAATTAAAATAAGCAATATATGAGAATTATGTGTAGAAGAGAAAAGGGATTAGAAGAAGACAAAGAGAGATTATGTATATGTATAAGAAGTAGTAGAGATTAACAGAAGAGGACAAAAGAGGTGAGTGAGAGATTTTCGTGAGTTATGATGATCAGTAAGAAGTAAAGTTGGCTTGTGCGTTGGCACAGAGACTGTGGCGTGGTCTCAGGCATGGCGGAGTGGAAGGAGGAGGGTGGAGATGAAGGAGAGGTGTTAAGGGCATGTGTTTGAAAATTTGAAGTCAAACCAAGGGCATTTTTGTATTTTAACTTCAAAAGTTAACATTTTCCATCCAAAAAGTTAACGGTGTTTGCTATTTATCTGTTTTTGATATTTCAGTGGGCTAGGTAACAACTTTTAAAATTGGGTGTAGCTATTTTTCTTTTGACCAAACTTGGGTGTGGCTAGATGTACTTTACTCTATATCTAATTGAAGAGAATTGGAAGATCAATAACTTTGAAGAAAAAAGTTTTTGTCTATATATTATTAATAATTGATTTAATTTTACTTGATAAATAATTATTACCAAAAATATTAATAATATAAATAATTAATTATTAATAACGTTTATTAACATTTTGGTCTAACACCGTTTTTTGGTCTAACATTTTAACGTTTTATTATTTTTTTAAAAAAATTAATTTTATACTAAAATTATTTTAAAGAGTATAAAATTTGTTGTCGTTGTATGAAATTTTTGACAAAAACTTCTTTCTTTGGAATTGTTGACCTTATGATTCTCTTCGACTTGATATACCATGAGTCCGAAACGGAGCTCGTATGAGAGAGTTATGTCATTAGAAAGTTTTGATATATTATTATTAATAATAATTATTTTAATTATTAATTATTAAAATAATATTAATTATTAATAAAAAACTATTTCTTCAAAGTCGTTGATTTTTCGGTTCTCTCCGATTTGATATACTATGAGCTCGAAAAGTTACCGGGGCATTTGAAAGTTTTAATAAATTTGAAAATACTGGGGCATTTTCGTCATTTCCAGAAAAGTTAACAGAATTTTTGAAAAAAGTTAACAGAGTTGGGTTAAGTAGTACTTTAGTAAACCTAAGGGGGCTCACAGTTAGCATCGTTTTTTCGGTGGAGGTAAGTGAGACTTCTGAAAACTTAGGGGTATTGATGTGGAATTTTCCCAAGAATTTATTAAGAATTTTATATATTCTCAACTTGTTTCTACAACGAAAGTCTAGTATGAAAAATCCCAAACTTCAGGAGAAGGTCTTGGTCTGAAGACGGCGCATTACCTAATAGGAGCCAGTCTCTCAGGCCGTGTCAAGTGATATCAGAGTTTGATTTTTTGCAACCGACTATATCTACTAATCTGTTTTGACGCACATGGGCGGATTCAAAGGGGGAAACAATTTTTAGGGGTAGTTTTTATATTCTCATCATGAATTGATGCAACCTCTAATATTATAAATTTATCAATAATTGAATAACAAAGACGCCTGAGGGTGTTTAAATAGAGAAACACAAATAACTGAAAAGGAAACCCTACCTTGATGGAAAAGAAAATGAAACAACTATAAAAAAATTTGCAAAAAGTGCCCAAAACTTATAAAAACGCAATTTTGACCCTCCAGATGACCTCTGATGGCCGAAATTTGACGTACATCATGGTAAACCATGTATTTTGCTCAGAATATTGTTTTTACATGGAAAACACTAGTCTTTTGTCAAAATTTGACACTTCCGCACTAACTTCGGGTGCTCTAGCTTCTGCATAAAGGCCTTCTCGAATTGCACCACATCATTCCCTCTAGGGTCGAGAAGATTCAACCTCGAATATGGAACTGCCTCATCCTCATCAAAAGAAGAATCATTTGTGAAAATAATAAGGTGCTCTACACCGAAGACATCAAATGTACGAACATGGTCGGGAAGGCGCAAACAATATGCATTATGATTGATCTTCTCCACAATCTCGACATGACCAATCTTCTCAGCAGTAAGCTTGCTATATTCACGAGCAAGAAAGCGATCCTTAACTAGTATAGCCCACACAAAGTCCCCGACATCGAACTCCAGAGCACGACGTTTCTAATCAGCCATCTCTGTGTACTTGGTCGTAGCTGTAACCAAAAGGTCATGAGTGGCCTGATGAACTTGAGCCATTTGTCCCACGAACTCGTCGGCAGAAGTATGCTCCTCAGGAGCACGAGGCGTTAGGCAGGATCGACAGAGCATCAACAGAGGACCAACATCACCAAACACATACTCCTCCGCACTTGTGTCGGCATAATCATCATAAATCGGGGTCGAATATGTGAGAATGACATATTCGGATTCAAAACCCTCAGCAAAAAGGTCACGATTAGCAGATTTCAGATTTCGACAATCTGTCTGGCGATGACCCACCTCGCCGCAATTAAAGCAACGCAAACCACCAATACGTCCCTGTGGGGGGCTGCGAAACGACACGCAAGTTGAGGGGTGGGTTGGGCAGGGCTTTCCTGAGCGGGCTGTGACGAAGAACCCATGCCACCGGTCGAATTTGCTATTTGCCGGAAGTCACCAGTACCACGCCTGGCTAATTGTTTTTCAGCCTGTAAAGCACGCTGATGTGCTTCGGCGACAGTTAATGGATCAAACATATTCAGAACATCCTGTAATTGGAGATGCATGCCACCAATATAACGAGAAACCAACTGAAGAGAGGACTCGTTGAGATCAACACGAGCCAGATAGGTGTAGAAATCGGTGGAATACTCATCCATAGAACGGGGCCCTGGCGAAGATTCTGAAATTGCTGGTTTAAATCCCGATCGAAATTATTGGGCAAAAACGCAGCCCTAATATGCTTCTTGAATTTAGCCAAACTCGAAATCTTTTCCTTACCATAACAGACACACATCTGCATTAATTGTTGTCACTATGCATGCATGTGACCCTGTAAACGGTCATCACAAGGAAAACATGACGTCCTTCTAGAACCTCCTTAAAATCCAGAATTTCTTCAACCTGTGATATCCAATTTATGAACTCTTCTTGTTTAAGACTGCCATCGAATTGTGGAATGTCCACCTTTAAACCCTGTTCCCACCAATGGTTAGGGTGTTCAGGTGAGCGATTCCGGTAACCGGCAAAAGGATTCTCGTGTGTGACAATATCATTATCACGACGACGCAATTCATCAATTCATCGTGTCAATAATTCAATCTACCGTCTCAGATCGTCGTTCTCACGACGACATTCAGCGTGTTCACGTCGTAACTCAGCATGATCATCATCAGCACTATGGGCTCGCGGCTGTCTACGGGGCGGCATACCTCAGGATCGACTGAATTTGACACCAACTGATGCAACGTACGTTGCAAGGAAGAACTCTTTATCTAAATTCGTTGATTCACAAGAAACCGATGATGATAGATATTGAGGAAAACCTCGAATTTTATAAATTTATCAATAATTGTATAACAAAAACATCTGAGGGTGCTTAAATAGAGAAACACAAATAATTAAAAAGGAAACCCTAGCTTGCTGGAAAATAAAAGAAAACAACAACTAAAATTGCAAAAAAGTGCCCAAAACTTATAAAAACGTGATTTTAACCCTCCAGATGACCCCCGATAGCCGAATCTGACGTACATCATGGCAAAGCCATACATTTTGCTCAGAACACCGTTTCCGCATGAAAACACTAGTCTTTTGTCGAAATCTGACACCTCCGTAATAACTTCGGGTGCTCTAACTTCTGTGTAAAGGCTTACTCGAATCACACCGCACCGCACCGCATCATGAATTTAGTTTTTAATTTATTTATGAATCAGAGAGGTTGAAATAAATATTATGAATTTTATATTTGACAGTGCTGCGGTGAGTTGACTAAAATAAAAAATATTTATTTAGCCACAAAACAAATGATAAATACATAAGCAAATAATAAAATCAAACATGAGTGAAATTAGGGATGACAAAAATAATCGAACCGAACAAATACTCTATGCATCTTCCCCGATCAGAACGAGCGAAACTTGAAAATTTTTAAGTTCGGGTTTTTTGAGCGGGTGCGGGGCGACTTATACCTGGTCCATCATGCACCCAAAACCGATAAAACAATAAATAAAATAAATATTAAACCATTATAATTTATAATTCTAACTTGATATTCATCACTATTCAATTTTCCTTTCTCCTTTTTTTGTTACAAAATTATTTCTTTCAAAATTATGACAATCAATTAGAAAATCACTTTTTAGCATATATTTTTGGGGTCGGGTATTAGAAAATCTCTGCACCTGTCCAATTTTTATTTGGGTGGACATCCAAAACCTTTTCTCGATTCAAATATCCATTAAGAATGAGCAGGTCAGATGTGGATTGGCGAAGCTCGAACTGTTGCTATTCGTAGATGAAATTGAGAGATTTCAATTTCGTTTTCCAAAATGTATTTCCTCCTTCCATGAAGACTAGAAATACAAGCGTGCGAATGAATTATTAATCTATAATACCTCTTAAGAATTGCCAGTTTGGTGTTGTATTGCTTCATTATAGCATAATCGTGCCAAAATCTTGATACAATTTGCCGATAAAAAAATATATAATACCTCTTTCTGAACGTATTTTTAGGGTGCATTTAGTGACTACAAGAAAAAAGAGAGAAAGGTAAATTTGAGGTCTAGATTGCCTATTCAATATATACACAGTAGAATTGATATTTTGGTCTCACTTAAGGGGGTGTATTCAATTAAGATTTTGATGGATTTGATAAGTCTTTTCAAGTCTTGTGGTATTAAATTATGACTTTAAAAATACTTTTAAACTCATGTGGTATTTAAAAATACTTTTCAAATATGATGTTATTTGAAAACTCAAGGATTTTGAGAGATTTCAATAAATGGATGACTTTGGATGATTTTGAGAGCTTTGGTATACATACGAAACTCTTTTAAAAGTATAATCTCCAACCATCATATTTGCATTTTATGAAGAAAAGAGATGAAAACCTTTAAAAAAAGGCAAAAGCAAAATCTTCAAAGCACTGACAGCAAAAACAACACAAACTCATCTCCTTCAATCTTAGGGGGTGTATTCAATTATGATTTTGAATGACTTTTAAAAGTTCATGGATTCTTAAAAGTCCACGAACTCTTTCAAGTGTATAAAAAGTCTTGTGAATATCTCAATGCCGAGATGCGAAATTGATAATTATGACATATGTTTAGCACGTGTTTCATCATGAGAACTAATATTTTGGTACTTTGATTGATATTAATTCTATGCATGCTTGGTTGTTCAAATTGTAGTATCTTATGATGCTTGTGTCTACCTTAGATTGATACCTTAAGTTAGATATCATGGGTTACTATACCGATTTCGAGAGGAACGGGTTGTGACAGACCTAGATAGTGTAGAGGGTTAGAGTTCGTGACCGAGTCAAGACTCCCATATACAACCCTTGACCTTTGATTTTCATTATTTGTGCGGTTACAAGTCACATTTGATCCCGCGAGGGTAAGATTGACCCAAGACTAGGCTAAGACTAATGTCAAGAGACGCACTTAGTATTTTAAGGCATATGCCATTTAACTAAATTGCATGTTTAGGATTAGTAGTTCAATTAAAGCTTGATTTGTATGAATGTCTAGTTCATTTGGTTCTCGAATTCTTGACTTCCAACCAACCATCTGCCATCCACCCCAATTTATTTTTCTTGCATTTACGTTAACGTAGTTGATATTATGTTAGTTGTAGTTGTATGTGATAGTTGAAGCTTAATCATCTCCCCTTTTTGTGTGATTTATTTGTTTCGATTCGTGTCAGGAAAGAAGACGCGAAGTGCCCAATTATGAGACCTCATATTTGGTCCCCGTGTAGGGATGACAAAAGAATCCATATACAATGGATATCCATGTACCCAATCCTATCGGAATGGATATATCCAAATGCAAATGTACATGGATACATATACAAATATTTTCACGGATATTTCATCGGATACGGATCGGGTACGGATAGACCTATATCCTACCCGTACCCGTAGTATTTAAAATAAAAATAATAATTCCATACATCAAAGTAGACTCCATGCATATACTTTAGAAGCACTTATGTGTGCCCAAAATTGGCTATGGAGTGAAACAAAATGTAAGTTAAATATTTTGGATTATCTAATTATTTTTACTTAGTCTCAAAGCTAATATTTTGTACTTTTTTATTTTTTTTTCTCAATGTGTATTTAGAGACTTGTTCTTCAGTGATGGATGTCAATTGTCAAACAGTTGAATATGATGAAGACATCGATGAGGTATAAATCACTAACATATTGTGTTTGTTCAATTGATTGTTTCGAGTTTCTTCATGTTTAAGTGTTTCTTAATTCTAAACTTGTACTTCAATGTAGGAAAACAATGCGACGATGGAACTTGCTTGAGAAGATACTGTTTTGTTGAATACTTGAGCATGATGAAACACTATTGAATTTTGATTTTTTTCTTTGGAGATTATGACTTTTAGTATGTTTAGAAACTTGCATTATAAACTTTATTATTTTTCGACACTTGAAATGTGAACTTTATTATGTTTGTTAGTTTGAATTGAAAATTTTATTATTATTTATAACTTGCATGAAAGACTTTATCATGTTTTATATTTATTTTAGTTTTGAATTAATTATATATTTACTTTCGAGTACGGAAACAGATAAAAAAAATTTATCTATGTCCACCGGATATCGAACGGATCGAATACCCAATAAATGAACGAATAATTGAACGAATATGAATACCCGTTCAAGTGAGTGGATACGGATACGGATAAAGCCAAACCCGATCCATATCCTATCCATTGCCATCCCTATCCCCGTGGATTCGACCCAGACACCGGAAATTTATTACTTATGACGGTGTATACTTGCATGAGGATTTCAGGACGCGACGTTTTTGCGTCATGTTTCGGCTCTACAGCTTGGGCGGACGTCAAGTGTATGACTCGCAGGACGACTCAGTATTAGATGTAACGGGCTGATCGGGTGAAAAACTTGGATGCTAAGTAAATAATAGAATTATCTTTCACTACCTTATTTTGTTTCACCCTTGTAAATAAGACTGATGTGCTAAAGGCTAATTAGTATCATCCCTTGTAATTGGGATAGGTTTAGTTGTTAAATATGTAATCGTTTCAGTGAATGGATGGTGAGACAGAGAATTGCCAATGGAAATGGAAAATCAAATCCAGAAATTCAGTACACCTATTTACTGGATTATGCTTTACAGATAGCATAATCCAAAGATCTGATTATGAAAGGATTGTAAACGACAACCTCCCAACATGTAATAAGTTGATTCAGGCTTGCGGTAACTTTCCTCATTCTACATACTAATACTAATGCTATTAATTAATTGTTTGTAATTAATTAGTTAATTGGATTTGTGTTAATGAGGTTCATATATATATGGGGCCGGAACAGTATATATGCATGCACGCTCTTGAGCGTGCTAGCGGATGGAATCAGAATTCATTGAAGATAAAAATGTAAGTGACTAATTAAGCATGATATGACATCGAACATGTCATTTAAGGTCGTTTTACAAGATTTGTCTACCTTTAACTTGCATGCACATGATGTTAGGAAGACGGTATGAATGGTACTGCACCGATATAGTGATAAATTCTCCATGATGAAACACTTTAAAAAAAAGACATATGTTAGAGAGGCTCTTGGGATACGGAACAAAGTGTATGGCTCGAAGGACGACTCGATATTAGATGCAATGGGGTGACCGGGTGAAAAACATGGATGTTAGGTAAATAGTAGAATTATTTTTCACTACTTTATATTTTGCTTTATTTTACTTCTCTAATCATCCAAATAATTCAAAACTAAATGCAATCTGCTCAAATGATGTGCATGTCATGTGCAAATGTGTAAATCGTGTGCACATAAAGTAAAAATCACTTTATGTTAATGAATTTCACACAAAAAAATATAATTTGTTAACTCATTTAAAATTAAAAGTTTCTTCCTTTCTTAGAAGTTTCTCGATCTGCCACTGCTTGTGTAGAAAAAGACTAGCGACGATATAGACACCGGTGAAGCAATGAAGACAAAGATCACACATGCCGTCAGTTTCCATACATGGATGCTCATTTTATCCATCCTAAGTACCCAATTCATGAATAAGTTAAATATGTAATCACATAAAGATTATTATTATCAATGTGACGGAATAATAAAAATTTAACCTATACCGACCACCATTAATGATCTTGGTGTGTATGTTAAGATTAAGTTTTCATTGTAATCATCAAGATATAATATAAAATTCACTAATAACCTGCAAGAAGGTATATAGGTCCTCGTTGACGCAATCTTCATCGCGACATATATATACCATTTCTGTCTACGACACTGCTGAACCCAGGCTGATTTACATAGATAATGTTTGAGACCTGATCATACAGAAATTTGGGTTTTAGAAAAGATTGTTAAAAAAAGGTAATTGAACTTGGTTTACGTTTATTCTTCTCGATGGTTACTTCTTACCGAGTTTTAGAACACTGGCTTTAAGCAATAAGCTCATAACAATTATAATAATTAATGGCATTGACTTGCAAGAAAATCCAAACAATATACAGAAAATTAATTTCCCACAAAATCAGACCCAAAACAATTAAGTACTACTATAGTACTGGACCATGTTTCCTCTCTTTTTTCTGTTTACTTGCACAATCTATACAAATACATAAACATTACACTTTTCAACTAATAAACAAGTTTAGCCTAATGCATTAATATTATTACACTTTTTAGTATAACATAAAAAATAAGTATGGATGCAGCATTCTATAAAAATTCCCCAGAAACAAAAGTAAGACTTATGGTACGTTATTAGACCATCGAGTCTTCCAGAAACAAAACTAGCCAGGGCTCGGGAACAAATTCCAGAGGGTTTGAACTCATGACTACATAACATTAGTGATAAAAAGCATCAACTTGGATCCAGCAGGTGAACTTGTGTTGTGATAAAACATAAGGTATATATATCAGAGGTCATTTTTAAGGTGAGCAGATGTATCAACAAATTGTGTTTAAAAATCTCCAAATTGTAACAGTACACATATGTAGATGACAAATAATATAAAATCTTTCTCTGTCCTGAATTAAAATAAAATGGGTATTTTCGGCCATATTATTTTTTAAATCTGACTACCACACACCAAACAAATATAACTACAAAGAGGAAATTAACAAACTTGAAATTCTGTGAAGTAGCAGGGACAAGTTGTCGAACATAATGTTGCAACGATTGGTTCGACAACTTGCCTAATCACAGTTTATGGACAGTAAATAGTAAAGTAGTAAACAAAAGACACAATATGTTTACCCAGTTCGGTGACTCCACACCTACGTCTGGGGGCACTATGTCAGTGAAAAGGTTTTAACTATTCGATAGTCAATGGTACAACTTCAAGCATCAACTAGCTATCACACAAGCTATTGTTCTAAGCTACTAGAGATCTCACTATGAACAACCTCGACCAGGGACTCCCCCTGTCTTTGAGATCCTCTCAATTCCACCATTCGAGCAAGCCTATGCTCGGTTGTGTTGTCTTCGACAATATTCTCGCGAGTCTTCAATCACGAATCCAAAACCCAATAGATCACAGACACTCAAATCTTCTCGAGTTGATGTATGTCATCGACAACGTCCTCTCTAAATTGATCAGCCTCTCAATCCACTAGTCGTACACGGTTAAGAGCTCTGAGAATTTAGCACGGAGAAAGGATTGAGTTGCTAAGGGGGTAGCACCTGCTTTTATAGCAACTCACATTACCTAATCGGAAACCTATTCTGATTAGGAAGTCTCTTGCCGCCTTGCGTTTTCTGGCAAGTGACAAGTTGGTGTTGCCGCCTTCATTAAATCTTGTTTGTGTGTCTTTATTCCATCTGGACCTTGCCTAATTCATCCATTGTCTTTATTCCTTTGCGCGCGGAACTTCTGTGCTCAAAACAGGAAGTTTTCGATGTCTTTTCTAATCCTACGAGTATTATGTCGTACCAACTGTGTTGCAACATATTGTTTGACATCTTGACTTCACACTAAAAAAATATGCCAATACTAAACGTAGTAACAATCTCCCCATTTGGCAATTTTTTAGGCAAGCACACTTTTCGACGATCTTCGGGCGAGCACCGTTTCCGGCTAGCGGCGTCTTCAGCAGCTTCAGGCGAGCACCATGCTAGCTAGCAGCGTCTTCAGTTATGATAACTTTCTTTAGTTGTCATTCATCGTTCTTGAGCGGAGCGTCGTCCTTTTGAGCAAGGTTGTAAGATGTTGTGATACATGTTCCAGCATCTACATGACGTCTTCTGTAGCATGGTTGTAACATGTTGTGACACATGTTCCGGCATTTTCATGACGTCTTCTGCAGTAAGGCACATAACATGTGGTAACATGTGGTGACACATGTTCCATCATGTTGAGCAACAAGTCACCAAAATTTTGACGACCTGAAACTGCCTTACCTTCTAATATATCTCCCCCCATGATTGCCTCAAAAATGGCAAAGGGCAATATCAAAGAAGGATTCACACACAATACATAAAACAAACAGCTCTAAACACAAGCAAACTAACCCCCTAAACACGGGGCAACAAATTCAAGTTCCACCAAGGAGCAAAAAGTATTCAAAATGTAATTAACCCGGACAGTCCCTAGGGCTTCAAAGAGTGTAACAAAATAAAAGTTTGCCAGAGAGATTTTACTTTTATGTAGAGTTAGTTTCTTCTTCTTCTACTTCAGAAATGGCTCCTTCTTCTTTTTCAGTCCTATCTATTTGATAGATAAGACGAGCCAAGTCTGTAGTGACATTTGACCCATGAGTAGAAGGGGCCCAGTTTGCAACTCCGATTCTATATAGTATTGAGTACTTGACCGAGAGCTCGGAGGATGCCAATTTTCCTTTGTAGGGCCACTCTTTTCTTGCCTGACCAGTGATCTCCTTTGCAATAGTGTGTAATGTGGTGGCATGATCAGTAGAAGTCACCTTCTCTACTGTTGGGTTCCGGGGCATCCTAATAACGTTCATGGCAGCGGAAGCAACCTATAAACCGCCCCTAACCTGCGCAAGATCGACTACCAAGTTAGATCCTTAGGAAATCGAGTTTTCGGGTTTTACCAGAATCTGCCTGGCAGAAAACCGAGGCTTTGAAGCTCTATATCTCGAGCTAAAGATCTCCAATTGCTTCGGTTCTTTTTGGAGATTAAACCTCAGCCAATTCCCTACATCTTTTGTGTTTTTCTCCGAACCCAGTTCGGACGAGAAAACCTCCGTCTGGAGAAAAACATTTTTCCCGTCTCGCTGGACAGACTCTGCGGACCAGTCTGCTTCTCGGCCTTGTATCTCCCAAACCAGCGCTCTTTTAAAAAATCAGTATTTCACAGATGTTGTAGCCCTTGGACTTATCTTTCCAACGCCGCCAGTTTCAGGTCAATCAGAGCTCGGACGAAGCGGCTATGGTTCACACATTGTCGGTCGCCGGAACTGGACAATCTGGACAGTTTCTCCATTTTGCATTTAGTCTTTGTTGAATCGATAAAGAAGAACTTTCGGATCTTCTTCTCTAGAGCAAGTCCACACCAAGGGGATGATCTTGAAGATCCTTCACTTAATTGCCTACTAGAACAATTAAATGAAGAACAAGAGAGCAAAGAGAGGAGAGAGAGAGTTGTGAGAGTTGTAGGATTGATGAGAGTGTGTTGTGTCTTGAATCCCATTTGATATTTCTCTACTTCATCAATCTCATGAGCATGTGTCAAAAGGTGATTGGTATGGGCTTAAAGGTGCTTTAACCCATACCCCTTAAATCACTCACCTCTTAATCCACAATCACCAACTAAGCATGGTGTTGTGTGGCCCCCACACATGGACCTACCATGTGGGCCGGCCAAGAGGGCTTATTGGGCCCTTGTTTGGGCCGGCCATGAGACCTCATGGGCCGAGCCCAATGGGCTCGCCCGTGTGGTCTCGTGCCGCGTCCAAAAGTCGCCCGACCCTTTTTGTCGTTACTTATCAAACAAAGTCCGACGCGACATCGACGAAAAAACTCAGTTTTCTCGATTCGCTAATTATTCTCTCAAACCAAACCCATGGCACAAAACCTCCAGTTTTGTCCATGTATTGCTCCTCAAGAAACGTTAAGGTTTCCTTGTCTCAAGTTATCCGTCTTGAATGTGTGTGACCCTCTAGGCTCATGCCACCGTTGGCAGATCGGCGCAAAAGATCGCTCTTGCCCGATCCATCATAAGTGGTCTCTAGTAAGACGTTATGATTACCCAAGGTGCATGATGATCGATGATTCGACTTAACCTTGTGCGTACAAGTCACTATCCTATTATCTCTAGATATCTCGATTGATCACAAGGCATAGAGTCGTCACCCTTGTTTAATCAATCATTGTTACTTGATATGCGAGATGGCTGAGAACTGATAACCCGTATCATCGGCATGGCCATGCTCTTACTCTCAGTCAGTCTCCATCAAGAGGCCCTTTTAACGGATATCTCAGCCACCCAATCATGCCCTTTATAGCAATCCTGTCACAGAAAGCGTTAGGCGCAAGTTAAAGCCGCACGTTCATTGCATAGTGATCACAAAGACTCCTTGGTCTAAGGATGTCGTGACAAGCTATCGCATTTTAATATGTTTATGGCTTAATCTATAAAAACACTATTTAAAGTGGGTCGTCCGATATCAATCACCTCATGATATCTATGATATGATTCCGGGATCCCTCATCCCTATGACAAGTAGAACTACGTCATTAAGAACCATCCTCATACTGGTCGCTTCTAAGGAAGCATATTTTGACCAGGGACTCGTTAAGTGTGATCCGTACAGATTTATGGTTCTACTACTTTAGTGGTCATAAATCAGATCATGCTTAACATATTACTTCAACACATAAGTAATACAAAGCCGTTTTATATATATGTTACAAAAGATGATAATGTACATAGACGTTTACAGGCTAATAGCAATTGGACTAGGGCACAAATGCTATCAATCTCCCACTTGCCCCTAGTTCCAATCTAAGTCCCAGTCTATACCAATTGACCTAACATGTTTATCATGTTTTGCTTGTGGAAGAGCCTTGGTCAAGGGGTCGGCTGTGTTATCATCAGTTGCAACGTAGTAGATCTTCACGTCATCTATAGCAACAATGTCGCGGATGATGTGATACTTTCTGAGTACATGTTTGGATCTGTCATGTGCCCTGGGTTCCTTTGCTTGCGCAATAGCCCTGGTGTTGTCACAATATAAGTCTACTGGGTTAGATGAGTTTTTAATTACACCTAACCCAGCCATGAAACTCCTGATCCATACAGCCTCTTTTGCCGCTTCAGATGCGGCAATGTACTCAGCTTCTGTCGTAGAGTTGGCAATGGTGTCCTGCTTCTTGCTTTTCAGCTGAAAGCTCCACCGTTCAACATAAACATATAACCCAACTGACTTTTAAAGTCATCGGGGTCTGTCTGGAAAAACTAGCGTCGACATATGCTTTGACGACTAGATCATCATTTCTTCCCCCGTCCTTACCGGGTTTGGACTGATGTCTACTGGTACAGCTTAGGGCAAACGAGACATCCGGTCTCGTATATATCATGGCATACATTATGGACCCTATAGCCGAAGCATATGGGATCTCATTCATTCTTGCTAGCTCGGCAGGTGTCTCAGCACACTACTTCTTGCTTAGCTTCATGTCATGACGCATGGGCAGCAGTCCTTTCTTTGAATCTTGCATCGAGAATCTTCTCAACATTTTGTCTATTTAGGTGCTTTGACTTAAGCCCAAGACCCGCTTGGCACGGTCTCTATATATCTTGATCCCCAAGATGCAAGAGGCCTCGCCTAAGTCCTTCATTGCGAAACACTCACCTAACCAAGTCTTTGTCAAGAGCAAGGTAGGGACGTTGTTTCTAATGAGCAGTATGTCATCAACATAAAGCACCAAGAAGACTACTTTGCTCCCATCTGCCTTTTTATATACGCAAGGTTCATCATCGTTCTTGATGAAGCCAAACTGTTTCACAACTTCATCAAAACGTTAATTCCAACTCCGAGATGCTTGCTTCAAACAATAAATTGATTTGAGCAACTTGCAAATCTTTCCTTTATTCTTAGAATCCTCAAAACCCTTAGGCTGGGACATTTAAACGTCCTCAGCTAACCTCCCGTTGAAGAAGGCGGTTTTGACGTCCATTTGCCATATCGCATAGTTGCTACGGCAAGTAGAATGCGGATAGATTTGACCATAGCTACTAGAGAAAAAGGTCTCTTCATAGTCAATTCCGTGGACTTGCCTATAACCTTTTGCTACCAGTCTTGCTTTATTGGTCTGAGGTTTGCCATCCATGTCCTTCTTTATTTTAAAGATCCATTTACACCCGATGACTTTTACGTCAGGGGTTTGATCCACCAAGTCCCACACTTGATTATCTGACATGGATTGCATTTCTTCCCTCATGGCTTCTAGCCATTTCTCAGAGTCGGTTCCGTTCTTATTAACTGTAGCTATTGGTTCTTGCTCAACGACTACTTCTGGTGGGTAGTCCAGTGGTTCCCGAGTGACCATCTCATCTAGAACTCCATAAGATGAACAGCCCTTCCACTGATTGTCTTGAAAATAAATTACTTCTCCAAGATTGTCCCACCTCGATTATGAATGCGGCCGTTTGCAGAGCGTAACCCCAGAAGGAGATCGGGAGATCAGTGAGACTTAACATCGATCGAACCATATCCAACAATGTCCGATTCCTTCGCTCGGACACACCATTGAGTTGCGGTGTTCCTGGCGGAGTCCACTGAGATAGTATTCCACTTTTTGTAAGATGACTAATAAACTCTTCGGATAAGTATTCTCCACCCCGATCAGAACGGAGTGCCTTGATACTTTTTCCGAGTTGGTTTTCTACTTCAGTCCTAGACTCCTTGAATTTATCAAAGGCTTCGGACTTATGTCTTATGAGATTGACATAACCATATCTACTGAAATCATCAGTAAACGTGATAAAGTAGCCTAAACCACCTCTGGCTGGTGTCTTATTTGGTCCACATACGTTTGAATGTATTAGACCCAATAGATCACCTGCCCTCTCACCTAAACCAGTGAAGGGCGCTTTAGTCATCTTGCCCATTAAACAAGCTTCGCATCTATCAATCGTTTGGTATTCGAACTGACTTAGGAGTCTGCGCTTGTGAAGCGCTGAGATGCGTTTCTTATTTATGTGACCTAGACGATAATGCCAGTTTAGAGTTTGGTCTAAATCATTAGCTTTAAACCTCTTAGCATTTATATTATAGAGCATGTTGGATCTCGAGTTTTGCATATTCAGTATGTATAAACCTCCAACAGTGTGAGCATTGCCATAAAACATGTTGTTGCGCATAATATTAAAAAACCCGTTCTTAATACTAAAATAATAACCTTCCTTTTCAAGAAGAGATATTGAAATAATATTCCTGATGAAAACATGTACGCAAAACACATCAAAAGGTTCAATTACAAGCCCACTGGGCAAAACAAGGTTAACAGAACCCACAGCAGTTGCGGTAACTCTCACGTTGTTCCCAACTCTTAGGTCCACCTCGCTTTTCCCATTATCTCTTTTACTATTCAACACCTGTATATCCGCACAGACATGAGACTTAGCTCCAGTGTCTAGTACCCAAGCATTTATAGTAGAAAGATTTAGCTCTAATGGAATACCTGACGAAGTAGCGGCCCCACCGCCCTTCCTCTGATCATCCTTTAGCTGCTGACAGTTTTTCTTCCAGTGACTAGGCTTTTGGCAGTAGAAACAGACCGACTCCTTTGCCTTCCCCTTGCCTTTTACGGGTATGGAAGGTTTAGGAACAAATGGTCTGATCTTTCTTGCCAGGTGCATTGGGCCTTTACCCTTGCCACCACCAGCTTTGAAGCTGGATCCCGTGCTGACCATAAGAACACTTTTGGGCGAACTGCCCCTTATGCTCTTCTCGGCAGTTACCAACATGCTGTGCAACTCCGATGCGGTCTTGTCCATGTCATGCATGTGATAGTTCATGACGAATCCACCATATGCATGAGGAAGGGATTGCAGAATAAAATCCGCAGCCATTTCCTTTTCCATAGACATACCGATACTAGTCATATGGTCAAAATGTCCCTTCATACGTAGGACGTGTGGACCTATGGGGCTGCCTGCTGACATCTTGCAGGCAATGACTTCTCGGAGAACAGTGTATTTTTCAATACGTACTTTCTCTTTGAACATATCCTTGATCTGTGCAAACATTGCAAACGGATCATGAGATAGCTCCATAAACTGCTTCTGGAGGTCCGCCTCCATGCAGCCCAGCATGACACACGCAACGTCGATAGAGTCGCTAAGGTGTTTCTGGTACGCATCCTTAACGACCCTCGTTGCGTTGGCAGCTGGCTCCACCGGGATAGCCTTATCAAGGACATACTCCCTGCGTTCCAACTTTAACACAAGTCGTAAATTTCTGTCCCACTCCAGATAATTTGTCCCGTTGAGTTTACACTTTTCGAGTATAGTCCTCAACGACAAATTAGACGAGTTTGTTGAATTACTAGCCATTTCTACACGAAGAAAGTAAATTTAATCAGAAAAGTTGAATAAATTTACGAAGATCCGAATTAAACACCAACCATACGATTATAAGCTTTAGAATCTTAAACCAAGATCCCTTATTCGTCATTTGAAGTACGCTAAGGCGCACCGCTCCAATTGACTTATTTAGGTAGGACGTCCGTCCAATTACAACCCGTGTAACTCTTGGTCAGGGTATGTGTATAAAACACACGGCTTACCCTTCCGATGCCCCAGCTCGACCTCAGGCCAAGAATCGTGGTCGAGTCAACCAACCTTCACTAACGAGTTAACTTTGTGCAGATGCTCCGCTAAGGCGCACGACATCCCACAAAGTTTACCATTCCCATCTAGAACCCATTCGATCGATGCTCCGCTAAGGCGCACGACACCGATAAAATGTTTCTACATGGGTGTGAATTTGGGTGGCATCTCACTTGACTCAAATTAGCTTGTAAATTGGTTGTGCTTAATAATTCGAAAGTATTTGGCACAATCTTCATACTATAATTCGATAAAATGTTTCTACCGTGTTGTGACGTTTCTAATTGTATCACATACTAACTTCATTTGAAACCGTCATTTGCAACCCGTGCAAACACGTTTCAAATTTGAACTCATCCATCACAACCCGTGCGATGATAGTTCACAACGCTTTAAACATGCAAACAATTAAAGTCGATTTTAATCTTTGCATGTGAGGTGATGGCTTATAAACTTATAAGCTAATCATGCAAGCATGTTATTAATTAAATAATTCAAGCAAGCATTCATAAAGCATTAAATATGCATTTTATAGCCCATCCTAATCTTAGGATTCTACGAGTCTTCATATCTTCTCGTCTTTCTCATTCGGGCTCCCACTAGCTCTTGGACTTCCTCCAAGACCGTCATTGTGCTCGATTTTCCATCCTTCTCGTCTTTGAGTAATAATTACAATTAATACTCGGTTCGTAGACCGGATAAAAATAATTACACTTTATAGGCTCGAATAAAAAAATAATTACACGCTAACACTAACGGTATGCAAACCGTGAAAGCGATAAAATCTAATGGGCTACTAATGCATCATACATCTCATCACATCATCCAACATGTTATCACACAAACATGTTATCAAATAATATGCAATAATTCCGGTTTTAATTTTGCCAAGGTTCTTGGTCGGGTTTATCAAAACTAGACCTTTTCGAAAAACGGTTTATCGAAACCGATCAAATTTAAAAGTTTTCGAAATATTGGACCGTGGGTTCATCCACGGACATAATCAACGTGCATGAACCAAGTCGGGCCAAGCCCAATGGGCCGAAGCCCATTGGGCCGAGCCCAACACCACGGCTCGGTTTGGGCCTAGAAAAGCCCAAACCGAGCTTGCCTCTCCTCTCGGCCTCGGCCAAGAGGAGGGACGGCCCCGGTCACCGCCGTCCTCTCCCGGCCTCCAGTGACCTCCGTCCGGTACCTCCGATCCGGCTCCCCGAGAGTCTCTTCTCGGACCCGACAAATCCAATAATTTCCGAAAAATTCCAAATTCAATATATTTGCCAAAAATAACATATTTCATGTAATTATCCCAAAAAGCATTAAAATCATGTTATCAACAATTATGACATTTATATCATTACAAAACCGAAATAACAAACAAGGATCTCGGAGTGGTAGACCGCCTCTGATACCACTGTTGGGTTCCGGGGCATCCTAATTACGTTCATGGCAGCGGAAGCAACCTATAAACTGCCCCTAACCTGCGCAAGATCGACTACCAAGTTAGATCCTTAGGAAATCGAGTTTTCGGGTTTTACCAGAATCTGCCCGGCAGAAAACCGAGACTTTGAAGCTCTATATCTCGAGCTACAGATCTCCAATAGCTTCGGTTCTTTTTTGAGATTAAACCTCAGCCAATTCCCTACATCTTTTGTTTTTTGCTCCGAACCCAGTTCGGACGAGAAGACCTCCGTCTGGAGCAAAACATTTTTCCCGTCTCGCTGGACAGACTCTGCGGACCAGTCTGCTTCTCGGCCTTGTATCTCCCAAACCAGCGCTCTTTTGGAAAATCAGTATTTCACAGATGTTGTAGCCCTTGGACTTATCTTTCTAACGCCGCCAATTTCAGGTCAATCGAAGCTTGGACGAAGCGGCTATGCCTCACGCATAGTCGGTCGCCGGAACTGGACAATCTGGACAGTTTCTCCATTTTGCGTTTAGTCTTTGTTGAATCGATAAAGAAGAACTTTCAGATCTTCTTCTCTAGAGCAAGTCCACACCAAGAGGATGATCTTGAAGATCCCTACTTAATTGCCTACTAGAACAGTTAAATGAAGAACAAGAGAGCAAAGAGAGGAGAGAGAGAGTTGTGAGAGTTGTGAGATTGATGAGAGTGTGTTGTGTCTTGAATCCCATTTGATATTTCTCTACTTCATCAATCTCATGAGCATGGGTCAAAAGGTGATTGGTATGGGCTTAAAGGTGCTTTAACCCTTTTTGTGCCGTGTGGTCTCGTGCCGTGTCCAAAAGTCGCCCGACCCTTTTTGTCGTTACTTATCAAACAAAGTCCGACGCGACATCGACGAAAAAACTCAGTTTTCTCGATTCGCTAATTATTCTCTCAAACCAAACACATGGCACAAAACCTCCAGTTTTGTCCATGTATTGCTCCTCAAGAAACGTTCAGGTTTCCTTGTCTCAAGTTATCCGTCTTGAATGTGTGTGACCCTCTAGGCTCATGCCACCGCTGGCAGATCGGCGCAAAAGATCGCTCTTGCCCGATCCATCATAAGTGGTCTCTAGTAAGACGTTATGATTACCCAAGGTGCATGATGATCGATGATTCGACTTAACCTTGTGCGTACAAGTCACTATCCTATTATCTCTAGATATCCCGATTGATCACAAGGCATAGAGTCGTTACCCTTGTTTAATCAATCATTGTTACTTGATATGCGAGATGGCTGAGAACTGATAACCCGTATCATCGGCATGGCCATGCTCTTACTCTCAGTCAGTCTCCATCAAGAGGCCCTTTTAACGGATATCTTTCCCATACCGTAGTATGAGGGATAAATCCCTTAGCCGTCTTTCGTGTCACTCATGCAACCCGTTCCGCCACCAATCATGCCCTTTATAGCAATCCTGTTACAGAAAGCGTTAGGCGCAAGTTAAAGCCGCACGTTCATTGCATAGTGATCACAAAGACTCCTTGGTCTAAGGATGTCGTGACAAGCTATCGCATTTGAATATGTTCATGGCTTAATCTATGAAAACACTATTCAAAGCGGGTCGTCCGATATCAATCACCTCATGATATCTATGATATGATTCCGGGATCCCTCATCCCTATGACAAGTAGAACTACGTCATTAAGAACCATCCTCATACTGGTCGCTTCTAAGGAAGCATATTTTGACCAGGGACTCGTTAAGTGTGATCCGTACAGATTTATGGTTCTTCTACTTTAGTGGTCATAAATCAGATCATGCTTAACATATTACTTCAACACATAAGTAATACAAAGCCGTTTTATATATATGTTACAAACAATGATAATGTACATAGACGTTTACAGGCTAATAGCAATTAGACTAGGGCACAAATGCTATCATCTACTCCCAGATAGGCATTGATTGAGTGATCAGTGAAGTCAAGGTTGTGACCTCGAACATAGATCTTTATGTATTATGGATGTAAATGATCATTGAAGGTGGGTGAGAGGTTCACAATGAATTATTTGACCAGGCCGGGGTAGAAAACACCAAGGTTAGTGACTGTTTGTAGGAGCCCTGTGCCTTTGAGTAGTTCCATGATGATCTTGAGTTTCCGTGTCTCCTCGGACAGCTCACGTTCTGGATAAATGGTTCGATGATACACATATTTCCATTTACTAGCTCCTTCAACAGAGTGGAAGAAGATATTGTCCAACGGAGCATTGGAGACATTTTGAGGAAGTCTGTGACTTCCTGCTCTTTTTCTTGTATCCCGTGTATGGGCTCTTCTAGTTCTTCCTCTTCCTCAGGTGCGACTGATTCATCAATGACAGGCGTAGTGGCCTTCCTTTTCTTTTTCTTCCCTGTGGTTGGGGTGGATGTCCCAACTTACTTTGCGGTTTTTCTCTTTTTAGTTTTCTCCTTTAATGGAGGCACCTCTCCCTCATCTTGTAGTACAAACATCTTCTTCTTTAGCAGTATTCTCTCCTTTTTCTTTGAGTGTAAAGCAACAAGAGGAACATCATCGTCACTTGAGAGTCATTTTTCAACCCTGATTCCCTCATCCTCATGTTCACGAGAGATCCGAGTGTTTTGTTCATAGTCTGGTTTATCTAGGGTTGGGCTACCCTCTTGATCTCTAGTTTCTGTTTGAGAGGAGGAATTAGGGTTACCTGTTTCCGATCCCTCTAGCTCTTCAGCATGTGTCGAGACATTGTCTTCAACAATGGGAGGGGTGGTCTCTACTTCTTCTGGTGCAGTTTCGTCTGCTATAAGTGGTGGTGTTACAGGCGTGTCTAAGTGACCTGACGCAGATTCAGAAAAGTTTCCCCCTAGTACCTTCACCCCGTATTCGTTGTGAGCAGCTCTTGGTCCTGTGCCTTTCTTTGGAACAATTTTGAACCACATTTTGGGTTGTGGTTTCTTTGACCTTGCTGGTGTTCGTCCACTTCGTGTGCCTACCATTGTTGTTTCGTCCTTTTAAGGAATAGTCAGAGAGGAGAGATTGTGGATGGTAAAACCCTAATTTTGGGATAGTGGTGAGAGGGGCCGAAAAGTGGGAAAGGTTTGAGGCATGTTTCGAAAAACTAGGGAAAGTGCAGAGACGTCTGTGTTTTGCTTCAGGGAGCCGAGAGGTTTGTGTATGTGGATTGGCTACAGATCAAATCATAAGCTGTCAAAGAAAAGATTTTGTTTCCTGTTGTTTATTCTCTAAAGTTGGAAACCTGAAACGAGCTTTGGATAAATGGGTCCGGATTTAATTTTGTGGACCCTTGCAGTCCTTGTAGAGAGAGAAAAAAAAATAAGCAAAAACTCTCTCTCTCTTTCCTTGAAGAGCATTATTCAAGATGACAAAGTCCAAGGTGTTGGGATTTTGTGCCCTAGCACGATGTATTTTTAAGGGGTAATTCCATGTCAATACCCTAACTTTGCTTCATTACGAAATCAATACCCTGACTTTAAAACTTTTTTTGCCGGTACCTGAAGTTTATTTACGTTGCAGTTAAGGTAACGGCTGTTAAATATAACAGAATTTGTGTGCAAAATGTCTAAAATACCCTCAATAGTTTTGGTCTATTAAACTGGTTTGATTGGTTCAATTGATATGATTATGAAATTACTATTTTACCCCCAATTGAATACTCAATTTAACTGATAAATTGAGGGCAAATATGACTTTTCACTTACACAAATAATAAATATAATTATTTAATATTTAAATATATATAATATTATTATTAATTATATATTATTATTATTAATCATTAATTAACCTAATTAACTCTAATTAACTATAATTAACCCTAATTAACTCTAATTAACCCTAATTAACCCCTCCCCTCCCCACCACTCCCGTCTCCGCCACCAGTCCCGCTCCGGCCGCCACTCCCGCTCCGGCCGCCAATCCCGCTCCGGCCGCCACTCCCGTCTCCGGCCGTCTCGAGAAGGGTTGTCGGCGAGGAGGGTTGTCGCGAGGAGGCCTCGCGACGGATTCGATGGAGGTCTCGCGACGTCTCCATGGCCCTCCTCGATGCAGCGTCTCCGTCACCACAGCGTGTCCGGCGACGGGAGTGCTAATTACTTATGGCTATCGGTGAGGAGGGTTGTCGGCGAGGAGGGTTGTCGGCGAGGAGGGCCACTCCCGTCTCCGGCTACGGCCCTCCTCTCCGACGGTCCTCCTCGCGACGGCCCTCTGCCTCTAGGTCGAGCAGATCTGTGATGGGTGTGGTGACGGAGACGCTGATGGGTGTGGTGACGGAGACGTCGCGAGACCTCCGTCGAATCCGTCGCGAGGCCTCCTCGCCGACAACCCTTCTCGAGACGGCCACGGAGACGGTCACAGAGACGCTGCTCTCTCCGATTCGACCTCCGTCGAATCCATCGCGAGGCCTTCGATTCGACGGCCACGGAGGAGGCGGTGGGAGGAGGCGGTGGGAGAAGGCGGTCGGAGCAGACGGCCGGAGACGGGAGTGGCGGCCGGAGCGGGAGTGGCGGCCGGAGCGGGACTGGTGGCGGAGACGGGAGTGGTGGGGAGGGGAGGGGTTAATTAGGGTTAATTATAGTTAATTAAGTTAATTAATGATTAATAATAATAATATATAATTAATAATAATATTATATATATTTAAATATTAAAGAATTATATTCATTATTTGTGTAAGTGAAAAGTCAGATTTGCCCTCAATTTATCAGTTAAATTGGTATTCAATTAGGGGTAAAATAGTAATTTCATAATCATATCAATTGAACCAATTAGACCAGTTTAACAGACCAAAACTATTGAGGGCATTTTAGACATTTTGCGCACAAATTCTATTATATTTAACAGCCGTTACCTTAACTGCAACGTAAATAAACTTCAGGTACCGGCAAAAAAAGTTTTAAAGTCAGGGTAGTGATTTCGAAATGAAGCAAAGTTAGGGTATTGACATGGAGTTACCCCTATTTTCAATCTACTCATATAATGAGATTATTAGTTGAAATAAAATCGGCATTTATATTACTAAATGTTGTAGTAATATCTTATGTATGATTTGATTTGTATCATTGATGTGTCAACACATAATAGTAGATCTACAGATCAGATAAAATCACACTTAAGCTGTCCCCGATCAGAATAGCTTCATAAGAAGCGATCGGTATGAGGCTAACTCTAAATGATCACACTCTACCGATCATGGCCAGAAGGAGGTCGGAGTTAGGTCATAGCATCGCCAGACGAGGTGATATAGGACGACCCGATCGTGAGTATGTTACATAGACATAGTCATGAACATACTCATATGTCGGTATGTGAAATCACATCCTTAGACGGAAGGATCTTTGAGGTCATTATGTGATGAGTGACGAGTTTGACTCAGTCTAACGTCTCCTGTGACAGGGTTACAATAACGACTGTTATTGGCTCGATCACGAGTCACATGAATTGACTTAATAGATCGCTGAAGGATTTATCCCTCATACGGATGTGTGAGTAGATATCTGTTTAGGTCACTTGATGAGTACAACTGAAATACAATAACATGACCATGCAGTCGATACAGAGTATCAGTCACAATTCAGTTAAATCAGATCAAGAAACAGGACAATTGAACGAGGATGACTTGTCTATGCCTTGTGGCTGTCAAGATATCAAGAGGATAAAAGGATAGTTTCATGTACGACAAGGTTAAGTCGAAATCTCGATAATCACAAGCGTTGGGTAATCATGATGTCTTGCTAGAGGCCACTCATGATGGAAATGGTAAAATGGTAACTTTACCAGTCCACCAACGTGTCGTGAGCCTAGAGGGTCACACACTAAAGGTTGAGTAAAACGGATGGAATCATGTAGAGGAATCATGAGAGAGAAAATTCTGGTTTTGTATTAAACTAGATTAGACCAATTTCGGTTTAGGATTAAATCGAAAATGAAGAACGGTTTAGCTTGACCAATTAATTAGAATATAAATCAATAGATTTAATTAATTAATTTTAGCTAAACAGGCCTAGCCAGATTGGGCTAAGCCAGAATGAGCTTCTCTACTTAACTAATTAATAAGCTTTGGGCTTTAAGCCCATTAAGGCTCTTAATTAATTATTTCTTAAAAAGAGATATAAAAGGGAAACTTTCAGATTTTTAATGATAAGTATTTTTCCAAGAAAAACCCTAGCCCCCCCTCTCTCTCTCCCTTAGCCGGCCGGCCTCCCTCTCCTTCCCGTTTTGCTTGCTTCGATCTTCTAGCAAGAATTGTTGTAAGTATCTTCAGATTTCTCTTCATGTGTGGACGTTCTTTAGAGGTCATTGAATTAAATTTAGTGACAAAGGGATTTCGAATCAAGGTAATTTTGTGATTTATTTTTCTAGCCTAGATCTCATGATCAATCAATGATCAGGTAAGATCCTTAAATTTATTTGGACTTTTGAGGTTAATTTCTTGTATGGGCATGAAATTAATTGATTGGAACCCTCAAAAAATCACTTCACAAGGGAGGACCTCAGACTTTCAAACCAATTTGTATATAATGCCTTGGTGAAGATATCTGCAAGCTGTTTTTCTGTTGGAATATACTCTAGCTTGATCTTCTTGTCTTCCACTAGCTCTCGAATGAAGTGATGCCTGATGTCAATGTGCTTAGTTTTGCTATGTTGCACATGATTCTTTGAGATGTTGATGGCACTGATGTTGTCACAGAACTATCTCATGATATCTTGCTTGACATCATACTCCGCCAGCATCTGCTTCATCCACAAAAGTTGAGTGCAGATACTTCCAGCAGTAATGTACTCGGATTCAGCAGTAGATAGAGCCATACAATTTTCTTAGGTTTGTGCCCTAGTCCAAAATAATTCTTCAATCTATATTATAACAAACATCATTATTCTACATAATAAAAGGCATAATATTACTAATGTGTTGTAGTAATATATCTAATGTGATTTGATCTATGTCATAATGTGTGTAATCACTTATAGTAGAACTATAGATCAGAAAGAGTTGCATTCGATAGAGTCCCTGACCAGCTAAGCTTCTTCTGAAGCGATCAATATGAGACTAACTCCTTGTGATCACGCTCTAGTGATCATGGCAAAGATGTGCCGGAGTTATATCATAGATATCATCAGGTCGATGATATCGGACAACCCGATTGTGAGTGTGCTGCATAGATCCAGTCATGAGATACTCACATATCGTAACTTGTCATTATATCCTAAGACCAAGGAGTCTTTGTGTACACTATGTAACAAATACCTAAGTTTGACCTAGTCTAACATTATCTGTAAAATGGTAGCTATAACGGCTTCGATTGGCTTTGGCATTTATTGCACTAGTGAACTCGAAAGGCGTCTGAGGGATTTATCACCCATACTTCGGTATGAGAAAGGTATCCGTTTAGGCCACTTGATGAGTATGACTGAAGAAATAGCATGGCCATGCAGGTGATACCTTAGTATCAGTTTTCAGTCATCTCAGATATCAAGAAACAATGATTGATAAATTATGATGACCGCTCTATGCCTATTGATCAATCTGGATATCGGTTTGATAAAAGGACAGTGACATGTACGATAACAGGTTAAGTCGAATAATCGATAATCACGAATATTGGATAATCATAATGTCTTGCTAGAGGCCACTTATGATGGAAAGGGTAAAATAGTAATTTTACCAGTCTGCCAATTATTCGTGAGCCTAGAGGGTCACACGCATTAAGCACAATACATGACAATAATTATGGATGAGAATTGAGAACAATTCGGTATTTTTCTGGCCTAAGGTTTTAACCAGACGGTTGAAGAAATCAATTCGAGGAAATTGAGCCGTTTTGACTAAACCGAAATTAGAACTCAAGTTTATGGGTTTAATTTGGGTTTTAGTTAAACGGGCTTAAAGCCCATTTAGGGATTTAAGATAAGAGAGGAATCAAATGCAAATAAGAAAGAATAAAGGGATAGATAATGCAATTTTTATTTTGAAATTCAATTTAATTTCAAATTAAAAATCACATAATATCTATTCATTTTATCTTTGAATTTTTCAGCAACTTCCCCTCCTTTCTCTCTTCCTCATTGCCGAAACCTCTCCCTCTCTCTACCTCCATTATTGCTCTTTTTCAGATTTGATTGATTTTGGAAATTGGAAAATTAATTAATTTTTTTTGGGGTTTTTCGGGTTAGCCATGGCCGACCAGGTCGAGTCCCTTGGTGGACCATGGAATGCCCTAGGGCAGACCATGGTCAGCACCATGGCCCGACGAGGGTCGCCTACGGGCGACCATGGCAGCCCTCGCGAGCGACCATGGTCGCTGCCGCGGGCGACCACGGTCTGCCCATGCGGGCGACCATGGCAGCCCGTAAGGGCCACCATGGTTGCCTCGCGGGCGACCAGGGTCTGCCCTAGGGGCGACCATGGCTGCCCTCGCTGGCTACCATGGTCGTTCCCGTGGCCGACCACGGTTAGCCCCGCGGGCGACCTCGGCAGCCCTCACGGGCCACCATGGTTGCCTCCGCGGGCGACCTTTTGGTTGAGCCGGTTCGGCTCGACCAGATTCGAGCTGAACCGGTTGGTTCGCGAGGATATTTGGAAACCCTAAAAATTTAATTTACAGATTTGGTTCGGTTTCGATAAACCAGCGAGAACCGGTCCAAAATTCAATTAATCGATTAAACCGTCCGGTTTCGATAAACCAGAATTTTTCCACACTTAAGAAAGATAAAATTTGGAAAAATTATTTATTTGATCAACATGTTGATTGATAACATGATCTTTGATAACATGATGTTTTCCACATGATGCTAGCTAAGCCCATTAGATTTGCATTTTAATTTTGGTTTTGCAACCTGCTTGTTGCTTAATTTTGGGTTGTAGTAAATACGGCCTGCGTGTCATGATTTGTATTTTATTTAATTTATTTTAATATGTAATCACGAAGACCGACACACGAATGAAGCCAAGAGGGAGACTCGGATTGGAGGAGGCTCGAAGCTAGTGGGAGTTCACAAGAATGGAGCAAGTTTGGATCTTGAAGACCATGTCTTTAGGATCGGTTTTGCTAGATTATTAGGAACTTAAGATGGGCTTAGCTATGCATATTTTATCGTTACATTTGTATGTTTGAATGTATGATAGTTTAAATATACAAGTTTATGTATGATTTGCTATCACCCACATGCAAAGATTAAAATCGGAATTTAATCACACTCGCATGTAACCTGCTAAGGGATCATCTTTGCATGAATTTGCAATTGATGATTCCAGATTAAGATTGTATCGATATACAATCAGACTTTTATAATTCACTTAAACGCAAATAATTACAAGTCAAGCGTGATACCATCCAAGTTTGGACATTCAAAAGGGCTTTGACCCTATGGATGTCAGTACGCCTCCGCGTAACATTCATAGAGAAAAAGGTCTGGATGAGATGGGTAGTTTTGTGTGGGTGCGTGCGCCTCCGCGTAGTAGTCACTTTAGTTCTATCCATAGTTCAAGCTTGGTAGACTTGTCTATGATTGTCAGCTAGGGCTGACCTAGGGTATCAGTATAGGGTATGCCACGTACTAACAAGTACAGAACCTAGCCAGGAACTACATGGTTTTGTAGATGGATTCACACCTACCTTGATGCACTCAATTGGAGTAGTGAGCCTCCGTTCACTTCAATTGAGAGTATGATGGGATCCTGGTTCAGATTCTAAAGTTAGAATCAGAATGTGTTTTATAATTAAATCTCCAACTTCAATTTTAATTAATACTGATTAAAAGTTGTTTACTGTGTAGATATAAAATGGCAAACACGAATAAATCTGGTAGCAGCGAGCTTAGGTCACTAATCGAGCATGATAAGCTTAACGACGTAAACTTTCTCGATTGGGACCGAAATTTGAGATTCGTTCTCAAGCATGAACGTAAGGATTATATCATTACCCAGGAACAAGCACCTACTGAACCAACACTGAACGCCTCAAGGGCGCTAAGGGGTACCTACCGGAAATTCCTTAGCGACCGGATCGACGTGCAGTGCATCATGATGGGCAGTATGGTGCCTGACTTGCAGCAACAGTTCTTGGACATTTCCGAAGATCCCAAAGCCTGTATGGCTGAGATCGAGAAAATGTTCAAAGAGAAAGCGCATGTCGAAAGATACGACACTTTCGTTGAACTGATGTCTTGAAAGCTAAAGGCTGGTGCTCCTGTTAGTCCTCATGTCCTTAAGATGAAACGTCTTTTGGAACATTTGACCAGACTAGGTCATCCTGTGGACAAGAAAATGTCTGCAGACTTTGTGCTGCATTCACTTCCAGAAGCATATCGTGAATTCGTTGGAAATTACAATATGCATGGCATGAATAAAACCGTGTCAGAGCTTCATGGTATGCTCGTGACTGCAGAAAAGAATCTCAAGGGGAAAACCAAGGAGGTTCTTATGGTCAACAAGCAAGTGAGCTTCAAGAAAGCCAGCCTGGGCAAGGGTAAGGCTCCTATGCACCTAGCAGGGAAGATTCGACAACCTAAGGGTCCAGCAGCTCCAAAGGCTGTTGAGAATCCTAAGAAGGATGTCGTCTGCTTCTATTGCCAAGGACTGGGGCACTGGAAGAAGGATTGCAAGAAACACAAGTTGTTTCTTAAGAAGAGTGGAGCTTCCACATCTTCAGGATCAAGTATATTTGTTATTGAGCTCAATCTCAGTTTATCTACTTCAGATTCTTGGGTACTTGATACCGGTGCAGAATCTTACATTTGTGTTAATGTGCAGGCTCTGGGAAGTAGAAGAGAAGTGAGCAAGGGCGAGGCAGACCTACGAGTTGGCGATGGCAATCAAGTCTCGACAAATGCTGTAGGAGATATTAGTCTCAGTTTGCCCAGTGGGCTGGTTTTATTTTTAAATAATGTTCATTGTGTACTTGCGTTTCGCAGAAATATTATTTCTATTTCCTTGCTCGACAAGGAAGGATATCATTTTTCAATTGATAATGGAGTTTTTAGTATTTTCAAGAAAAACATGTTTTATTGCAATGCTTCATTGGTTGGTGGTTTATATATTCTTAATATTCAAAACACTGGCACTAGCTCGATTTATAATATCAGTAACAAAAGGGTTAAATCCGATGATTTAAACCAGACTGTGATATGGCACTGCCGCTTAGGCCATATAGGCCAGAAACGCATCTCAACACTTCACAAGTGTGGGCTTCTAAGTCCGTTTGAATTCACTTCAATTGAGAGATGCGAGTCATGCCTTATGGGCAAAATGACAAAAGCACCTTTTCCCGGTTTAGGTGAAAGGGCGAGTGATTTACTAGGTCTCATACATTCCGATGTTTGTGGGCCCATGAGCACTCAGGCCAGAAGAGGTTTTCACTACTTCGTTACATTCACTGATGACTTCAGTAGATATGGGTATGTTTATCTTATGAGACATAAGTCGGAAACCTTTGACAAGTTCAAAGAGTTCCAGAACGAAGCACAGAACCAGCTTCGTAAAAGTATAAAGGCGCTTTGATCTGACCGAGGCGGAGAAATCGGACCTTGCTTGACATGGTTCGATCAATGATGAGTCAGGCTGATCTTCCTATCTCCTTCTGGGGCTATGCCCTAGAAACGGCCGCATTCATATTGAATCGGGCTCCTACAAAGGCAGTGGAAAGCACTCCATACGAAGTATGGAACGGGAAGAAACCCTTATTAGCTTTCCTTAAGATTTGGGGATGTGAAGCTTACGTCAAGCGTTTGCTAGGCGATAAGCTCGAACCCAAATCAGACAAATGTGTCTTTGTAGGGTACCCTAAAGAAACAAGAGGGTACTATTTCTACAAACCCATCGAGAACAAGGTTTTTGTTGCTCGAGGAGGGGTATTTTTGGAAAAGGAATTTATTTCCAAAAGAGCTAGTTGGAGTGCCGTGCATCTTGAAGAAATTCAAGAAGATACGGAGCAACCCACTACGCCGAATGTAGAAATACAGGAGCCAGAAGAGGTCATTGATCAAGAACCAATCCCGACACCCATTCCAGATGGTCCAAGAAGGTCTGAGAGATCTCGTCAAGCTCTTATCAGATATGGCTTCCTAGCTACTGAAGGAAATGACTTGATGTTGGTGGATCAGGATGATCCAGAAACCTACAGACAAGCTTTGGCCAGTCCAGACTCCGAAAAATGGCAGAACGCCATGAATGAGGAAATGAAATCCATGTCCGACAACCAAGTCTGGCACTTGGTGGATCAAACCCCTGGGATAAAACCCATCGGTTGCAAATGGGTCTATAAAATTAAGACCGACATGGATGGAAAACCTCATACCTATAAAGCTAGACTGGTTGCGAAAGGTTATCGCCAAATCGAAGGTATCGATTATGACAAGACTTTTTCACCTGTGGCTATGGTCAAATCTATCCGGATCACTCTAGCCATAGCAGCATACTACGACTATGAGATATGGCAGATGGACGTCAAAACCGCCTTCCTTAACGGGAACTTAAAAGAGGATGTGTATATGACACTGCCCGAGGGTTTTGTTGATCCAGAGAATCCTGGAAAGATTTGTAAGCTGCTTAGGTCCATTTATGGATTAAAGCAAGCTTCACGGAGTTGGAACATTCGTTTTGATGAAGCCGTAAGGGAATTCGGTTTTATCAAAAACGAAAGTGAGCCTTGCGTATATAAGAAAGCGAGTGGGAGTAAAATAGTATTCCTAGTGCTATATGTCGATAACATACTGATCATCGGGAATGACATCCCAACCCTGCTTGAAGTTAAAGCTTGGTTAGGGAAATGCTTCTCGATGAAGGACTTAGGTGATGCTACTTTCATTTTGGGCATCAAGATCTACAGAGATCGACCCAAGAGAATATTGGGCCTAAGTCAGAGCACTTACATAGATAAGGTGTTGAGAAGATTCTCAATGCTTGATTCTAAGAAGGGATACCTGCCCATGCGACATGGCATTAAGCTTAGCAAACAACAGAGTCCTAAGACTCCTGATGAGCTAAGCAAAATGAGTAAGATCCCATATGCTTCGGCTGTGGGATCCATCATGTATGCTATGATTTGCACGAGACCAGACGTCTCATTCGCGTTAAGCTGTACCAGCAGATATCAATCTAACCAAGGCCAGGAGCACTGGACTGTTGTCAAGAGTATCCTAAAGTATCTAAGAAGAACTAAAGACGCATTCCTAGTGTATGGTGGGAAGGATGGAGAACTAGCAGTCACATGATATGTTGATGCTAGCTTTCAGACAGATCCTGATGATTTCAAATCACAAGAAGGATTTGTATTCGTGTTAAATGGCAGAGCATTCAGCTGGAAAAGCTTCAAGGAAGCCACAACTGCCGATTCTACAATAGAGGCTGAGTACATAGCTGCAGCAGAAGCAACTAAGGAAGCCGTATGGGTTAGAAGCTTTCTAACCGGATTAGATGTAATGCCGCGAGCATCTGATCCGGTAAGCTTGTTGTGTGACAACACTGGGGCCATAGCATTAGCTCAAGAGCCTAGATTCCACAACAGAACTAAACACATATACAGAGGAAGTATCACATTATCAGAGAATATATTGATAACCGTGATGTGGAGATTGCTTATGTACCGACTGATGACAATGTTGCTGATCCCCTGACAAAGGCTTTACCGCAGCCTAAGCATGAGGCGCACGTGAAGTCTATGGGGGTAGATTGGAACTTAGGTTGGAACTAGGGGCAAGTTGGAGACTGTTAGGTTTGTGCCCTAGTCCAAAATAATTCTTCAATCTATATTGTAACGGACATCATTATTCTACATAATAAAAGGCATAATATTACTAATGTGTTGTAGTAATATATCTAATGTGATTTGATCTATGTCATAATGTGTGTAATCACTTATAGTAGAACTATAGATCAGAAAGAGTTGCATTCGATAGAGTCCCTGATCAGCTAAGCTTCTTCTGAAGCGATCAGTATGAGACTAACTCCTTGTGATCACGCTCTACTGATCATGGCAAAGATGTGCCGGAGTTATATCATAGATATCATCAGGTCGATGATATCGGACAACCCGATTTTGAGTGTGCTGCATAGATCCAGTCATGAGATACTCACATATCGTAACTTGTCATTATACCCTAAGACCAAGGAGTCTTTGTGTACACTATGTAACAAATACCTTATTTTGACCTAGTCTAACGTTATCTGTAAAATGGTAGCTATAACGGCTTCGATTGGCTTTGGCATTTATTGCAGTAGTGAACTCGAAAGGCGTCTGAGGGATTTATCACTCATACTTCGGTATGAGAAAGGTATCCGTTTAGGCCACTTGATGAGTATGACTGAAGAAATAGCATGGCCATGCAGGTGATACCTTAGTATCAGTTTTCAGTCATCTCAGATATCAAGAAACAATGATTGATAAATTAGGATGACCGTTCTATGCCTATTGATCAATCTGGATATCGGTTTGATAAAAGGACAGTGACATGTATGATAACAGGTTAAGTCGAATAATCGATAATCACGAATATTGGATAATCATAATGTCTTGCTAGAGGCCACTTATGATGGAAAGGGTAAAATAGTAATTTTACCAGTCTGCCAATTATTCGTGAGCCTAGAGGGTCACACGCATTAAGCACGATACATGACAATAATTATGGATGAGAATTGAGAACAATTCGGTAGTTTTCTAGCCTAAGGTTTTAACCAGACGGTTGAAGAAATCAATTCGAGGAAATTGAGCCGTTTTGACTAAACCGAAATTAGAACTCAAGTTAATGGGTTTAATTTGGGTTTTAGTTAAACGGGCTTAAAGCCCATTTAGGGATTTAAGATAAGAGAGGAACCAAATGCAAATAAGAAAGAATAAAGGGATAGATAATGCAATTTTTATTTTGAAATTCAATTTAATTTCAAATTAAAAATCACATAATATCTATTCATTTTATCTTTGAATTTTTCAGCAACTTCCCCTCCTTTCTCTCTCCCTCATTGCCGAAACCTCTCCCTCTCTCTACCTCCATTATTGCTCTTGTTTTCTCTCAAAATTTCTAGTAAAAGATTGAGTGAAAAACTATTTCGGTTGTGGTGCTTGTGTGGACTTGATAGAGAGAACACTACACTTGTGTTCTTGTCGATTACAAGAGGTAAATATCAGATCTATAATTATGTTTATAACATGTTCAAATGGCATTAAGATTTTAGCTTTTTACGATCACCACGGTTACATAAAGTCCGCTGCATGATATTCATCGTTTGGAACCCGTGGTGATCTCTTTCAAATTTTGCTTCTTGCTGAACCAGGAGACAAGATTATTTCCGAGATAAAAACATCCTCCTAAGGTGCTTTTTCGATCAGGAGTACTTATTGCCCAATCCGCATCACAATAGGCTACTAGAATAGAGGATGTGTCGAATGAGTATAATAAACCTAACTCCGTCGTACCTGATATATATAAGATAATTCTTTTGGCTTGAGCTAGATGACTTGTCTTTGGATTCACTTGGTAGCGAGCACAAATTCCCACTAAAAAAGCAATGTCAGGTCGACTTGCTGTGAGGTATAATAGGCTTCCAATGATGCTTCGATAGAGACTTTGATCTACAGGTTCGCCTTGATCATCCTTGGTAAATTTCACATGAGCAGCGATTGGAGTTCTCTTGTGTGAAACTTTTTGCAAACCAAACTTCTTTATGACATTCTTGGCATACTTGCTTTGGGAGATAAAAATGCTATTATCCATTTCTTCAACCGTCTAGTTAATAAACCTAGGCCAGAAATCAACCAAATCGTTTTCAATTTGACTAAACTAAAAAGCGGATTCTCCCAATTACCATCCATGCTTATTTGTCACATATTGTACTTAAAGCGTGTGACCCTCTAGGCTCACGACCCGTTGGCAGGCTGGTAAAATTACTATTATACACTTTCCATCATAAGTGGTCTCTAGCAAGACATTATGATTACCCAACGTTCGTGATTATCGATTATTCGACTTAACCTGTTATCGTACATGTCACTGTCCTTTTATCAAACCGATATCCAGATTGATCAATAGGCATATAATCGTCACCCTAATTTATCAATCATTGTTTTCTTGATATCTAAGATGACTGAAAACTGATTCTAAGGTATCACCTGCACGACCGTGCTATTTCTTCAGTTATACTCATCTAGTGGCCTAAACGGATATCTTTCTCATAACGGAGTATGAGTGATAAGTCCCTCAGATGCCTTTCGAGTTCACAAATGCAATTAATATCCAAGCCAATCAAAACCGTTATAGCTACCCTTTTACAGGTAACGTTGGACTAGGTCAAACTTAGGTATTCGTTACACAGTGCACACAAAGACTCTTTGGTCTTAGGATATAATGACAAGCTACGATCTGTGAGTATCTCATGACTGGATCTATGTTGCATACTCACAATCGGGTTGTCCGATATCATCGACCTGATGATATCTATGATATAACTCCGGCACACACTTTGTTATGATTAGTAGAGCATGATCACAAGGAGTTGGTCTCATACTGATCGCTTCTGAAGAAGCTTAGCTGATCAGGGACTTATCGAATACAATTCTTTATGATCTACAGTTCTACTATGAGTGGTTATACACATAATGATATAGATCAACGATATCATTAGTCGGTACATAAGTAATCTCCACATTACCATTATCGATATACTCTCAGATAATGTGATACTTCCTCTGTATGTGTTTAGTTCTGTTGTGGAATCTGGGCTCTTGAGCTAATTCTATGGCCCCCTTGTTGTCACACAACAAGCTTACCGGATCAGACGCTCGCGACATTACATATAATCCGGTTAGAAATCTTCTTACCCATATGACTTCCTTAGCTGCTTCTGCTACAACTATGTATTCAGCCTCTGTTGTAGAATCGGCAGTTGTGGCTTCCTTGAAGCTCTTCCAGCTGAATGCTCCACCATTTAACACGAATACAAATCCTGCCTGAGATTTGAAATCATCAGGATCTGTCTGAAAACTAGCATCAACACATCCTTTGACTGCTAGTTCTCCATCCTTCCCACCATACACTAGGAATGCGTCCTTAGTTCTCCTCAGATATTTAAGGATACTCTTGACAGCAATCCAGTGCTCCTGGCCTGGGTTAGACTGATATCTGCTGGTACAACTTAGTGCGAACGAGACGTCCGGTCTCGTGCATATCATGGGTGATTCTTCTGAACTTTTCTGGATGGATTTCTCTATTCTGGCATGGAAGGATCTTCTTTGTCAGTAACGATGTTACCTTCATCTTCAGGTTCTAGGCCATGTGTTTCATCATTGACATGTGGTCTGACATCTGGAGTATCTGGATTTTCTTCTTCGTCATCGTTAGGTTGTTCAGAGCTATTATTATTAACAACCACATTTATAGACTCCATCATGGTTCTGGATCGTTTGTTGTAGACCCGAAAGGCACGACTGTTTCTAGAGTATCCAAGGAATATTCCTATATCGATTTTAGGGTCAAGCTTTTGTCGGGGTTCCCTATCAGCTACAATATAGCATATTGACCAAAAGATATGGAAATACTTGACATTACGCTTTTCCCCCTCCAAATTTCATAAAGTGTTACCTGAAAGGAATTCCCATGGGTTCCAAACAATAATAATCGAACCATGGGAATCGAATAAAAACTTGATCTTAATGAAAAATTCAGCAAGTTATAAACTTTTATAATCTGAAAACTTACCTTTGTTTAATCGATTAAAACACAAGATAGTGTTTCTCTATCGAGTCCACACAAGCACAACAACCACCGTCAGTTTTCTCTCACACATATGCTAATGGATGTAAGAAGA
The DNA here is from genome assembly GCA_963920655.1 of Geranium rotundifolium. Lineage (NCBI taxonomy): Eukaryota > Viridiplantae > Streptophyta > Magnoliopsida > Geraniales > Geraniaceae > Geranium > Geranium rotundifolium. The sequence continues at coordinate 38,238,423 of OY987311.1, forward strand.
AATGAACAAAAAAAGCTATGGAGGAATGCTTGAGAGGGTCGGCCATGAAGGGTAGAATTGGGAGAAGAAATGACAAAATTATGAGCCAAAAATACGGAATGAAATGTTGTGTAATTATAACAATTTATCACAAAAACTCTGATTTTGAATTTTAAATAAATAATTACACAACTTACCCATTTAAACTCATAATTGCACTCTTGCCCCATTCATGAATCAAAACCCTAAAAGGGCTTCAAGCCCATTTAACTAAATGCAAATTAAAACCCATATAATTGAGTTCTAATTATGATTTAGCTAAACCGGTTCAAATTCCCCAACTCGATTCCTTCAATCGTCTGGTTAAAAACCTAGGCCAGAAATCAAAGACAATGTCGTCCACATAAATTTGAGCAATCATAATGTTGCTTCGTTCCTTCTTTACGAATAGAGTCCTGTCAACTCCCCCTCGAGTATAACCATTATGTATTATAAATTGAGGTAAACGTTGATACCAGGCTCGAGGTGCTTGTTTGAGTCCGTACATGGCTTTCTTAAGTTTGTAGACATGATGTGGTGAGATGTGGTCTTCAAACCCCTTTGGTTGAGCAACATAGACTTCTTCGTTTATATATCTGTCCATGAAAACACTCTTCACGTCCATCTGATAAAGTTTGATTTGTAGATGGAAGACAATGCTGGAAGGAGTCTGATAGCCTTAAGTCTGGCTACAGGACCAAATGTCTCGTCGAAATCTACTCCTTCTACTTATGTGTATCCCTGTGCTACAAGTCTAGATTTATTTAAGGTGATAATTCTGAAAGGAATTCCCATGGGTTCCAAACAATAATTTCATGCAGCGGTATGAATTTAACCATGAGAATCGATTAAAAACAAATGATCTTATTGAGAAATTCAGTATGCATTTAAATTTTTCAAAACTGAAAATTTACCTTTAATCGACTCAAAACACAAGACTAGTGTTTCTCTATCAAGTCCACACAAGCACAATAACCTTGATTGGTTTTCTCTCTTTTTCTTGATAATGAAATTGAAGAGAAGAAGACAATTTGGCAATGGTGGAATGGAGGAGGGAGGGTCGGCAATGTGAGGGAGAATTGGAGAGTGATTGCCGAAAATTTGAGCCAAATAGGATAAGAAAATATTGTGTAATTATCATAAAAAATCTGATTTTGAAAGTCAAATTAATAATTACACAATTTACCCATTTAATCTTATAATCACACTCTTGCCCCATTCATGAATTAAAACCCTAAAAGGATTTCAAGCCCATTTAACCAAATCCAAATTAAAACCCAATTAATTGAGTTCTAATTATGGTTTAGCTAAATCGGTCCAATTTCCCTAACTCGATTTCTTCAACCGTCTAGTTAATAAACCTAGGCCAGAAATCAACCAAATCGTTTTCAATTTGACTAAACTAAAAAGCGGATTCTCCCAATTACCATCCATGCTTATTTGTCACATATTGTACTTAAAGCGTGTGACCCTCTAGGCTCACGACCCGTTGGCAGGCTGGTAAAATTACTATTTTACACTTTCCATCATAAGTGGTCTCTAGCAAGACATTATGATTACCCAACGTTCGTGATTATCGATTATTCGACTTAACCTGTTATCGTACATGTCACTGTCCTTTTATCAAACCGATATCCAGATTGATCAATAGGCATATAGTCGTCACCCTAATTTATCAATCATTGTTTTCTTGATATCTGAGATGACTGAAAACTGATTCTAAGTTATCACCTGCACGACCGTGCTATTTCTTCAGTTATACTCATCTAGTGGCCTAAACAGATATCTTTCTCATAACGGAGTATGAGTGATAAGTCCCTCAGATGCCTTTCGAGTTCACAAATGCAATTAATATCCAAGCCAATCAAAACCGTTATAGCTACCCTTTTACAGGTAACGTTGGACTAGGTCAAACTTAGGTATTCGTTACACAGTGCACACAAAGACTCTTTGGTCTTAGGATATAATGACAAGCTACGATCTGTGAGTATCTCATGACTGGATCTATGTTGCATACTCACAATCGGGTTGTCCGATATCATCGACCTGATGATATCTATGATATAACTCCGACACACACTTTGCCATGATCAGTAGAGCATGATCACAAGGAGTTCGTCTCATACTGATCGCTTCTGAAGAAGCTTAGCTGATCAGGGACTTATCGAATGCAATTCTTTATGATCTACAGTTCTACTATAAGTGGTTATACACATAATGATATAGATCAACGATATCATTAGTCGGTACATAAGTAATCTCCACATTACCATTATCGATATACTCTCAGATAATGTGATACTTCCTCTGTATGTGTTTAGTTCTGTTGTGGAATCTGGGCTCTTGAGCTAATTCTATGGCCCCCTTGTTGTCACACAACAAGCTTACCGGATCAGACGCTCGCGGCATTACATCTAATCCGGTTAGAAATCTTCTTACCCATATGACTTCCTTAGCTGCTTCTGCTACAACTATGTATTCAGCCTCTGTTGTAGAATCGGCAGTTGTGGCTTCCTTGAAGCTCTTCCAGCTGAATGCTCCACCATTTAACACGAATACAAATCCTGCCTGAGATTTGAAATCATCAGGATCTGTCTGAAAACTAGCATCAACATATCCTTTGACTGCTAGTTCTCCATCCTTCCCACCATACACTAGGAATGCGTCCTTAGTTCTCCTCAGATATTTAAGGATACTCTTGACAGCAATCCAGTGCTCCTGGCCTGGATTAGACTGATATCTGCTGGTACAGCTTAGTGCGAACGAGACGTCCGGTCTCTTGCATATCATGGGTGATTCTTCTGAACTTTTCTGGATGGATTTCTCTGTTCTGGCATGGAAGGATCTTCTTTGTCAGTAACGATGTTACCTTCATCTTCAGGTTCTAGGCCATGTGTTTCATCATTGACATGTGGTCTGACATCTGGAGTATCTGAATTTTCTTCTTCGTCATCGTTAGGTTGTTCAGAGCTATCATTATTAACAACCACATTTATAGACTCCATCATGGTTCTGGATCGTTTGTTGTAGACCCGAAAAGCACGACTGTTTCTAGAGTATCCAAGGAATATTCCTATATCGATTTTAGGGTCAAGCTTTGGTCGGGGTTCCCTATCAGCTACAATATATCATATTGACCAAAAGATATGGAAATACTTGACATTACGCTTTTCCCCCTCCAAATTTCATAAAGTGTTACCTGAAAGGAATTCCCATGGTTTCCAAACAATAATAATCGAACCATGGGAATCGAATAAAAACTTGATCTTAATGAAAAATTCAGCATGTTATAAACTTTTATAATTTGAAAATTTACCTTTGTTTAATCGATTAAAACACAAGATAGTGTTTCTCTATCGAGTCCACACAAGCACAACAACCACCGTCAGTTTTCTCTCACACACATGCTAATGGATGTAAGAAGAAATGAACAAAAAAAGCAATGGAGGAATGCTTGAGAGGGTCGGCCATGAAGGGTGGAATTGATAAATTTGAGCAATCATAATGTTGCTTCGTTCCTTCTTTACGAATAGAGTCCTGTCAACTACCCCTCGAGTATAACCATTATGTATTATAAATTGAGTTAAATGTTGATACCAGGCTCGAGGTGCTTGTTTGAGTCCGTACATGGCCTTCTTAAGTTTGTAGACATGATGTGGTGAGATGTGGTCTTCAAACCCCTTTGGTTGAGCAACATAGACTTCTTCATTTATATATCCGTCCATGAAAACACTCTTCACGTCCATCTGATAAAGTTTGATTTGTAGATGGAAGACAATGCTGGAAGGAGTCTGATAGCCTTAAGTCTGGCTACAGGACCAAATGTCTCGTCGAAATCTACTCCTTCTACTTATGTGTATCCCTGTGCTACAAGTCTAGATTTATTTGAGGTGATAATTCTGAAAGGAATTCCCATGGGTTCCAAACAATAATTTCATGCAGCGGTATGAATTTAACCATGAGAATCGATTAAAAACAAATGATCTTATTGAGAAATTCAGTATGCATTTAAATTTTTCAAAACTGAAAATTTACCTTTAATCGACTCAAAACACAAGACTAGTGTTTCTCTATCAAGTCCACACAAGCACAATAACCTTTGTTGGTTTTCTCTCTTTTTCTTGCTAATGAAATTGAAGAGAAGAAGACAATTTGGGAATGGTGGATTGGAGGAGGGAGGGTCGGCAATGTGAGGGAGAATTGGAGAGTGATTGCCGAAAATTTGAGCCAAATAGGGTAAGTAAATATTGTGTAATTATCACAAAAAGTCTGATTTTGAAATTCAAATTAATAATTACACAATTTACCCATTTAATCTCATAATCACACTCTTGCCCCATTCATGAATTAAAACCCTAAATGAGCTTCAAGCCCATTTAACCAAATACAAATTAAAACCCATTTAATTGAGTTCTAATTATGGTTTAGCTAAACCGGTCCAATTTCCTTAACTCGATTTCTTCAACCGTCTGGTTAATAAACCTAGGCCAGAAATCAACCGAATCGTTTTCAATTTGACTAAACTGAAAAGTGGATTCTCCCAATTACCATCCATGCTTATTTGTCACGTGTTGTACTTAAAGCGTGTGACCCTCTAGGCTCACGACCCGTTGGCAGACTGGTAAAACTACTATTTTACCATTTCCATCGTAAGTGGTCTCTAGCAAGACATTATGATTACCCAACGTTCGTGATTATCGATTATTCGACTTAACCTGTTATCGTACATGTCACTGTCCTTTTATCAAACTGATATCCAGATTGATCAATAGGCATAGAATCGTCACCCTAATTTATCAATCACTATTTTCTTGATATCTGAGATGACTGAAAACTGATTCTAAGGTATCACCTGCACGGCCGTGCTATTCCTTCAGTCATACTCATCAAGTGGCCTAAACGGATATCTTTCTCATACTGGAGTATGAGTGATAAATCCCTCAGATGCCTTTCGAGTTCACAAATGCAATTAATATCCAAGCCAATCAAAGCCGTTATAGCTACCCTTTTACAGGTAACGTTGGACTAGGTCAAACTTAGGTATTCGTTACACAGTGCACACAAAGACTCTTTGGTCTTAGGATATAATGACAAGCTACGATCTGTGAGTATCTCATGACTGGATCTATGTTGCATACTCACAATCGGGTTGTCCGATATCATCGACCTGATGATATCTATGATATAACTCCGGCACACACTTTGTTATGATTAGTAGAGCATGATCACAAGGAGTTGGTCTCATACTGATCGCTTCTGAAGAAACTTAGCTGATCAGGGACATATCGAATGCAATTTGTTATGATCTACAGTTCTACTATAAGTGGTTATACACATAATGATATAGATCAAATTACATTAGATATACTACTACAACATGTAGTTACGACGGTTTTAGTAATTGGCTTATCTGTAAGGAAACAGAGAAGATGTCATAAAGAATGTCAAAGCATCATATGTGACATCTTGTATGACATTGTCAACAGCGTTTCGGCAAACATTCTGATCGACGGAAATCAGGAAAGTCCATGTTCTGTAGAAAGTACGACTACGATTAGGAAGTATGCAAAGTTCCAGAACCTCTCCGATTCTGGAAAGAAGAAAGACGGTTATTAATAGGAAACCCATTAGGGATAGTACTCATGCTCGATTGCTATAAAAGCTTAGACTACCCCCTTAGCAATCGTGTGGTTCTTTTATTGTTTCCTAGCAATAATTTGCAAAGCTCTTAGACGTGAAGGTGTGCGGGCTGAGAGGTTGCAGATTGTGCTAAGGATATTGTGTATCACCATAACTATTGAGAGTTAGGTGATTGAGGGTTTACCGATCGCGTGAGTGAAGACTGCACGCAACCACAACGTTCAACGACGACTTGAACCGACAGAGCAAGGCGATTGCTCGAAGAGTGGAATCAAGACGGAGTCTTGAATTTAGGGGGAGACCCTGAGATAGGTTGCATTGTAATAAGTAGCATAAAGTATAGATCTAGGGATGATCATAGGTACTTGTATGTTCTGACGAATTACTGATAAGTGAAACCTTTCCACTAGGTTGAGAGCCCCCAGACGTAGGTGACGTTACACCGAACTAGGTAAACAATCTGCTGTGTCATTGTTTATTAAGTTTTATATTTAATGTCCTACGTTATCGACACAAGAAGTCATACACGATGTTATAGCTTCATACATAACATTGTGTGTGGCATCTTGCACGACTACCTGATCAAAATTTCACAACACATTAGTAATATAATGCCTTTTATTATATCGAAAAATGATGTACGTTACAATATAGATTGAGGAATTACATTGGACTAGGGCATAATCCTAACAATCTCCCACTTGCCCCTAGTTCCAACCTAAGTTCCAATCTACCCCCATAGACTTCACATGTGCTTCATGCTTGGGCTGCGGTAAAGCCTTCGTCAAGGGATCAGCAACGTTATCTTTAGTCTGTACATAAGTAATCTCCACATCACCATTATCGATATACTCTCAGATAATGTGATACTTCCTCTGTATGTGTTTAGTTCTGTTGTGGAATCTAGGCTCTTGAGCTAATGCTATGGCCCCCGTGTTGTCACACAACAAGCATACCAGATCAGACGCTCGCAGCATTACATCTAATCCGGTTAGAAATCTTCTAACCCATACGGCTTCCTTAGCTGCTTGTGCTACAACTATGTATTCAGCCTCTGTTGTAGAATCGGCAGTTGTGGCTTCCTTGAAGCTCTTCCAGCTGAATGCTCCACCATTTAACACGAATACAAATCCTGCCTGAGAATTGAAATCATTAGGATCTGTCTGAAAACTAGCATCAACATATCTTTTGATTGCTAGTTGTCCATCCTTCTCACCATACACTAGGAATGCGTCCTTAGTTCTCCTCAGATATTTAAGGATACTCTTGACAACAATCTAGTGCTCCTGGCCTGGGTAGACTTATATCTGCTGGTACAACTTAGTGCGAACGAGACGTCCGGTCTCGTGCATATCATGGCATACATGATGGATCCCACAGCCGAAGTATGTGGCATCTTGCACGACTACCTGATCAAAATTTCAATTGGTATTAGAGGGGGCACCTACAACTTTAGGTGAGTTCCTAAAACATTTTGATCAAGATGAACAATACCAGAGAAGGAGGATCCATCAATCGACCACCTGTTCTGGATGGAAGTAACTACGGCTATTGGAAGGCTCACATGTGTGCCTTCATAAAGTCACTTGACAATAAAACATGGAAGGTTGTGATCAATGGTTGGAATGCTCCTCAACTCAGTGATAGTGATGGTAACCCCATCGGCCCTAAACCAGAAAAAGACTGGACTGACGACGAGGACGAGGAATCACTGGGAAACTCTCGAGCCTTGAATGCTATTTTTAATGGTGTTGACAAGAACGTATTCAGACTAATCAACACATGCACAACTGCCAAATCCGCATGGGATATCTGAAAGAGATCACCATGGGTTCCAAACGATAAATTTCATGCAGCGGAAGTTATGTAACCATGGTGATCGATTAAAGCTATGATCTTAATGAAAATCCAACATGCTATCAACCTTTAAAATCTGAAAAATACCTCTATTAATCGAAGAAAACACAACCTTAGTGTTTCTCTATTAGGTCCACACAAGCACCACAACCGAAATGGTTTTCTCTCACACTTTTGCTATGAATGTTCTTGAGAAGCTTGACAAAAATGGTGGATGAAGAGGTAGAGAGGATTCGGCCAAAGGAGAGAGGAGAAGAGGGGAAGTGGTTGCCAATAGTTGGAGAGAAAGATGGAAGATATTTTGGAATTTTAATTTGAAATAAAATTGAATTTCAAATTAATAATTGCATATCTACCCTTCTTAAACTCATATTTGCACTTCTTCCAAATTCATAACTTGAATCCTGTTGCTACGTTTAAGTGTTGGCATAATTTTTTAGCGTAAAAGTAAGAAGTCAGTGCAACATGTTACACGACATGTGGAGCGACGAGTTACGACCCAGATTAGGAAATATCTGAAGCTTTCCTATTTCGACGACGCTTGGAGCGAAAGAAGAAAAACGCCACGAAGACTTGGAGCGCAAGAGAGTGACGTCGACAAAGTCAGGCGACCTCCAGCTGTCAGCAACACGTCAGTAATAGGCGGCAACTCTACTTGCCTGATTTATTCAGGAAGTCCGAACAGACAAGACGACTTCCAGCCTGTCATTAAAGGCGGCAACGACTTGCCTAATTTATTCAGGAAGTTTGAAACTTCCTATTCCTAATCCGGGAAGGATTAGGAATGTGAGCTGCTATAAAAAGCCTTGGGCTTCCCCATTAGCAGTCATCCGTTCTTGTTCTAAAATTGCAAGATTTCTCAAAGCTCATAACCGTGCACCATTGGCGTGTTGAGAGGCTGATTAGGTTTGCTAGAACGGCTTTGCTCCGATCAAACATCAAGTCGTGAAGATTGAGTGTTTGGATCGGTTAGGGTTCTTGTGTTCGTGATTGAAGATTCACAAATCCTTCAAATAAAACTACGACACCGAGCATAGGCGTTTGCTCGAAGGGTGGAATTGAGAGGATCTCAAAGACAGGGGGAGAGGACCTTGGTCGAGGTTGTTCACGGTGAGATTTATAGTAGCTTAGGACAATAGCTTGTGTGATAGCTAGTTGGTGCTTGAAGTTGCACTATTGACTATTATATAGTGAAAACCTTTCCACTGGCAAAGTGCCCCCAAACGTAGGTGCGGAGTCACCAAACTGGGTAATCATCTCCGGTGTCGTTATTATTGATTGTTTGTTATTTACCACAGTCTGCAATTTAGGCAAGTAGTCGATACACAAGTTACGACTTCGTGTTCGACTTCTTGACTCGGCTACAATTCAGAATTTTTAATTGGTATCAGAGGGGGCACCTTATCTCTTAGGTGATTTTCCTGCAAAATTCTGAGTAGCTAATATGGATTCAAAGGAAGGAGGATCTGTCAATCGACCACCAGTGCTCGACGGAACAAACTATGGCACTGGAAAGCGCGAATGTGTGCCTTTTTGAAGTCTCTCGACAGCAAAACCTGGAAGGCTGTCATTAACGGATGGGAAGAACCTTACTATGCTGATGCTCAAGGAAATCGAACCAGCATCAAACCAGAAAAAGAGTGGAGCGCGGTAGAAGATGAAGCCGCCCTAGGTAATTCTCGTGCACTCAACGCTATATTTAATAGAGTAGACAAGAATGTGTTTCGACTTATAAACACGTGCACAAGCGCCAAAATTGCTTGGGACACTCTTACTGTTGCTTATGAGGGTACCTCAAAGGTCAGAGAGCAAAAGTTACAGTACCTTATGACCAACTTTGAGGCCCTTACCATGAATGAGGACGAAACTATTGTCGAGTTTAATGTACGCATCAAGGATCTAGCCAATGAATCATATTCACTTGGCAAGCCTATGACCGATGAAGATTTGGTCAGAAAAACGCTGAGAGCCCTAAGTCCCAGATTCAAGATGAAGATTACCGCCATCGAAGAAGTTCATGACTTGAAGACGCTAAAGTTTGATGAACTCATGGGATCCCTAATGACTTTCGAGCTCTCCCTACCGCTAATCGAAAAGAAGCACAAAGGTGTTGCTTTCAAAAGTTCTGTCCAAAAGCAGAAGAACTTGGTGTGCTCTGATTCGGACAGTGACATTGACGAAACTATCGCGATGCTGGCCAAAAACTACACTAGAGTCATGAAAAGATTCAGCCAGATGACAGGACGGAATGTCACCCGAGAAGTCAGAGACAAGCCGCAACACAAGTTCTAGAAGCTCGAAAACACAAATAGCGATGGTAGACGAGGAGAACGATCAGGAAAAGGAGTTCAGTGTTTTGAATGTGAGAGGTATGGACACATGCAGAAAGAATGTCCTAACTTCTTAAAGAAACAGAAGAAGGGATTCAATGCCTCTCTAACTGACGATGAAGATGAGGAAGACAGTGACTCTGAGCATACAAGTAATTATGTTGCCTTTACTGCCTTCACAATAGATCAACCATCCGAGAGTTCAAAGAAGTATGACTCGAATGACGAGCTATCTGATGAGACACTCAACAACGCTTACAACAACTGGTATGTCAAGTGGCTTGAAGACTCTCAGGTAATCAAAAAACAGAATTCTCTTATTCTTTCACTTAATGAAGACAAGTCACGACTTCTCGAAACTACTGTTGATCTAAAAAGGGAAGTGGCTCGATTAAGAAGCGAGTTAGAACAAGTCACCAAGTCGGTAAAGATGATGACCCCAAGCACCGATACTCTAGACCAAATTCTCTCAATCGGAAAACCAGCTAGAAATATGGAAGGTCTTGGATATTCGAAAGAGGCTTCATCATCACACACCGTCTTCGTTCCTCAGAAGGTCGTCACTCACAAGCCCCGTCAGAAGTCTACTAACTTCACGCCTGACCAAGCAACCAAAAAGCCTCATACCCTGGTCGCTTCAAAGACACAGAACAAAAGACATAACTGGGTATGTCACCACTGTGGACGAAGAGGTCATATTCGACCTTTCTACTATCGCCTATATGGAAGGAGCTTCGTCAAGCAAAGGACCACCATCAAGAAAGCACAACCACGTAAGGAATGGCGAGTCAAGGAGGTAAACTATCGAGCAAATATCGCGTACACCGCTCTAAAGGCTTCAACCAGCAATGATTGGTACTTTGAGAGTGGATCCTCTCGACATATGACTGGTAATAGCTCATTCTTGGTCACTTTAATACCTTGCACAAATAGCTTCGTCACCTTTGGAGATAGAGTAAAAGCTAGAGTACTCGAGAAAGGAAAACTCAACCTTCCCAACTCACCATGTCTGAAAGAGGCTCTACTAGTAGAAGGTCTTACAGCCAATCTCATCAGCATCAGTCAAATATGCGATCTGAACCTAGATGTCAACTTCACTCGTGACAAGTGCACTGTCAAGGACGAACACCAGAAGGAAGTCATGACAGGTCACAGATCTCTTGATAACTGTTATCTATGGTCTCCAACAGTCACAACATTGCCAACCAAGTGCCTTTTATCCAAAGCTCAAGAGACAAAGCTATGGCATCAAAAACTTGGTCACATCAATTTGAGGAGCATGCAAAAGATTCTCTCTGAAAAGGCAATCATTGGAGTTCCCAACCTCAAGATCATTGAAGGAAAATCTGTGGAGAATGCCAGATTGGGAAACAAGTCAAGACGTCACACAAGAAGGTACAAAATCTTACTACTTCTCGTGTTCTAGAACTTCTTCATGTTGACCTTATGTGACCTATGCAAGTAGAAAGTCTAGGAGGGAAGAAGTGCATATTTGTCTGTGTAAACGACTTCTCAAGGTACACGTGGGTAGACTTCATTAGAGAAAAGTCAGACACCTTCTCAGTCTTTGAAGCCCTATGTCGGAGAATTCAACGAGAAAAAGGAGAAGTCATTGGAGAAATCGCCCGACTTCGAAGTGATCATGGAAAGGAGTTTGAAAACATCAGCTTCGCAAACTTTTGTGATGCTGAAGGAATTGCACACGAATTTTCTGCTCCCATCACTCCTCAGCAAAACGGGATCGTTGAAAGAAAAAATCGCACTCTACAAGAAATGGCAAGAGTCATGATGTTAGCCAAAGACATCTCGCAACACTTATGGGCTGAAGCTTTGAATACGGCTTGCCATATTCATAATAGAGTGACCCTCCGCCCTGGAACTTCGCTCACTCTTTATGAAATATGGAGGGGGAGGAAGCCTAATGTCAAATATTTCCATATCGTTGGATCGATCTGCTACATACTTGCAGATAGGGAACCTCGACGCAAGCTTGATCCTAAAAGCGACGAAGGCATCTTCCTTGGATACTCCAGAAATAGTCGGGCTTTTCGTGTATTCAACAAACGCACCAGGACTATCATGGAATCCATCAATGTCGTGATCGATGACAGTAATGAGCAACCCAGTGACGAGGACGAAGAAGTCCTAAATCTCTCAGGAGAAGTCAGACCAGAAGTCAGAGGAGAAGTCAGACCGGAAGTCAGAGGCGAAGAGCGCAGCAAAGAATCTGAAGACGAAAGCCCAATCATCCCGGAAAAAGTGGCGTCTTCTATAGTACAGAGAGCTCTGTCAAGAAGAATTCAGAAGAATCATCCACCCCAGGATGTGATAGGAGACATAAATGAGGGAGTGCGGACTCGACAAAAGGCATCTCTAGACTACAAAGAGATGATAGGTAACATTTGCTTTATTTCCAAAATTGAGCCAAAGAATATACAAGAAGCCATCAATGATGAGTACTGGGTCTGCGCCATGCAAGAAGAATTGGTTCAACTTGCAAAGAATGAAGTCTGGGAATTAGTACCCAAGCCAGACAGTGTCAATGTCATCGGGACAAAGTGGATATTCAAAAACAAGTCTGACGAGCAAGGAAACATCACTCGAAACAAAGCAAGACTGGTGGCTCAAGGGTACACACAAGTAGAAGGAGTCGACTTCGAAGAAACCTTTGCTCCGGTAGCTAGACTGGAAGCCATACGACTTCTGCTCGGCATAGCATGCCATCTGCGTTTCAAACTCTATCAGATGGATGTAAAGAGTGCCTTCCTCAATATAAATCTCAATGAAGAAGTCTATGTGGATCAAACAAAGGGATTCGAAGACCATGACTCTCCTCATCATGTCTACAAACTAAAGAAAGACCTCTACGGTCTCAAACAAGCTCCACGAGCATGGTATGAACGTCTTACTCAATTCCTAGTTTAGAATGGCTATATTCGAGGGGGAGTAGACAAAACTCTCTTTGTGAAGAATGAAGGAAGGGACATCATGATCGCTCAAATATATGTCGACGACATTGTATTTGGAGGAAAGTTAGACAAGATGGTGAAACGTTTCGTCCAACATATGCAGTCTGAATTTGAGATGAGTATGGTCGGTGAGCTCACATACTTCCTAGGCTTCCAGATCAAACAGATTTCAGATGGAATATTTATCTACCAAAGCAAATACGCAAAGAACATTGTCAAGAAGTTCGGGTTAGAAAAGGCATCACACAAGAGAAGTCCTATTGCCACACATGTCAAATGCACAAAGGACGAGATGGGAGAATCAGTTGATCAAAGTCTTTATCGAAGCATAATAGGAAGTCTTCTCTATCTAACAAAAAGTCGACCCGACATCGCTTACTCCGTGGGAGTCTTTGCTCGATATCAAGCCAATCCAAAAGTCAGTCACTTAGCTCATGCCAAGAGGATCATAAGGTACATCTCGGGAACCTCTGAATTGGGTTTGCTATATTCCTTTGATACCTCTTCTACTCTTGTTGGATATTGTGATGCTGACTGGGCGGGAAGCACACCAGATCGAAGAAGCACCTCTGGAGGTTGTTTCTACCTGGGGAACAATCTTGTATCTTGGTTCAACAAAAAGCAAAAATGTATTGCTTTGTCTACTGCTGAATCCGAATATATTGCAGCTGGAAGTAGCTGTACTCAGCTTCTTTGGATGAAACAAATGTTGGCAGAGTATGGAGTCAAGCAAGAAGTCATGACTTTGTTTTGTGACAACATCAGTGCTATCAATATCTCGAAAAACCCAGTACAACACAGCAAAACTAAGCATATTGATATCAAGCATCACTTTATTCGAGAGCTTGTAGAAGACAAGAAGATAAAGCTCGAGTACCTACCCACTGAGAAACAAGTCGCTGACATCTTTACAAAGGCGTTAGATGCTAACAGGTTTGAAAGTCTGAGGTCATCCCTTGGACTTTACTGTCTGGAGTGACCAGAAGTCAAGCAAGAAGAGGGAGAGCTTTTATTCGATTTTTACTCTCTCTCTATCAGGACCAACCAGGGTCCACAAAATCAAACCGGGCCCAAATTTCATTATCAAAAGCCCAGTTGGATTTTTTTTTTTAAAATTCAAAAAGGGGAATGATTGAAAAACTGACGACGAACCAATCGGCTCTCAATCCCTTTTCAACTTCCGCGCAGAAAAAGGCTCTGCACATCCCCTCCACCTTCCCAAAACCGCTAGGGCAAAAGGCAAGAACAAATCTGCAAACAATAGGTGTTGATTCTTTCTCTCAAAATCAATTCCGATCAAGTCTTCTGTCAAATGGTTGGTACCCGAAGTGGACGCATACCATCTACCTCCAAGACGCTACGAGCAAAGATGAGGGCAAAAGTAATTGCCAAGAAGTTGTCGGCCTCCAAATCAACCACGAACAAATACGGAGTGAAGATTCGTGGAAAGAAATCTCCCGGGGGAAGGTTCGGCGAAACCTCAGGACGCACCGATGGAGGCGATTACCTCCTCTGTAGAGAAGGACAAACCTGCCAATCTAGAAGAGGAAGGCTCTCACACTTCGCAGACGCTTCTACAAGGTACTCCTACTACCCCTTCTGTAGTAAATCTTGTAGACAAAGAGGTGTCTAAAGAGGCTCAAGGAACTCTCGCCCCTGAGATCCATGGTGCCATCTTTGGAGATAAATCTAGCCCCCAAAAATCTGCACCTGCGCCAGGGAAGTCCCCACCAACAGAAGCCTTGCGGAAAGCCGACAGTCCACTTGTTGCCTAGGACAGTGATCCAAGGATGAATGAAGATACTGAAGTTATCCCAGAAGTTGCTCAACCTGTAGAGAATAGTTTCAGTATAGAAGAAGGAGATACATCAGAGACCATGGAAGAAGAAGCTGTGCCTAAAAGGCTTGAGAGAAGGAAGCTACCAACAAGAACGTTGGTCGATGAAGAAGAAGAACCCCAAGTACCAAGGAGATTAACCCCAAAAAGAAAAACCACAGAGAAAGGAGGAGCATCGGCTTCAAAACAGCCGAAGAAGTCTAGAAGGAAGTCACTAACTTCTGTAGCAACCTCTGCTCCAGAAGAAGAGGAGTCCGAAGAAGAAGAAACCCGTGTTATACTACCACGGGTCAAAAAGTCAATGGGAGGGCTGAAACTTCCCAAAAATGTTCCTAAGGCTCCGACAGATAATGTCTCATTCCACTCCGTAGACAACGCGGTCAAATGGCAGTATGTGTACCAGCGCAACATCTATCCAGAAAGAGAGCTCTCCACAGAAGCTCAGGGGATGAACACAATTGTGGAACTTCTCCGAAGCTCAGGCCTGACCAATACGGTCATAAACATCGGGCCATTCTACCCAGCGCTGGTTAAAGAGTTCATTGTCAACCTCTCAAGCGAGTTTAATGACCCGGAAGATGCGGAGTACAAGAGAGTATTTGTTCGGGGAGAATGCTTTGAAATATCTCCCACAACTATCAATGCTTATCTAGGCAGAGAAGTCACGCACTTGAACAAAGTGGCGGTTGAGATCACTGGAGGACGGAAGAAGGTCTGGCCCTTCAAAGACACCATTGCGGCTGCTGAGCTTACTGCCAAATACTCAATTCTGTACCGCATTGGCTTGGCAAATTGGGCGCCTTCTACACACGGGTCGAGCATCAAAACCGAATTGGCTAAACTCATATACCAAATAGGTACGCAATCTTCTCTTGATTTTGGCTCATATGTCATTGAACATCTAGTCAAACATGCCAAATCATGCGCTGTCAAGCTTCCTATCGGGTTTCCATCATTGATCACTGGTCTACTTCTCCAACAATGTCCTCACATTGTTCGAGAGACGGATGTTCCTAGAAAGAAACCACTGCCTCTTGCTATCAGCCTCAAAAACTTCGAAGGCAAACATATGAGGGATCTCCCTCCTCCCATGGCCAAAGCATCAGAAGCTGGTTCCAGCTCCCGACCTTCAGGACCACTTGGCACCAGGATGGTGGAAGAATTGGTAGAGGTGATCAATGACTTAGAGAAGTCAATTGCTGCTCTGACGACCCGCAAAGCTGCATGTGAAGCTCTTCTCAATGACCTCTGCTCTGCTCCTGCTGATGAAGATGATATCGATGACTCCACTTCATTTTAAGTATTTCTCTAATTTACTCTGAAAAAATTGTTCCAAACACACTCTTAAATCCTCGGGGTATGTCCGAGTTAATTTCCTGCACATTATGACACTTGTTTTTATTTTGGGATATTTTGCACATGTTTGAGCTGACTTATTTGCTCATGTTTGAGCTGGTTTATACCCTGCTGTTAGTCGATCTTCATTGTATGATTTCCTTTGGCAATATTGTTAGAAAAATAGGGGGAGATAGATAGGCAACGGGCGAAAAGATGAAAGTTTACACAGAAGTTACGCCAGAAGTTGCGCACATAAGTCACCGCTCCAGAAGACGAACCAGAAGCCACACCAGAAGTAGCATCGCTTGCTGTGCGTAACTGCCACAAGATAACGATGTACTTAGAATGGTGTTTAAGTCACATCGCTTGCTGTGCGTAACTGCCACAAGTTGACGATGTGCCTAAAAATGTGTTTGCCTAAAAAAATTGCCAAAGGGGGAGATTGTTGCTACGGTTTAAGTGTTGGCATAATTTTTTAGCGCAAAAGTAAGAAGTCAGTGCAACATGTTACACGACATGTGGAGCGACGAGTTACGATCCAGATTAGGAAAGATCTTAAGCTTTCCTATTTCGACGACGCTTGGAGCGAAAGAAGAAAGACGCCACGAAGACTTGGAGCACAAGAGAGTGACGTCGACAAAATCAGGCGACCTCCAGCTGTCAGCAACACGTCAGCAATAGGTGGCAACTCTACTTGCCTGATTTATTCAGGAAGTCCGAACAGACAAGACGACTTCTAGCCTGTCATTAAAGGCGGCAACGACTTGCCTAATTTATTCAGGAAGTCTGAAACTTCCTATTCCTAATCCGGGAAGGATTAGGAATATGAGCTGCTATAAAAAGCCTTGGGCTTCCCCATTAGCAGTAATCCGTTCTTGTTTTAAAATTGCAAGATTTCTCAGAGCTCTTAACCGTGCACCATTGGCGTGTTGAGAGGCTGATTAGATTTGCTAGAACGGCTTTGCTCCGATCAAACATCAAGTCGTGAAGATTGAGTGTTTGGATCGGTTAGGGTTCTTGTATTCGTGATTGAAGATTCACAAATCCTTCAAAGAAAACTACGACACCGAGCATAGGCGTTTGCTCGAAGGGTGGAATTGAGAGGATCTCAAAGACAGGGGGAGAGGACCTTGGTCGAGGTTGTTCACGGTGAGATCTATAGTAGCTTAGGACAATAGCTTGTGTGATAGCTAGTTGGTGCTTGAAGCTGTACTATTGACTACCATATAGTGAAAACCTTTCCACTGGCAAGGTGCCCCAGACGTAGGTGTGGAGTCACCGAACTGGGTAATCATCTCTGGTGTCGTTATTATTGATTGCTTGTTATTTACCACAGTCTGCAATTTCGGCAAGTAGTCGATACACAAGTTACGACTTCGTGTTCGACTTCTTGACTCGGCTACAATTAAGAATTTCAAATCCCTAAATGGGCTTTAAGCCCGTTTAACTAAAACCCAAATTAAACTCATTAACTTGAGTTCTAATTTCAGTTTAGACAAAACGGTTCAATTTCCTCGAATTGATTTCTTCAACCGTCTGGTTAAAACCTTAGGCCAGAAAACTACCGAATCGTTCTCAATTTTCATCCATAATTATTTGTCATGTATCGTGCTTAATGCGTGTGACCCTCTAGGCTCACGAACAATTGGCAGACTTGTAAAATTACTATTTTACCCTTTCCATCATAAGTGGTCTCTAGCAAGAAATTATGATTACCCAACGTTCGTGATTATCGATTAGTCGACTTAACCTGTTATCGTACATGTCAATATCCCTTTATCAAACCGATATCCAAATTGATCAATAGGCATAGAATGGTCATCCTAATTTATCAATCACTGTTTCTTGATATCTGAGATGACTGAAAACTGATACTAAGGTATCACCTCCACTGCCGTGCTATTCCTTCAGTCATACTCATCAAGTGGCCTAAACGGATAACTTTCTCATACCGGAGTATGAGTGATAAATCCCTAAGACGTCTTTCGAGTTCACTAATGTAATTCATAACCAAGCCAATCACAGCCGTTATGGCTACCCTTTTACAGGTAACGTTAGACTAGGTCAAACTTAGGTATTCATTACATAGTGTACACAAAGACTCCTTGGTCTTAGGATATAATGACAAGCTACGATATGTGAGTATCTCATGAATGGATCTATGTAGCATACTCACAATCGGGTTGTCCGATATCATCGACTTGATGGTATCTATGATATAACTCCGGCACGCACTTTGCCATGATAAGTAGAGCATAATCACAAGGAGTTAATCTTATACTGATCGCTTCAGAAGAAGATTAGATGATCAGGGACTTTATCGAATGCAATTCTTTCTGATCTATAGTTCTACTATAAGTGGTTGCACACATTATAACATAGATCAAATTACATTCGATATATTACTACAACACATTAGTAATATATGTCGATTTATTTATTCGGAAAGATGATAAAACATTACATCTGTAGATCACTTATATATTGGACTGGGGCATAACTCTAACAATCTCCCACTTGCTCCTGGTTCCAATTTAAGTTCTGATCTACTCCCATAGACCCTGCGTGTTACTCATGCCTAGGCTGAGACATACCCGTATCTACTGAAGTCATCAGTAAATGTAACGAAGTAGTGAAAACCCCTTCTGGCCTGAGTGCTTATAGGTCCACACACATCGAAATGTATGAGACCTAATAAGTCACTAGCCCTTTCACCTAAACCGGCAAAAGGCGCCTTTCTCATTTTGCCCATAAGGCATGACTCGCATCTCTCAATTGAAGTGAATTCAAACGGACTTAGAAGTCCACACTTGTGAAGTGTTGAGATGCGTTTCTGGCCTATATGACCTAAACAGGAGTGCCATATCACAGTCTGGTTCAAATCATCAGATTTAACCCTTTTGTTACTTATATTATAATTGAGCTAGTGTCAGTGTTTTGAATATTAAGAATATATAAACCACCAACCAACGATGCATTGCAATAAAATATATTATTCTTAAAAATATTGAAAATTCCATTATCAATAAAAAAAACAATATCCTTCCTTGTCAAGCAAGGAAACAGAAATAATATTTATGCGGAATGCGGTACACAATGAACATTGTTTAATAATAAAACCAGCCCACTAGGAAAACTGAGACTAATGTTTTCTACTGCATTTGTTAAGAATTGACTGCCGTCACCAACTTTTAGGTCCTCCTTGCCCCTGCCCACTTCTCTTCTACTTCCCAGAGCCTGCACATTAACACAAATGTGAGATTCTGCACCGGTATCAAGTACCCAAGAATCTGAAGTAGATAAACTGAGATTGAGCTCAATAACAAAAATACCTGATCCTGAAAATGTGGAAGCTCCAATCCTTCTTCCAGTGCCCCTATCCTTGGCAATAGAAGCAGACGATATCCTTCTTAGGATTCTCAACAGCCTTTGGAGCTGCTGGACCCTTAGGTTGTCGAATCTTCCCCGCTAGGTGCATAGGGGCCTTATCCTTGCCCATGCTGGCTTTCTTGAAGCTCGCTTGCTTGTTGACCATAAGAACCTCCTTGGACTGGCCCTTGAGATTCTTTTCAACAGTCACGAGCATAGCATGAAGCTCTGTCACAATCTTATCCATGTCATGCATATTGTAGTTTCCAACGAAATCATGATATGTCTCTGGAAGTGAATGCAGCACAAAGTCTGCAGACATTTCCTTATCCACAGGATGACCAAGTCTGGTCAAGTGTTCCAAAAGACATTTCATCTTAAGGACACGGGGACTGACAGGAGCTCCAGCCTTCAACTTG
The DNA here is from genome assembly GCA_963920655.1 of Geranium rotundifolium. Classification (NCBI taxonomy): domain Eukaryota; kingdom Viridiplantae; phylum Streptophyta; class Magnoliopsida; order Geraniales; family Geraniaceae; genus Geranium; species Geranium rotundifolium. The sequence goes on from OY987311.1 coordinate 38,258,200, forward strand.
CAAGACATCAGTTCACTGAAAGTGTCGTATCTTTCGATACACGCATTCTCTTTGAACATTTTCTCTATCTCTTCCATTAAAGCCTTTGGATCATCGGAAATGTCCAAGAATTGCATTTGCAAGTTAGTCACCATACTGCCCATCATGATGCACTGCACGTCGATCCGGTCGCTAAGGAATTTCTGATAGGTATCCCTTAGTGCCCTTGCGGCGTTCAGTGCTGGCTCAGTAGGTGGTTCCTGGGTAAGGATATAATCCTTACGTTCATGCTTGAGAACGAGTCTCAAGTTCCGGTCCCAATCGAGGAAGTTTATGCCATTAAGCTTATCCTGCTTGATTAGCGACCTAAGCGCGCTGTTACCAGAATGATTCGTGTTTGCCATTTATATCTACACATTAAACAAAATTTTAATCAGTATTAATTAAAATTGAAGTTGGAGATTTAGTTATAAAACACTTTCTGATTCTAACATTAGAATCTGAACCAGGATCCTATCATACTCTCAATTGAAGTGAACGGAGGCTCACTGCTCCAATTGAGAGCATCAAGGTAGGAATACATCAATTTACAAGACCATGTAGTTGCCTGGCTAGGGTTTGTACTGTAAGTACGTGGCATATCCTATACTGATACCCTAGGTCAGCCCTAGCTGACAATCGTAAACAAGTCTACCAAGTTTGAACTATGGATAGAACTAATGTGGCTACTACGCGGAGGCGCACGCACCCACACAGAACTACCCATCTCATCCAGACTTCTCCTCTATGAATGTTACGCGGAGGCGTACCGACATCCATAGGGTCAAAGCCCTTTTGAGTGCCCAAACTTGGATAGTATCAGGCTTGACTTGTAATTACTTGCGTTTAAGTGAATTATAACAATATGATTGATTGTATATCGATACAATCTTAATCTGGAATCATCAATTGCAAATTCATGCAAAGATGATCCCTTAGCAGGTTACATGCAAGTCTTATTAAATATCGGTTTTTTAATCTTTGCATGTGGGAGATAGCTAATCATACATAAACTTGTATATTAAACTATCATACATTCATACATATAAATGTAACGGTAAATTATGCAACTAATACTATCTTAAGTTCCTAAAAATCTAGCAAAACTGATCCTAAAGACTTGGTCTTCAAGGTCCAGACTTGCTCCATTCTTGTGGACTCCCACTGGCTTCGAGCCTCTTCCAAATTTCGAGTCTTCTTCTTGACTTGTATCTTGCGTCGGTCTTTGTGATTACAAATTTAAATAAAATAAATAAATTACAAATCACGACACGCATGCCGTATTTACTACAACCCAAAACTTAGCAACACGCAGGTTGCAAAATCGAAATTAAAATACAAGTCTAGAGGGCTTAGCTATACATCATGTGGAAAACATCATGTTATCAAAGATCATGCGATCACTCAGCATGCTTATCAAACAACAAATTTTTTCCAAATTTTATCTTTCTTAAGTGTGGAAAAATTTCGGTTTATCGAAACCGGACGGTTTAATTAATTAATTGAATTTTGAACCGGTTCACGCTTGTTTATTGAAAACGAACCAAATATGAAAAATAAAATTTTAGGGCTTTAAATATTCTCGCGAACAGGCCGGTTCAGCTCGAATCAGGTCGAGCCGAACCGTCCCATCCGAGGTCGTCCTCGGAATAAACGATGGTGGCCCGCGAGGGCTGCCATGGTCGCCCGCGGGGTTGACCGTGGTCGCTCACGTGAGCGACCATGGTGGCTCGCGAGGGCTGCCATGGTCGCCCCTAGGGCAGACCCTGGTTGCCCGCGAGGCAACCATGGTGGCCCGCAAGGGCTGCCATGATGGCCCGTGAGGGCAGACCGTGGTGGCCCGCGAGGGCAGACCGCGGTGGCCCGCGACAGCGACAAAGGTGGCCCGCGAGGGCTGCCATGGTCGCCTGTGGGCAACCTGGTTGGCCCTTGGTGCTGACCATGGTCTGCCCTAGGGCATTCCATGGTCCACCAAGAGTCTCGACCCTGATTAGCCATGGCTCGGCCATGGCTAACCCGAAACAGCCCCAAAAATTAATTTTTCCAATTTTTCAAAACAAATTAAATCTGATTTTTTTTTCAATTTCATGCATATTCATATGATGAACACAAGAACATAAAATTAAAAATCAGATTATGCACAAGGAATTAAACTCAAAACAACCATACTCTAATACCACTAAAAAGAATTCCCATGGGTTCCAAACAATAATTTCATGCAACGGTATGAATTTAACCATGGGAATCGATTAAAACCTAATGATCTTACTGAGAAATTCAGCATGCATTCAATCTTTTCAAAACTGAAAATTTACCTTTAATCAACTTAAAACACAAGAGTAGTGTTTGTCTATCAAGTCCACACAAGCACAATAACCTTGATTGGTTTTCTCTCTTTTTCTTGTTAATGAAATTGAAGAGAAGAAGAAAATTTGGCAATGGTGGAATGGAGGAGGGAGGGTCGGCAATGTGAGGGAGAATTGGAGAGTGATTGCCGAAAATTTGAGCCAAATAGGGTAAGAAAATATTGTGTAATTATCATAAAAAATCTGATTTTGAAATTCAAATTAATAATTACACAATTTACCCATTTAATCTTATAATCACACTCTTGCCCCATTCATGAATTAAAACCCTAAAAGGATTTCAAGCCCATTTAACCAAATCCAAATTAAAACCCAATTAATTGAGTTCTAATTATGGTTTAGCTAAATCGGTCCAATTTCCCTAGCTCGATTTCTTCAACCGTCTAGTTAATAAACCTAGGCCAGAAATCAACCAAATCGTTTTCAATTTGACTAAACTAAAAAGCGGATTCTCCCAATTACAATCCATGCTTATTTGTCACATATTGTACTTAAAGCGTGTGACCCTCTAGGCTCACGACCCGTTGGCAGGCTGGTAAAATTACTATTTTACACTTTCCATCATAAGTGGTCTCTAGCAAGACATTATGATTACCCAACGTTCGTGATTATCGATTATTCGACTTAACCTGTTATCGTACATGTCACTGTCCTTTTATCAAACCGATATCCAGATTGATCAATAGGCATATAATCGTCACCCTAATTTATCAATCATTGTTTTCTTGATAGCTGAGATGACTGAAAACTGATTCTAAGGTATCACCTGCACGACCGTGCTATTTCTTCAGTTATACTCATCTAGTGGCCTAAACGGATATCTTTCTCATAACGGAGTATGAGTGATAAGTCCCTCAGATGCCTTTCGAGTTCACAAATGCAATTAATATCCAAGCCAATCAAAACCGTTATAGCTACCCTTTTACAGGTAACGTTGGACTAGGTCAAACTTAGGTATTCGTTACACAGTGCACACAAAGACTCTTTGGTCTTAGGATATAATGACAAGCTACGATCTGTGAGTATCTCATGACTGGATCTATGTTGCATACTCACAATCGGGTTGTCCGATATCATCGACCTGATGATATCTATGATATAACTCCGACACACACTTTGCCATGATCAGTAGAGCATGATCACAAGGAGTTCGTCTCATACTGATCGCTTCTGAAGAAGCTTAGCTGATCAGGGACTTATCGAATGCAATTCTTTATGATCTACAGTTCTACTATAAGTGGTTATACACATAATGATATAGATCAACGATATCATTAGTCGGTACATAAGTAATCTCCACATTACCATTATCGATATACTCTCAGATAATGTGATACTTCCTCTGTATGTGTCTAGTTCTGTTGTGGAATCTGGGCTCTTGAGCTAATTCTATGGCCCCCTTGTTGTCACACAACAAGCTTACCGGATCAGACGCTCGCGGCATTACATCTAATCCGGTTAGAAATCTTCTTACCCATATGACTTCCTTAGCTGCTTCTGCTACAACTATGTATTCAGCCTCTGTTGTAGAATCGGCAGTTGTGGCTTCCTTGAAGCTCTTCCAGCTGAATGCTCCACCATTTAACACGAATACAAATCCTGCCTGAGATTTGAAATCATCAGGATCTGTCTGAAAACTAGCATCAACATATCCTTTGACTGCTAGTTCTCCATCCTTCCCACCATACACTAGGAATGCGTCCTTAGTTCTCCTCAGATATTTAAGGATACTCTTGACAGCAATCCAGTGCTCCTGGCCTGGATTAGACTGATATCTGCTGGTACAGCTTAGTGCGAACGAGACGTCCGGTCTCGTGCATATCATGGGTGATTCTTCTGAACTTTTTTGGATGGATTTCTCTGTTCTGGCATGGAAGGATCTTCTTTGTCAGTAACGATGTTACCTTCATCTTCAGGTTCTAGGCCATGTGTTTCATCATTGACATGTGGTCTGACATCTGGAGTATCTGAATTTTCTTCTTCGTCATCGTTAGGTTGTTCAGAGCTATCATTATTAACAACCACATTTATAGACTCCATCATGGTTCTGGATCGTTTGTTGTAGACCCGAAAAGCACGACTGTTTCTAGAGTATCCAAGGAATATTTCTATATCGATTTTAGGGTCAAGCTTTTGTCGGAGTTCCCTATCAGCTACAATATAGCATATTGACCAAAAGATATGGAAATACTTGACATTACGCTTTTCCCCCTCCAAATTTCATAAAGTGTTACCTGAAAGGAATTCCCATGGGTTCCAAACAATAATAATCGAACCATGGGAATCGAATAAAAACTTGATCTTAATGAAAAATTCAGCATGTTATAAACTTTTATAATCTGAAAATTTACCTTTGTTTAATCGATTAAAACACAAGATAGTGTTTCTCTATCGAGTCCACACAAGCACAACAACCACCATCAGTTTTCTCTCACACACATGCTAATGGATGTAAGAAGAAATGAACAAAAAAAGCTATGGAGGAATGCTTGAGAGGGTCGGCCATGAAGGGTGGAATTGGGAGAAGAAATGCCAAAATTATGAGCCAAAAATACGGAATGAAATGTTGTGTAATTATAACAATTTATCACAAAAACACTGATTTTGAATTTTGAATAAATAATTACACAACTTACCCATTTAAACTCATAATTGCACTCTTGCCCCATTCATGAATCAAAACCCTAAAAGGGCTTCAAGCCCATATAACTAAATGCAAATTAAAACCCATATAATTGAGTTCTAATTATAATTTAGCTAAACCGGTTCAAATTCCCCAACTCGATTCCTTCAATCGTCTGGTTAAAAACCTAGGCCAGAAATCAACCGAATTGTTTTCAATTTGACAAAACTGAAAACCGGATTCTCCCAGTTTCCAACCATGCTTAGTTGTCACGTATTGTGCTTAATGCCTGTGACCCTCTAGGCTCAGGACCCGTTGGTAGATTGATAAAATTACTATTTTACCCTTTCCATCATAAGTGGTCTCTAGCAAGACATTATGATTACCCACCGTTCGTGATTATCGATTATTCGACTTAACCTGTATAGTACATGTTACTATCTTTTTATCAAACCGATATCCAGATTGATCAATAGGCATAGAATCGTCATCCTAATTTATCAATCACTGTTTCATTATATCTGAGATGACTGAAAACTGATACTAAGGTATCACCTGCACGACCGTGCTATTCCTTCAGTCATACTCATCAAGTGGCCTAAACAGATATCTTTCTCAAACCGGAGTATGAGGGATAAATCCCTCAGATGCCTTTCGAGTTCATAAATGCGATTAAAAACCAAGCCAATCACAACCGTTATAGCTACCCTTTTACAGGTAACGTTAGACTAGGTCAAACTTAGAGATTAATTACAGAGTGCACACAAAGACTCCTTGGTCTTCGGATATAATGACAAGCTATGATATGTGAGTATCTCATGACAGTATCTATGTTGCATACTCATAATCGGGTTGTCTGATATCATCGACCTGATCACATACTTTGCCATGATCAGTAGAGCGTGATCATTAGGAGTTGGTCTCATACTGATCGCTTCATAAAGAAGCTTAGTTGATCAGGGACTCATTAAATGTCTTTCTTTCTGATCTACAGTTCTACTATTAATGGTTACACACATAATGACATAGATCAAATTACATTGGATATATTACTACAATACATTAGTAATATATGTCGATTTATTTATTCAGAAAGATGATAAAACATTACATATGTAGATTACTTTTATATTGGACTGGGGCATAACTCTAACAATCTCCCACTTGCCCCTGGTTCCAATTTAAGTTCTGATCTACTCCCATAGACCCTGCATGTTCCTCATGCCTAGGATGCGGCTCAGCCTTTGTCAAGGGATCGGCCATATTATCATCAGTCGAATAGTGTTTAATCTCCACATCACCTCTATATGTGATAACTCTCACGAGGTGATGCCTGCTGAGTATATGTTTGGATCTGTTGTGGAATTTGGGCTCTTAAGCAATAGCTACGGCACCTGTGTTGTCCCACAACAAGCTTATCGGATCAGACGTTCGCGGCATTGCATCTAATCCGATCAGAAAGCTTCTAATCCATACGGCCTCTTTAGCTACTTTTGTTGCATCTATATACTCAGCCTCCGTTGTAGAGTTGGCAATTTTGGCGTGCTTAAAGCTTATCCAGTTGAAAGTGCCACCACTCAACACAAAATATATCCTGACTGAATTTTTAAGTCATCTGGATATGTCTGAAAACTAGCATCGACTTGTCCTTTGACTGCTAGTTCTCTATCTACATCCCATACACTAGGAATGCATCCTTGGTCCTCCTCAAATATTTGAGGATGACCTTTGACAGCAATTCAGTGTAATTGGCTGGGGTTAGATTGGAATCTGCTGGTACAGCTTAGCGCAAACGAGGCTTCCAGTCTCGTGCACATCCTGGCATACATGATGGATCCGACAGCCGAAGAATAAGGGATCTTACTCATCCTGCTCAGCTTATCAGGAGTACTAGGACTCTGTAGCTTGCTGAGGTTAATGCCATGACGCATGGGTATGTATCCTTTCTTAGATTCAAGCATTGAGAGTCTTCTCAACACTTTACCTATGTACATGTTCTGTCTTAGCAACATGTTCTGACTTAGGCCCAAAATCCTTTTAGAATGATTTGTAGAGATCCTGATGCCTACATTAAATGTAGCATCACCTAAGTCCTTCATCGATAAGTACTTCCCTAACCAAGCTTTGGTGGCAAGGTCGGGATGTCATTCCCGATGAATAAATACTAAGAATACAATATTACTCCCACTCGCTTTCTTATGTACGCAAGGCTCACTTTTGTTTTTGATGAAGCCGAGTTCCCTTACAGCTTTATCAAAATGAAGGTTCCAACTCCCTGAAGCTTTCTTCAGTCCATAAATGGATCTTCGCAGCTTACATATCTTTCCAGGATTCTTTGGATCTACAAAACCCACAGGTCGTGTGATATATATGCCCTCTAGTAAGTTCCTACTAAGGAGGGGGTTTTGACATCCATCTGCCATAGTTATGGCTAAGAATAATCCGGATCAATTTGACCATTGCTACTGGTGAAAAGGTGTCATAATAATCCATGCATTGAATCTGATGATAACCTTTTACAACCATCCTAGCCTCATTAGTCTGAGGATTTCCATCCATGTCGGTCTTGATCCTATAGACCCACTCAGAACTGATGGGTTTTATCCCAGGGGTTTGATCAACCAAGTACCAGACTTGGTTGTCTTACATGGATTTCATTTCCTGATTCATGGCGTTCTGCCATTTTTCGGAGTCTGGACTGGTTAAAGATTGTCTGAAGCTTTCTGGATCATCCTGATCCACAATCATCAAGTCATTTCCCTCAGTGGCTATGAAGCCATATCCGTCTGGAACATGACGAGATTTTTCAGACCTCCTTGGACCATCTGGAATTTCTGGAGGGACTGATTCTTCATCTACGACCATCTAAGGCTCCAGTACTTCTACATCTTGCATAGAAGGCTCCTAAATTGCTTCAGGCTGTTTCGTACCCTCTCGAATTTCTTTGAGATGCACGAGACTCCCACTAGCTATTTTGGAAATAAAATATTTCTCCAAAAATACCCCTCTTTGAGCAACAAAAACTTTGTACTCGCTGGGTATGTAGAAGTTGTATCTCATAGTTTCTTAAGGATACCTTACGAAGACAGACTTGTCTGATTTGGATGCCTGCATCTCTGCTACCAAAATCTTTAGGAAAAAACATAATAGGATGCTTCCCACACCATATATGACTATGGTCCATTTCTTATTTTGCTACTACGCGAAGGCGTACACATCCAAATAGAATTGACCATCTCATCACGCTCCCATCCCAATGAATATTACGTGAAGGCGCACGCATCCATGGTAACAGGAGTCGTAATGAGTGTCATGTGGTGTACCTTCTGTCACTCTGGTCCAACTCTTATTTGGTTACTACGCGGAGGCGCACGCATCCAAATAGAACTGATTACCTTATTCAGCTCGCATCCCAATGAATACTACACGGAGGCGCACGCATCCATAGTAATGGAAGACAGAATGACGGTCACAAGGTGTACCATCGTTGTCTTCATCGGAGCCCAATTCAAAATGAATGCGGCCATTTCCAGAGTCAAGTATTAGTTGAACTCTCTTCTGGCCTGAGTACTCATAGGTCCACATACATCGGAATGTATTAGACTTAATAAGTTACCCGCCTTTCACATAAACTACGCGGAGGCGCCTTTATCATTTTGCCCACTAGGCGAGACTTGCATCTTTCAGTTTAAGTGAATTCAAACGGACTTAAAAAATCCACACTTGTGAAGTGTTGAAATGTGTTTCTCGTTCATTAGGCAAGACTTGCATCTTTCAGTTTGAGTGAATTCAAACGGACTTAAAGTCCACACTTGCGAAGTGTTCAAATTCATTTCTCGCCTATGTGCCTTAAATGACAATGCCAGATTATAACTTGGTTTAAATCATCAGATTTAAGCCTTTTCTTATTTATGTTATAGCGATTAAGTTTATCAACGTAAATATTTGATCTTGAAGACGTGGATACCCACTCTTCTTCACATGATCCTTGTATTGCTTACAATCTCTTATTCCTATGTCCTGGCTCATTGCAGTGATAGCAGACCTCCTCCATTTTGTCCTTAGTCTTCACAGCAGCTTTGGGAGCTGCTTGAACCTTTGGACGCTTGGGGTGTTTGATCTGCCCTGCAAGGTGCTCAGGAGCCTTACCCTTACCCTGATCAGCTTTCTTGAAGCTGACCTTCTCGTTGACCATAAGGACCTCCTTGGTCTTGCCCTTGAGCTTTATTTTCAGCGGTCACAAGCATCCCATGAAGCTCTGTTAAGGACTTGTCCATGTCATTCATATTGTAATTTACTATGAAATCACTATATGTATCTGGAAGTGACTGCAACATAAAATCCACAACCATTTCCACCTGATCATCAAAACTGAGTCTGGTTAGATGTTCCTGAAGACATGGGGACTAACAGGGCTCCAGCCTTAAGCTTGCCGGAGTTAAGTTCTATGAAAGTATTATATCTTTCGACACGAGCTTTCTTCTTGAACATTTCCTTGACCTCTGCCTTACATGTATGAGAGTCATCTGAAACGTTCCTGAACTGCTTTTGCAACTCTGGCATCCTACTGCCCACCATATTGCATGACACGTTGATTTGGTTACTAAGGAACTTTGATAAGTATCCTTAGTGCCCTAGCGGCCTTCAGCGGTGGTTCAGCAGGAGGTTCCTTGGTAAGGATATACTACTTGCGTTCATGCTTGAGTACAAGCCTCAAGTTTCTATTCCAATCTGAGTAATTCAGGCCCTTGAGTCTGTCCTCAATCTTGACTCTCAGTGCGCTATTACTCCTTTGTGTTGTGTTTGCCTTTTAGTTCTACATGGTTTAATTAATTAAATTCAAGTTGGAGATTCAGTTATAAAACACTTGTCTGATTCTAACATTAGAATCTGAACCAGGATCCTATCATACCCTCAATTGAAGTGAACGGAGGCTCACTGCTCCAATTTAGAGCATCAAGGTAGGAATACATCCATCTACAAGACTATGTAGTTCCTAGCTAGGGTCCGTAATAAAAGTACACGCCATACCCTATATTGATACCCTAGGTGGAGGCGCACGCACCCACATAGAACTGCCCATCTCATCCAGACTTCTCCTCTATGAATGTTACGCGGAGGCGTACCGACATCCATAAGCTCAAAGCACTTTTGAGTGCCTAAACCTGGATGGTATCACGCTTGACTTGTAATTATTTGCGTTTAAGTGAATTATTATTGTCTGATTGTATATCGATAAAATCTTAATCTGGAATCATCAATTGCAAATCCATGCAAAGATAATCCCTTATCAGGTTACATGCAAGTCTGATTAAAAACCGGTTTTTAATCTTTGCATGTGGGTAATAGCTAATCATACATAAACTTGTATATTAAAACTATCATACATTCATACATTCACAACATACAAATCCAAATTTCGAGTCTTCCTCTTGACTTGCATCTTGCGTCGGTTTTCGTGATTATAAATTTAAATAAAATAAAATAAAATACAAATTACGACACGCAGGTCGTGTTCACTACAACCCAAAACTTAGCAACACGCAGGTTGCAAAATCAAAATTAAAATACAAGTCTAGAGGGCTTAGCTGTACATCATGTGGAAAACATCAAACAACAAAATTTTCCAAATTTTATCTTTCTTATGTGTGGAAAATTTTTGGTTTATCGAAACCAGAAGGTTTAATAAATTAATTGAATTTTGAACCGGTTCTCGCTGGTATATCGAAATCGAACCAAATCTGAAAAATATAATTTTATGACTTTAAAAATTCTCGCAAACCGGCCGGTTCAGCTCGAATCTGTTCGAGCCGAACCGGCCCAACCGAGGTCGCCCGCGGAGGCAACCACGGTGGCCCGCGAGGGCTGCCATGGTCGCCCGCGGGACTGACCGTGGTCGCCCACGCGAGGGCTACTATGGTTGCCCGTGGGCAACCTGGTCGTCCCTTGGTGACGACCATGGGCTGCCCTAGGGGATTCCATGGTCCACCAAGGTTCTCGACCCTGATTAGCCATGGCTAACCCGAAACGGCCCCAAAAATTATTTTTTTGCAAAAAATAATAATCGAACCATGGGAATCGAATAAAAACGTGATCTTAATGAAAAATTCAGCATGTTATTAACTTTTATAATCTGAAAATTTACCTTTGTTTAATCGATTAAAACACAAGATAGTGTTTCTCTATCAAGTCCACACAAGCACAACAACCACCGTCGTTTTTCTCTCACACACTTGCTAATTGATGTAAGAAGAAATGAACAAAAAAAAGCTATGGAGGAATGCTTGAGAGGGTCGGCCATGAAGGGGGGAATTGGGAGAAGAAATGCCAAAATTATGAGCCAAAAATATGGAATGAAATATTGTGTAATTATAACAATTTATCACGAAAAATCTGATTTTAAATTTTAAATAAATAATTACACAACTTACCCATTTAAACTCATAATTGCACTCTTGCCCCATTCAGGAATTAAAACCCTAAAAGGGCTTCAATCCCATTTAAATAAATGCAAACTAAAAACCATATAATTGAGTTCTAATTATGATTTAGCTAAACCGGTTCAAATTCCACAACTCGATTCCTTCAACCGTCTGGTTAAGAACCTAGGCCAGAAATCAACCGAATCATTTTCAATTTGACAAAATGAAAATCGGATTCTCCCAATTTCCATCCATGTTTATTTGTCACGTATTGTGCTTAATGCCTGTGACCCTCTAGGCTCATGACCCGTTGGCGGACTGATAAAATTACTATTTTACCCTTTCCATCATAAATGGTCTCTAGCAAGACAATATGATTACCCAACGTTCGTGATTATCGATTATTCGACTTAACCTGTTATCTTACATGTCACTGTCCTTTTATCAAACCAATATCCAGATTAATCAATAGGCATGGAATCGTCATCCTAATTTATCAATCACTGTTTTTTTATATATGAGATGACTGAAAACTGATACTAAGGTATCACATGCACGACCGTGCTATTCCTTCAGTCATACTCATCAAGTGGCCTAAACGGATATCTTTCTTATACCGGAGTATGAGTGATAAATCCCTCAGACGCCTTTCGAGTTCACAAATGCAATTAAAAACCAAGCCAATCACAGTCGTTATGGCTACCCTTTTACATGTAACGTTAGACTAGGTCAAACTTAGAGATTCATTACACAGTGCACATAAAGACTCCTTGGTCTTAGGATATAATGACAAGCTATGATCTGTGAGTATCTCATGACAGTATCTATGTTGCATACTCACAATCGGGTTGTCCGATATCATCGACATGATGATATCTATGATATAACTCCGGCACATACTTTGCCATGATCAGTAGAGCGTGATCACAAGGAGTTGGTCTCATACTGATCGCTTCATAAAGAAGTTTAGCTGATCAGAGACTTTTCAAATGTAATTCTTTCTGATCTAAAGTTCTACTATTAGTGGTTACACACATAATGACATAGATCAAATTACATTCGATATATTACTACAATACATTAGTAATATATGCCGATTTATATATTCGGAAAGATGGTAAAACATTACATCTGTAGATCACTTTTATATTGGACTGGGCATAACTCTAACATTACCGAGGTACCTGGACGAAGGGTGACATGATTGTGAATATGGCAATCCGTGTTGAGTGCCTCTACCCAAAAGCGTGTAAAGATGTCTTTGGTTAACATCATGACTCTAGCCATTTCTTGAAGAGTTCGGTTCTTCCTTTCAACAATCCCATTCTGTTGAAGGGTAATGGGAGCAGAGAATTCATGGGCAATTCCATCAGCATCACAGAGTCCCACTTTTTTGCCAATGGTTTCTCCTTTCTCTCTTTGAACTCTTCGACATAGGGATTCGAAGATAGAGAATGTGTCTGATTTTTCACGAATAAACTCAACCCAAGTGTACCTTGAGAAGGCGTCCACACATACTAAAATATATTTCTTACCTCTAAGACTTTCTACTTGCATAGGTCCCATAAGATCTACATGGAGAAGTTCTAGGACCTGGGAGGTGGTAAGATGTTGCACCTTCTTGTGTGACGTCTTGACTTGTTTTCCTATCTGACATTCTCCACATATTTTTCCTTCGATGATCTTCAGATCTGGAACTCCGATGATAGCCTTTTCAGATAGAATTTTCTGCATGCTCCTCAGATTTATGTGTCCAAACTTTTGGTGCCAGAGCTTGGTTTCTTGTGCTTTGGATAGAAGGCATTTAGTAGATAAAGTAGCTGTTGTTGGAGAGCATAGATAACAGTTGTCTTGTGACCTAAGTCTAGTCATGAGTTCCTCTAGTTGAGTGTTCACCACTGCACACTTGTTACGAGTAAATTTAACTTCGAGATCTAGATGGCAGAGTTGACTGATGCTTATCAAATTGGCAGTAAGTCCTTCTACTAGTAAGGCTTCCTTTAGGCAGGGCGAGTTGAGTAGGTTAAGTCTCCATTTTCCTAGTACTATGGCTTTTACTCCATCTCCAAAAGTGACAAAACAGTTTGAGCATTGTGTTAGAGTAGTAAGGAATGTACTATCACCAGTCATACGCCGAGAGGAGCCACTATCAAAGTACCAATCATTACTGTTAGAGGCTTTTAGTGAGGTGTAAGAAATGTTAGCCCTATAATGTACTTCCTTTACCCGCCCTTCTTTCTGTATTTTGGGTTGGTGATGTACCTTTTTCAACCTCCATATTTGTTGATTTTGAGCTTTGGCAGTCTTGTTTTTAACGGAGCTCTTTCCATAGAGGTGATAACAGAATGGTCGGATGTGACCTCTTTGTCCACAGTGATGGCATGTCCATTTATGCTTTCTTTTCCTTGTGCTGCCATGATGATGTTTCTTTTGTGGTCGGATGCTACAGGATGTCTATGACATCTGGTGGGACGTGTTGTTGGCAGTTCTTTAAGGAAAAAAGGTGGTCGGTGACGTTGAAGAAATGATCTTCTTGTATCTAGGGTTTTCTAACCCATACAGGAGAATATCTTTACGAATTACAGATATGATCCTACTTGAGATCGAACAGGTAATATATTCAAAATATCTCGCAGACACGATTCTGCAGATCAGAGAATATAATATTGGAACTTGCCAAAAATACACTCGAAATATATCTTACCAAAAGTTGCGACATGATGACCGACATCTTTCTTCTTCACTAAAAAAATAACACCAACTTAAACGTAACAACACTACCCATTACACAAAATTTATCAAATAGAAAAACCCGCTACTAAAAATTTTCAAGGATTTGAGAATCACCCATAAATTCATACAAACTTTACCCATGAAACACCCATAATCTTACCACCCACTATAGAAAATTCACAAAACAACAACCATTGTTCAAAGTTTATGTTTAAGATCCAAGAATTATAGGCAAGCGTTCTAACCAACATTTAAAGAAGAGGTAATTACAGATTAATACTCTATCAAAACCTTATTTCAGAATCAGTCCCCCAAGTTTGAAATTTTTTTTCTCGGTCCCCCAACTTTAAAACGTTAATACTTTAGTCCAAATTCAGTTAAATCTAACAGCTCTATTTTTGTAATGACTAAAATGCCCTCGAGTATAATTTAAAATGATACAATTATTTTATAAGTTAAAATGACAAATTTACCCTCATTTGGAAAATAAATTAAACCTGCAGTTCAAGGGTGAAATTGTATTTTGAAATAAACAAAATAAGAAAAGTAAAAACTAATTATAAATAACATGTAAAATGGAATTTTTGCCCTCTCTCCCTCACACTCCTCCCCTCTTTTCTCTTTCTCGCAGATCGTCCTGGAGAACTCGACCATCGTCGACCAATCTCGACGATCCAGCTCCCGCGAGGTCCCTTGCTACCGGAGATCATCACTTGAGTATGGTCCTTTGCCGCAGGAGATAATCTCAGACCTAACCTTGAAAAGTCCCAAATTAATTGGTAGATTTCCCTCTGTTTCAGTTACTGCCGGTGAAGGCATCGGCGAAAAATGGTCTCATCGGCGACGTACATGCCAATACCGACGTGCGAGGGAGTACCTTTCGACGACTAGGTTTCTCGATTTGGCTAGATCTGGGTCGGTCTTGGCCAGATCTGGGTTCTGATGCAGCGGAGGAGTTTGGCGAGGTATCCTCGCCTCTGGCCGGTTGCTAGGGTTCTTGTCCCGGAGCTGATGCGCGAAGACGACGACTGCGGCGGTATGCTCATATACGACTTCACCTTGTCCAGCTTCTCCTCCCTTCCCCTCCCCGGCCTCGTCTATTCCCTTTTGAATATTTGTGGTTTATAAAAACGATAAATTTTGTATTGTATTATAGAGGTGAGATTCTTGTATTGTAAAGAGCTAGACATAGGTGAGAGATGGAGAAGATTTACATGGGTGAGAGAGGGGAAGAGAGAATGGGTATGGCATTTTTTGAAAATTAGAATGATATTTGAGGGTATTTTTGTCTTTTTAATTAAAATTTTAATATTTTTTAATGATTACTTATCAAAATGAATAAATCGGGTTTTTTTTATTTGTTTATATGAA
Source organism: Geranium rotundifolium (assembly GCA_963920655.1). NCBI lineage: Eukaryota > Viridiplantae > Streptophyta > Magnoliopsida > Geraniales > Geraniaceae > Geranium > Geranium rotundifolium. Next base: position 38,273,733 of record OY987311.1, read on the forward strand.
AGGACAAATTTTCCCTCAAAGCATGAGTTTAATATCTTATTTAATAGAGGATAACATTGTCATTCAACATTTCATCCAATAATTATATAATTTCTTAATTATGTAGGGAGGGCATTTTAGTCATTACAAAAATAGAAATGTTAGATTTAAAAGAATTTGGACTAAAATGTTAACGTTTTAAACTTGGGGGACCGAAAATTTCTTTTTCAAACTTGGGGGACTGATTATGAAATAGAGTTTCGGCGGGTGCACTGATATGTAATTACTCCTTTAAAGAAACTCCACACTTTTTATTCACCGACTCCAAGAACCACGAATTTAATCAACAAAGACATAGAAATTAGTTTTCATGTTTATAATAAGCTCTAATGTGGTTCTAACTATGTAGAAATGAAGCATGGTATAACGGAGTTATGTCATTTGGACATGCGACCTGAAACTGACTACAGAGAGTTTGAATCCGAGGCAATTAAAATAACCAGTACATTTCTGATGTAATCAATCAAGCAAATGGAAATTAGAACAATGAAGGTCTACTTTTTGAACGTCACAAACCTATCAGAATTCCGTCATCCTTAACCCAAAAACCAACAAAGCAAGTTGTTCAAGTTATCACATATTTAAGCATTTTGACCTCTCTAGCATTGTACATAATCTGCAAGATTATACTACTTATACTTATGCTCATTCTTCCGCATTTCATCATAATTTACTTCGCCATATAACATAACTCTTTAGGCCCAGTTGTGACAGGTCGACTCTAAAATTTCAGGATGTGTATCATGTTGTAGATAAATAATCTTCAGCTGCTCAAGGATAAATGGCATAGTATAAGAGATTTTTTTTGATAAGCTATGGAACTTTATTGCAAAGAAGAGAAGTACAAAGGAAAGCAATAAAACTAAGAAACCAGAGAAAAGCACTGTAAAGAAAAAACTACCCAGAACCCAAGGGTGCCAACCCCAAAAAACAAGAGAACCTAGACACAAAAAGAAGTCGAGCAAGTGATCTTATCAGATTAGAGGTGGTGCTGAAATGTTCCAGGAGAGTGCCAGATTGATTCCAAGTCTGATTCGTGTGCTGAAGAGATTTATTAAGAACATTATATATACTTGGTCGTGGAGTTGGCCTCCCAACAGTTCAAGAAGACTATTCATCTTGTGCCAATTGTGTCATTAAATCTTCATCCTCCTTGAATGGGATAAAGATGTTGGCCAGGTTACTCGGTAGACCTTCTTTCCACTCTGCTTCATTCCATTGCAGTCCATGCCACCACTCTTTCTTGCCTCTGATCTTTTTCAAATGGCTGCTTGAAACTTCCTTGTTGGAAAGGCTCTTGAGTTTAGGACAGCCGTAGAAGCTCATCTGTTCTAATCTTGGCGCAATGAGCAGACCACTAGAAATGCTAACCAATTCGGGCAGGTAATGAAGGCAAACTTTGTTTAGCTTTGGGAGGAAAGTTTCTGGTGACAAGTTGGAGGGTTGAGGACATGGATCCACTAGACTTTGAACAGATTCACAGTCCTCAATGATTAGCTCTTCTAACATGCCAAGATTACCAAGCAAAGCCACACTGAAAATAGTACTCATCTGTGGACACGAATGCAATCTCAGAGACTTCAACAGAGACAAACTTGTATGGTGGATTGTTGCCTTGGAAATCCAAATGTTTCTTAGATTCTCCATGTTGTAAATAATCAAATGCTCAAGTGACTTAAGCACAGGTTCCACAGTTAAAGTTGAGCTACAATTTTTCCCATCCTCTTTGCCACTGTCTTGCTCTTCTTCTTCCTCAGAACTACTGTCTTCTTCTTCAGCACTGCTACCTCCATTGCCTTCTTCTCCACAGTCCCCCTGACGACTCTGAGGACCTTCTTCTATGATGGTTTCAAGTTCACTACACTCTCCCAATACACAGAATTTTAGCTGTTTCATATTTTCAGTTCCAAATTGGGACAGTTTGGTGACTGTTTGGTGTCTGTCTAAGAAAAAAGCTTTAGTGCGTTGGAGAGCATAACTAAGGCTTTTAACTGGGACTTCACTGCCATGAACATATCCAAGGCACTTGCTGTGTTTCTGAAACTCCGCTTCAACTCCAAGCGGTGTCCACCACATGATTCGTCTGAAAAGACTGCCAACAGTGAAATGAAATCGGGCGTCCTTTCGGAATATCAGAGATGGAAAGTTCTCCCTCAAGTAATATACTTGTTCCACCTGTGGAAGGTACAATTTGACGTTTCTCAGCTGCTTCAATCTGATCACCTCCTTCATAACAATTTTCACGTTCTTTTCCCATCACTCATTATCCGGATTCACATCTATACTGAGCTGGGTCAACTTATTGAGATTCACCAAAACGCCAGCGGGAATCATCTGTTCAGGGAGATTTCCATAACCATAGAAGGATATCATGAGACAAGTGAGGTTGATCAAATTTTCCACCTCCACGGGCAGCTGTATGATCTCAGTACCTTCAAGATCAAGCACTTCAAGGCTATGGAGAAGCCCAATCTGGGGTGGCAGTTCCATGAAGAGTCCACAACTTCGTAATCAAAATCACATATTGTGGCGGGCATGGCGGACAGAACGTCAAGGCGTTCGGCGGGCCATGGCAGTCATAGCGGGGTCATGGCGGTCATAGCGGGGTCATGGCGGTCACAGCGGGCATGACTACTATGTTGAACACAAATTATGGAGCCACTTATGGTTTTAAAATTGCTATAAATTCAAAACCTGGGAAACCATTAAAGAAGTTTAAGCAATTGTTCTAGAATGCACCAAAATATTGTCATGTCCACAATTAAATATCAAAATCACATGAGTGTTGATGTTGTGTTTGCATCAGATTAATACAAAAATAAAGATATATAATTTATTAAGACAATTATTCATGTAAATATTATTATATTGTGTGCAAATTGAGAATTTATTTTGGTAATCGACTATGAATTTTGGTAATTCACTATAAATAAGTATAATAAATGAATTAAATATAATACATAAATAGAAATTCGTCATGGCCCTTGAGACCCATGTCCGCCATCATAGCGCCATGCAACATTTACGATACTAAGCGAGATAATAGTTACTGAACTGAAGGGATCAGTTGCATGCACAGTCACTGTCATTTAGGAAGTTGCTATTGTTTTGTTTTCTGGGGTTTCTGTTGTTCATGTTTGTTTTTGCAAATAATTTCCTTCTACTTGAGGTGTATTATGAATGTTAACTTGAACAAATTAATGAACAGGGTCCGAAAAGGTTATGCAGTATCATACTGTTTTAGGCAACACTAGAATTATTAATGTGATATTGAATTTCCCTTTCACTTTAAATTGATGATTATTATAGCAAAAGCATAAGTACTATGAATCAGATTTTTTGGACCAAAATTGATATTGATTTATAAAACATTGGCCGAAATATTTACACATGAGATTTTGAGTTTCTTATCATTCGTGCCAATAATTCTGCAGCCACGGCAGAAATTGCTGTGTTCTTTTGAAATGATTCATACCAAGATTTAACCTACTGATTATAGAAACCCTTTCATTTCCTGGAGTATCAAAAAAAGAATAACTCTAGGCACTAAATATCAACAACCACATATGAATAAGAAAAACAGAGCTGTTAAGAGATAAGAGACGATCAAATTATCACTAGCCCAAACTAATAACAATATGTGCTTCTTTCAAAAATAACAATACGTGCAATGGGTGACGAGCAAGAGCACCTTCATTTTATCAATGAGCTTTAAGAGCAACTACCTTTGCTATATATCCTTGTGACACACATGCATCCAATTTATTTTCAGACGCGAGGTATATAGCGTAGCTAGTGATAGAAACCATTTAGTGTCACGTAATAATCTTCCATATCTATTGCCACTCCTTTCATTTTATGAATGATACATTCACACACTGATTCCATTACGTTGGTGCAACGCGTAAGGGCACTTGAAACTTGTCACTCAAATCAGGAAAAGAAGAAGAAAAAAACAAACATCAATATGCCGATTAATTCAAATTAAACTAGTAATGGGCTAATTACACCAACAATTGCTTGTTTAACTAGTTAAACACTTCTTCTTGGATCAGATTGACAGGGGCTCAAGTCCAGGAAGCTCCTTTCTGCATAAGGGAGATCATGAGCCTGATTCTTGATACACAGCCCCTGAAATACTATACCGTATGTCCTTGTTACACATGATTGACTCAAGAGAAGAAACAAGTGGAAAGATTATTTCTTTCCTCATTATATTCACTTGTGATTATATTTCCCTTTCATTATATTTCCTTTATAGTATTTTCCTTTTGTGTCTCTACTTGAAAATTAAGTAAAGACTATAAAAGGGGACGAGAAGTCTAGGGTAGGATATGAGATTTGTGAGTTTAGTCATGTATTGAGCCCGAGGCTGGAGAGAACCAGGTTTCTCGAACTACCTGGATTATCTTATCAATAAAATATTATATTATTATCTTTTTATCTTTTCTATATTCTATACTCTAGTCGATACAATGTCAGGGTGTATCAGTCCTCCCATATAAATGTCAGTTTCATACTTGCTATAACTAATTTATATAGTAATTATAACGAAAATGACTCTTATTTTGGGACATCCATTTCTTGTTTTAAAGTAGAACATTTATTTTCACAAAGTATTTGGATGTGTATAATGTCGTAGACTTCAGCTGCTCAAGGATGAATGGCACAGTATAAGAGATTTATTAACATTATATATACCTGGTCGTGGAGTTGGCTTCGTATCCGTTCAAGAAGACTATTCAGCTTGTACCAATTGTGTCATCAAATCTTCATCTTCCTTGAATGGGATAAAGATGTTTGCCAGGTTACTCGGTTGACCTTCTTTCCACTCTGCTCCATTCCATTGCAGTCCATGCCACCACTCTTCCTCGCCTCTGATCTTTCTCAAACGGTTGCTTGAAACTTCCTTGTTGGAAAGACTCTTGAGTTTATGACAGTCATAGAAGCTCATCTGTTCTAATTTTGGGGCAATGTGTAGACCACTAGAAATGCTAACCAACTCAGGCAGGTAATGAAGACAAACTTTCTTTAGGTTTGGGAGGAAAGTTTCTGATGACGAATTGGAGGACTGAGGACAAGGATCCACCAGCCTTCGAATAGATTCACATTCCTCAACTATTAGCTCTTCTAACATGCCAAGATTACCAAGCAAAGCCACACTGAAAATAGTACTCAACTGCGGACACGAATGCAATCTCAGAGACTTCAACAGAGATAAACTTGTATGGTGGATTGTTGCCTTAGAAATCCAAATGTTTCTTAGATTCTCCATATTGTAAACAATCAAATGCTCAAGTGACTTGAGCACAGGCTTCACAGTCAAAACTGAGCTATCTTCCTTGCCACTCTCTTGCTCTTCTTCTGCCTCAGCACTACTGTTTTCTTCTTCAACACTGCTCTCTCCTTCATTATCTTCTTCTTCAGCACTGATGTCTCCTTCATTGTCTTCCTCTGCATAATCACCCCGACAACTATGCAGACCTTCTTCTACAATGGTTTCAAGTTCACTGCACTCTCCCAATACACAAAATTCTAACTGTTTCATATAATCCGTTCCAAATTGGGATAGGTTGGTGACTGTATGGTGCCGGTCCAAGAAAAAAGCTTTGGTGAATTGGAGTACAAACCTAAGTTGTTTGACTGGGACTAGACTACCATGCACATATCTGAGGCATTTCCTGTATTTCCCAAATTCAGCTTCAACTCCTAGAGGTGCGCATGACATGATTCGCTTAAAATGACTGCCAACTGTTAAATGAAATCGTCTGTACTGCGAGACTATCAGATTTGGAAAATGCTTTTTCATGTAATATACTTGTTCCACTTCTGGAAGGTACAACTTGACATATTTCACCTTCTCTAATCCAACCACTTCTTTTATTACTATTTTCGCAGCCTCTACCCATCGTTCATCATCCGGATTCACATCTATACTCAGTTCAATCAGCTTACGGAGTTTCATCAAAATGCCAGCAGGAATCATGGTTCCAGGCAGCTCTCCATATCCGTAGAACGTCACTTTCAGACAAGTGAGGTTAATCAAGTTTTGCACCTCAACAGGCAGCTGTATAATCTCAGTGCCTTGAAGATCAAGCACATTGAGAGTAGCGAGTTTCCCAATCTGGGGTGGCAGTTCCATGAAGAGTCTGCAACCTCTTAACACTAGTTCTGTAAGTGTAGTTAGGTTGAAAAATGACTCAGGAAATGTCTTGATACTAGTGTTAGACAAGTTTAGGACTTTGAGGACCTTCATGGACTCAAAGAAGTAGGGGGGAATAGTTGTCAGCACACGGTTATCATGCAATAGCAATTTTTGAAGCGCATAGCAACTCGGATTTGCTGGTAACTCTGGTAAATCGGTGCTGCTCAAGTCCAATTCTACGCAATCCCAGTCCTCACTTGTTGGCTCCATTTTCTGTTACCAAATCAAAGAACCAACAACTATTCCTTTTCAGAATTAGCAACTAAATTAACCAAGAGGATACAATATTTCTTAATGGAATAAGACAATGAAACTAAGAGGCCAGGACCATATTTGATGGAAAAAACATGTCGTTGTCAGGAATTTCGAAGCAGAACTATACCATTAGAACTCTTAATTATATTAGGATTTGGATAGTTTTAAGTTTTTATATTAAGTTATGTAGTTACTAATGGTTTTTGAGAATTAGTTCTCGGGGAAACTAACACTCTACACACCTAAGTATCAACGATTTTCACATCATACATAACTTTCTTTTTAGCATGTGCAGTGTCCTAACTATTAAATTTTCACTTTACAAGGCTCTGTCACAATTTTAGCATATTCCGTAAGTATTTTCCAAAAATGACAAAATTACCCCTCATTCAAAATCAGAAAAAAATGAAATATTCATTTAATGTGAAATGGCACGTGTACCCCAATCTCAAATTAAAATTTAGGGGCAAAACTGTCTTTTCAAAAAATAATATAATAATAAAAATAAAACCAAATTGAAAAACTAAATGTCTTTTTTAAATAAAAAATAGAAAAATATTTTTAAAAATGGAAATGGGTTATGTCTTTAATCTGTTTCACCAGAGCTCTCATCTCCTCTGACTCCCTCTCCTCCGCCGCCACCTTCCCTTCCTCCATCCTCGCCTCCTCCTACACCGCCTTTTCGCGCTGCTCCTCCAGCGAAAACTCCTCTCACTTCACCCGTATCGCCGCCGCAGATGCATCCACCTTTGACCCGGCACACTCAGTCGTGGTCCCTCCGGCTACTTCCCCGAATCCGGCGCACGAGCACGATTTTGGCGGGGTCGAGCGAGAACCAGGCAGTAAGATAAAGAGAGTGACGAAGAAGCTACTTCCGTTGAGCTCTAGTGTGAGAGGAGGGAATTTGAGGATTTTTATAGGGTTTTTGATTTGAGAATTTTAGATCTCACCAGAGTCTTAGTGTTGGATCTTGCCGGAGTTAAGTTGAGCGTCGAGTTCGGGTTGGTTGGTAGCTTGCTGATGATGATGGACCAATGTCGTTAACTGCTTGTTCGTTCACTGGCGAGGTTGGCAAAAGAAGACGAATCATTTTTCTGATTTTTTTTATTAATTTTGTACTTATTATTTAATATATAATATTTTTTTAATTATTAATACTTATCATCATTATTAATTTATAAAAATATTTATTTTGTAATGATTATTAATAAACTAGTATATATTATAAATTTTTAATTATATATTCTTAATGCATAAAATCTTAATTAAATTAGGGGTTAAGTTAGGGATTATGGGTAACTTTAAAATTTTGAAAAGTGCTAAAGGACAGTTTTGTTTTTTCAAAATAAAATCTAACAGAACTAGACAGATTGTGTAAAGTCAAAGACATAAGTAGTTAGTGCACCGCACATACTAAAAAGAAAGTTAGGTATAGTTGTGTGAAAATCTATGATACTTAGGTGTACTAAAGTGTCATTTTCCTTTAGTTCTATTTAAGTCTTAATTTGAGTAAGGAACTAGAACATCATTATAATTATTAATGGAAATTACATGTAACCACGGTGAACTATACACGATTATCGTGTCACCACGGTGAACTTCAAAGTGTACCATGTCACAACGTTCAAGAATCGTTTTTAGCATCAAAACATTAAAAATGGATGGAAAACATCCATTTCTTATTCACATGAGCTTGCCGGCGAAATCAATAAGCCCACACGCCTGCAAAGCCCGCCGTCTCCACCGTTCACATCTTAAAACTTTATTTCTATTTTTATATTATTTGGGTAAAGGGTCTTGACATTTCAAATAAATTATCACTATTAAAGATGTCGAGATATTAAAATTCTTGACCGTGGTGACATGATACACTTTGAAGTTCACCGTGGTGACATGTAATTTCCCCTAATTATTATGTTATTTAGATTGTTTTCCCCATAAATTTAGTGTTTTATTCTTGTTTCGTTTCGAAACTCCCTTCTGCCACACCAAAGTCGTAACAGAGTCTGGTTAGACCAAACGTGATGCCAACCAACTATGCCACTAGTAGAATCCAATTTGTCAATGACAAACGATAGATTAAACGAGATGGCTCTAGAAACTTACTTCGTAACATGGCGCACATGCTTCCTGCTCGTTGGTGACCACTTCGCAGTTGAAGGAGGACTCGGAGAAAGAGGGCAGTCCACTAGAAGTTGGGTCAGGTCCTCTCCCACCTCGTTGCTTCTTATCTTCCAGTCCTGTTGCTTCAGTCAACTTTTCTGCAGCATCCTTATGCATGTCTAGCTTGGCCAGGGCAACCGACTGCATGTAGAAGGCCGTGGGCCAGTCTTGATGAACACACTGTGCTTGCACTGCATCCCGAAGGGCAGCATCTGGCTGATCACATAACAGGTAGCACAAGCTACGTCGTACAATAGCAGTTGGGGAGACCATTATCCCAGCATCTATGAACTGCATACCAATAGATAGAATTCAAGATTTTTCGCATTTCATTTCACAACCTTAGCTCAACAATAACATGCTTGAATTCTGAGAAAACGAGTATACACCTGTGAATAGCAGTCAATTGCAGTCTTAAAATCTTTGTCACAGAATGCATAGTCCCCATGTTTTCTTGCATCAAGCATATATCTCATTTGTTGGGTCCACTCTTGAAAAGATAACTGAACCGGTTGGCATGCAAGAAGCCAATTAGCATTGAGTTTACAGAGAAATACACGGGACAAGGTCATACAAGTTAATTACCCCGTTAGTTCCTGAAGGAATTTTTGACAAAATCCCAACAGTTCCTTCATCCTCTCTATAGTGTGTCATAACCAAGATCTGGTGGATTGCAGTGAGGTCCATACGGGAACAGGCTTCACCCATTGATGACAAAGGATGTTGTGGGGTAGGTGGAGCTTCCCCATGCTTTGAAATTCCAAGCATTACATACGATGGTATCTGCAAAGCATAATCATAATAATCTGATTTTTGTGATGAAACTATGCAATGCTCACATGAGCCACAAGATATTAAGCTTTTGTTGCTTCACTGTAAATTGGATTAGTATTTGCCTTTTTACATATATATCCAAGGACAGTTGAACATTCAAAAATCCTAGTGAGCGCAACTCAGAATCTCCCAATTCATTGGTAACTAGAAGGCCCAGCAGGTGCAAGTGGGATGTAAATGAGCCGAATCGAGCCTAACTTTATTGAGTGTTTGGCTCGAAAAATATAGTCAAGCTCGAATTTGACTCGACTTGGTTTCATTCGTTTAGGTTCCGCTATATATTTATTGAAAATTAAATTTTATATTAAATAAAAATTATAATTAATTGAATATTAAATAAGCCGGCTCGCAAGCGTAACAAGCCTTTATATGTTGGGTTTGATCTTGGCCTGTTTATTAAATGAGCCAAACCTTGGGCTCAAATTCGGCTCGTGCTCAATTATAACAAGCGCAAGTCGAATATTCTACACATAGACTAATGTGTGGGGATTGGAGAACAAAAGGGGAGGTAACACACAAATAGACCACTGGCCCACTGCAAGCATTTTACATCTCCAAGTGAATTGAATAACCAAGAGGAATTTTGGGTTACACAAGTGGGCTTGAGTCATGCTAAAAGGTCGATCTTGTTAGTTGAGTTTAGGTTTCTTACAGTCTTATGAAGGGGGGCATATCCAATTTTCGGAAAGAACCGTATATGATTTTTTTTCGAATTCCCTAAACTAATACTACTTGGAAGATGGTCCTGCATCAATCTCCTTCGCTTGAAAAAAACTTGACCTCGAGTTTGCAGGATCCAAAGAGAACTCATCTGGCGGGTGGTATTTGAATATATCGGCAATGTTGAAAGTGTTTGAGATATTCATGTGCGCGGGGAGGTCCACTTTATAGGCATTATCACCAATTTTCTGAAGAATGCGGTAAGGGCCTATCTTCTTGTCTTTGAGCTTGCCATACGTGCCCACAGGAAACCTATGTTTGCGTAAATGCATCATCACTAGTTCCCCTTCTTCAAATATTTGTTCACGTCGGTGTTTGTCTGCAGCTGTTTTATAGCAAGAGTTGGCATCTTCTAGGTTTTTCTTAACTTCATTGTAAATTCTTTGGCATACTCACTAAAATCTGTAGTGGGTGGGAGACGGACCAAGTCTAATGTGCGCATTGGGGGACTAGTATACACAATTTCAAAAGGTGTCTTCTTTGTAGAACGATTAGGGACGCTATTGAAAGCAAATTCAATTTGTGGCAAAACTATATCCCATTGTTTTGGCTTATCACCGGATACAGCTCGAATCATGTTTCCAAGAGAACGATTGGCAACCTCTGTCTGTCCATCAGTTTGTGGGTGGCTAAGGCTGCTATATTTAAAGGATGTGTCGAATAACTTCCACAAGGTTCTCCAAAAATGACTAAGAAACTTTACGTCTCTATCAGAAGTTATCGATCGAGGAACCCCATGTAAACGAACAACTTTTCGAAAAAATAAATAAGCCACATATGATGCATCAAAGGCTTTCTTACAAGGGAGGAAGTGAACCATCTTAGAAAATCGATCAACCACGACAAAAACAGAATCATTACCTCGTTGAGTTATAGGAAGACCCAAAACGAAGTTCATGGTTAAATCCTGCCAAATTGTTTCAGGGATAGGCAATGGTGTATAAGGACCTGTATTTTGAGCTTGTCCTTTTGCCCTTTGACAAACTGGGCAGCGTTGTACAAATCGACCAACATCTCTTTTCAATTGAGGCGAATAATATCTCTCCTCGACCAGATTAATTGTGTTGTCTCTGCCGACATGACCACGTGAGCCTCCAGTATGTAACTCTCGAATTAAGTATGCACGTAAGGATGACCGAAGAATACAGAGTCGTGTACCGTAGAACACAAATCCATCCAGGATGAGAAAGTCGGCAACAAACTCATTATTGTGACACTTGTGTCATATACTACCAAAGTCTTCATCATCTGCATCAGTATCTTTTAGAGATTCAAATGCCACTATTTCGGTGCTTATAGTAGCTAGCAAAGAGGCTCGTCGACTTAATGCATCAGCTACTCGATTAGTTTTCCCAGATTGATGTTTGATAACATAATTAAATTTTTGTAGAAAAGCGATCCATCGAGCATGCATTCGATTAGTAGATTTCTAGGAGCCAATATAGCGTAAAGCTTGATGGTTAGTGAGTAAGACAAATTCTCTTTGGAACAGGTAGTGTTCCCAATGCTTTAAGGTACGATAGATAGCATAAAATTCGAGCTCGTAGGTGGTTCATTTACGTCGTGGTTCAACAACCTTTTCGCTAAGATACTCTATTGGCCTACCTTCTTGGGACAATATTGCTCCAATAACGATAATTGAAGCATCATAAGTGACTTCAAATACCTTTTCGAAACTTGGAAGTGCTAGAACCGGTACTGAGCACAATTTTTCTTTGATTATCTTGAAACTTTCATCATGACGCTCTCCCCATAGGAACTTTCCTCTTTTCATACAATCGATAATAGGTGTCACTATAGTGCTGAACCCATGAATGAATCGTCGATAGAATGTAGCCAGCCCGTGAAAATTTTGAACCTCTCGCACTGTCTTTGGAACCGGCCAGTCTTTAATTGCTCTTACCTTTGATTCATCAACCTGAATTCCATCCTTGCTTACTATGAATCCGAGAAATAGGAGTTATGGAGTCATGAAACTACACTTTTTGAGATTTAGGTACAACTTGTTAGTGCGTAGAGCAAATAAGACCTTTCTGAGGTGGTCTAGGTGTTCTTCGCTGTGACTATAGATAAGGATATCATCAAAGTAGACTACCACAAATTTCCCTATGAAGGGTCGAAAAGTTTGATTCATCAACCGCATAAATGTGCTGGGGGCATTAGACATCCCAAATGGCATAACTAACCATTCATAAAGGTCATCTTTAGTCTTGAATGCCGTTTTCCACTCGTCCCCAGGACAGATACGAATTTGGTGGTAACCACTACGCAAGTCGAGTTTTGTGAATACTTTTGCTCCCTCTAGACTATCGAGCATTTCGTTAAGCCGAGGTATAGGAAACTGATAATTAATAGTAATTTTGTTGATAGCTCAACTATCGATACACATCCTCCAAGTGCCGTCTTTCTTAGGTGTAAGTAGGTCGGGAACCGCACATGGAATCATGCTATCTTGAATTAACCCCTTCTCAAGCCAAGCAAATGTTAACTTGCCTTTGTAATTCATAATGTTCAGTCGGACTCATACGATAATGTGGTAAATTGGGTAAGCTAGCCTCAGGCACTAAATCAATGTGATGTTGTATATTGCGCAAAAGAGGTAATTCGTTAGGCAATTCAGTAGGAGATAAATCAGGAAAGTCGGCTATTACCTAGTTAAGCTAGTGGAGGCATTGCCACTTTTGTTTCAGATTGTCCCTTTTACCACTAATGTCATTATAAGGTCATGGTCTTCAACCTCAGCACAAAAATATGACCCGACAATGATAGAGAACACCGGTTTGCCCTCATTAATAGCAGAGTTGGAATCAAGTGAGCTTGACTGAGGGAGTAGTACAATCTTGTTATTCGCCCACCAAAAGGTAAAGGTATTGGCGTGACCCTTGTGAGTAGCATCAACGTCATAATACCATGGTCACCCCAGCAAAACATGGCAAGCATCCATATCCATCACGTCGCATACTCATCTCGATAATATTTTTCAATTGATAAAGGAACACGACAAATTTCATCTACCTTGATTCCAGTTCCACGCTTGATCCATTCAATCTTGTAAGGCATAGGATGCGGTTCTGCTTTTAGGTTGAGTGTCTTCACCAATACTCTGGAGACCACATTCTCGCTGCTACCATTATCAATAATTACTTTACACACCTTATTTTTTATGAAGCAAAGATAAAACCCTAACTTTAGAGAGAAAACGGGATAAATCCAAGTAACTCAAATTGATAATTACGATAATGATGATACTAATCTCTACACAAGCTAAGACTTACATAGGACTAATTCTTCAAAACTAACTCAAACTAGTAAACCCAAAACCAAAGAACTAACCAATCAAAACTAACTATAATTAGGAATAATAGGAGACCTAAATTAATAAGAACCCTAAACTAATACTACTTAGAAGATGGTCCTGCATCATGTTCACTATTAAAAAATCTGGTAAAAATAGAAAATGGAATTGTGAGGCACTCCTATAGTGACATCTCAAAGATAATCAAGGCCATATAAAAGTCATACAAATGACGAAGTAAAAAAAGAATGTGTGCAAACATGCAATGCGTAAGTATTCTGCAACAGTGAACTAATAGAGAGAATAGATTGGGTGATTGAAAAAGAAAACACCATAGTTGCAAAGTATGGAAGCTACTTACATCAGGTCTAGTTTGCAGTGGTGAAAGTGTCGAAACAAGGTCCTTTGTACTTGGCCGCCCCCTAGTTTCGTATTGCAAACATTGAGAAGCAAGACCAACAACCACAGTTGCTTCTTCAGTTGAAAATTTCCCTTCCAAATGTGAATCCATTAAAAGATTGATGTTTTTACCCTGTATCTTATCAAGAGCCTGCATACATGAAAATAGATCAATTTCATGCCAAATATATATTGTATCGTAGTTTTAAGAATCTCTCAAGGCAAAGCGAGGCGGTGAAAAATCGCCTCTAAGGCTATGCCTTATTGAGGTGTCACTAAGGCTTACACATCAGCGTCTTAAGTACCTGAGGCTGAGGCTCATGCCTCATACATTAAAACAAATTTGGTTGTTTTTAAAGGTCTTCGTGAGCCATGTTTGGTTTAGTATTCATGGTTTATTTGTGCTTTTATAAGATGATGTTTTGGCTTTTTAAAATTTTTAAAAAGATAAACAAAACCCTAAAGATAAATAATCACTCTCACGACAAGACTCCTCTTCTCCCTCACTCCTCAAGTCACGGCAAGTCGGCAATTCTTTATAGTAAGGTTATAAAGGGGGTGTTAGGAGAATGAAAGATCATCTTACTCACAACAATGTGACATGTCCTAAGGTACCCAAGTAAGTGAAGGAAAAGATGGTTAAATATTTGAAAGAATTTCAAAATGCAAAACATGTTGCTCCAACAAATTATGTGTAAATTGTTACGAGTTGTTTGAGATACATGTTATTTTATGAATTTATTATTATTATTATTGAGGCTTACGCCTCAGTGTGCCTCACGTTGCTAAAAGGGAAAATGCCTTGGTTCCCAAATTCGTCTTTTAAAACTTTTCGTACAAACAAAAGTTAGTTGGTAACTGACAAATCAATGGTTTAGGTAGTCGGGATATGTGCTGCATATGAAGGTTAGTGACACCAAAAAGGAATTTTGAAGGAATTCAATTGCAATAAGCCAAAATGATGGGGATAGACTTAAGTTAACAAGGAATAAAGTAGTGAGAGAAGAGAGTATAGGGATTGACTTAACAGATGATATAGGATTATACTTTCAGGGGTAACACAAAGTGAGCAGAAACTTTAAGCTACATGCATCATAGAAGATGCAGATAGCATAGTCAATAAAACCACTTACATGACTTGGAGGGGTGTGTGTTCCACTTAGCAGATCCAAAAGGACAGTGCCGAAACTGTACATTACACTTTTAGTGGTAATCCTTCCTGCACCCAAATAAGGTGACAGATGAAGAATAAGTCCATAAATTTAACAAAAAATAGATAACCAATATAAAAATGTGAAATATAGATTACTTAGCCGACTCGCACTTAACCTAAAAATGCCCAAACACCAAAAAAAATCATCATCGAGACTTCATTAAATAAGTAATAAAAACAAAAGATTTTACCATAAAGATGTGAATGACACCATAAATCATATAACTGTAGCAACAAACTTGAAATGAATCCAAAGTTGAGTCATTGTCTTCAAAAGAAGTAGCAATTAAGAAGAGCCGGTTTGCAGGATGTAATGCATATCTTATCACCCATGTTAAGGATATTACCTAACAAGTTTAGGTGCCTCTTTCAAATAATGATTTCATGATATTTGAAATGGTGCATGATATGTAGAAGTGGGTACAAAGTCAGTGGATTCGTTGTCATCACATGCATGGAATGATTCTTGTTGGCTTCATAATTACAAAGTGCTGATGTGACATTAGATTGGAATGATGAAATAATGGAGAACTAAGGGGCAGCTGAAGAATATTTTTCACAAATAATTCAAATGGCAGCATGATGAACTATTTGTTTCCAGTACTCCATTAGTAAATGGTTTTAAGATTCGAAAATGTCCTGCCGTTAGAAAGGGGCATGAGTGGATAAAGATCAGATGAGCATTAGGAAAAGGACATTATACATATAAATAAAATAGTATGCGAGGGTCGGGATAGTCAGCACCCATTGATTCTAGCTTCAGATATGATGAATCCTAGATCAAAAGCTAAAAAAGCTGCACAACTAACAACATTAAAATACATAGAAGAATATGTGTATTGAAAAGTATTTACCAGTCCTCAGATACTCTGGAGGTGTGTAGGCAAGGTTTGTACTGTAACTTTTCCCATCCCGACTATTTTTCATTAAACCAAAACATGAAAGACGTGGATCACCATCCTACAAGTTCCCTTCAAATATTAGAACAAAAATAGTTGACTATGCACTCTTAAGTTACTGAAATAGTAAATGTAATCAATACGAGGTAGCTTTAGTTGGGAAAAGAAATACCTCATCAAATAGAACTCTGTATGCATTCAAATCATGGTATAACAAGCGACCCTCACTACAACAATAATCTAAGGCTTCAGCAATGTTAAGAGCCACTCTTATACGCATGGCCCATTCAATGGTTTGAGTTACCCCTGTTAACAACAAAACAAAGGCATCAATTTAGTTCATAATAAACCGAAATGCACTATTTGAGACAAACTAACAATAAAATCATTACTCTACAGTAACAGGCACTAGTGTCAAATTCACCGAGGCTGTCGAAACGGTTAAAACCACTTGTTATGGAGAATTGAGACGACTACAACAACGACATGAGGATTTATCTAACCAATAGCAATCTATCCTGGAGCAGTAAACACAATTACTATTATATCAATACAAAATTGGCAACATTGATGGACATTGGACACCTAAGCACAATACCATCCAGAAATATACAGAAGTTTCAACCATAATGAAACAACAACATTAATAAATCCTGACCCAAAACAGGCAGATGGAAATGGACGCATTATAATTCTACACATTTACAAACAAATAATGCCACCTTGTGAAATGAGCCTTGACAAAAATTCCAACTAGCAGAAGATTATCAAACTTTAACTATAGAATGATGGCTACCTCAGAGAGAAAATGAATCCAATAAGCTAAAAGTAAATGGATTTTTCTGAATATCTAGTTATAGCTAAACAACATATACATACAAACAATTGAACTGAAAACAGAAAATAATCGGATACATACCATGAAACAAATACTTTGCAAGAGTATGATTAGGCATGAATTCAGCTACCAGCAGCCTCTCATCACCGTCACAGCAGAATCCAATCAAATTTGCCAACCTCCGGTGCCGCAGCTTCCCCACAACCCACGCCTCCTCCTGAAACCCACAAAATTACACAGCCCCACTTCACAATCTGTTGCAGAGACAAAAATCAAGAAAGAAAGGGAAAAAAGGAACCGTACAGCAAACTGTTTAGGATCGGGCCATGCCATCTTGGTGAACTTTTTGACGGCAATCCATCGGCGGTTCTGGAGACGGCCCTTGTAGACCAGATTTGGGGCCTTCGTTCCGTTCTCGGAGACGATGAAGTCGGAGCTGAAGTCATTGGTCGCCGCTTTGAGGTCGGAGAATGAGTACTCGGAGAAAGAGAGTACTCCGCCAGAATCCGGGTCGAGTCCGGAGAGCCGAGACGCAAAGTACTGGATGGGTTGGGGTTGCTGGGTCTGGCCTCTCTCGCGTTGATTATCGGCCAGAAACGATGATGTACTGCAACCCATCACTTCCTTCTGCTCCCTCTTGCTTATGCACTGTCAAGACCTTGCTTAATTGATTTCTCTCTAGACCCAAGAAAGAAGAATAACTTGAAATTGAGATAGGTGAGTAAATGATGAGGAAGAAGAACAATAGAAAGTTGGGAGTGGCCAAATAAATGAGTTGTTCTGTCAGACCTGTAAATCAAAATCTGAAAAATTCGATAACAATTAACAACTAAAACGCCCAAAAGTGTTAAGCTTTATTGATTGACTATCGAATCAACCCAAATCGATGGCCGATTTGGACCCTCTTTCTACAACTATCACTATGCTACTTCTAGGTTACGATTACAGCAATAACGATAAATACAAATCTTAGCATCGCTTCCCTTAAATACTGGTTCCCAACCACGCACTCCACGACCCCTACAACACAGCTCATTGCAGAGGCTCGTACAGGGACCACTTCTTCACCACGAAGACGACGAACACAACAGCTACAATATCCACCTATCCAGTAGATACATCTCAGCACCCACGTGTCAGCACTTCAGACGTTACCTCCAGCTTTCTTCAAGCGCGCCGTTTCACTAACTCTGACCCGCTTCTCGCACAAACGACGTCGTTGCTTATTATGACCCTACTAACACCAAACGACGCCGCATTGCTCTTATCGTCTCTTAACTGATATGTGCATTTCAGCCAAAATCATGATAGAGCCCTCCTCTTTTCCCAAAGCTTGTCCTCAAGCTTTAAATTTCAGCTCCCAATCTGAGAACTGAGATTTGAAAACCTGAGCATCCTCCCATGTTGCATCTTCCTCAGTGGATCTCTCCCACTGCACCACATATTGAACAACAGCAGTATTGTTCCTGTCAACCATCCTGATCTGCAAAATTATATGAGGGTAGAGCTTCAACTGGCCATCTTCATTTGTGAGAGGTAGAAAGTGTATTAGCCTGTTTTTGTTGCCCAATTGTCTCTTCAACATTGATACATGGGAAACTGGATGGATTTTTGAATCATCAGGCAACCTTAACTTGTAAGGAACCTTTCCAAACTTTTCCACAATCTGATATGGACCATAATACCTTGCTGCAACCTTTATGAACCTCCTGAGATTGATTGAATTTTGCTTGTAAGGTTGGAGTTTCAGATAGACCCATTCTCCCACCTTAAATTTTCTTTTTGTTCTCTTCTTATCTGCAAAGTTCTTCATTCTGTCTTGTGCTACCTGTAGATTTTCTTTTAGAATATGTGCCCACTGATGCCTTTGCTGAATGAACTCCTCTGCAGCTGCTACTTTGGATTTTTCTTCAGACGGCCCCAAGAGTGGGGGAGGATATCCATATAAGGCTTCAAAAGGAGATGTCTTTAGTGAGGTATGGTAGCTGGTGTTATACCAATATTCTGCATATGTTAGCCATTTCTGCCATTTCTTGGGAGCTTGATGTGTCATGGCTCTCAAATAATTCTCCAAGCATTGGTTAACTCTCTCAGTTTGCCCATCTGTTTGAGGATGATAGGTTGTAGATAAATTGAGCTCTACCTTTGCCAACTTGAACAATTCTTGCCAAAATTACTCATAAACATTGCATCTCTGTTATTGACAATATTATTTGGCAAACCATGCAATTTGAATACCTGATCAAAGAATGCTTGAGCTGTCTAAATTGTTGTATATTGATGTTGTAGGGCAATGAAGTGACTGTACTTAGATAGTCTATCCACCACCACCAGAATGCTTTTAAAGCCATGAGAATTTGGCCGCCCTTCAATAAAATCCATAAAAAAATCTCCTTCCAAGGTTGAGATGGCACCCCTAATGGTTGTAGCAATCTAGATATTACACATTCTCAGCTTTACGCCTCTGACAAATATTACAAGTTTGTACAAAACTGTAAATTTCATGATTTATTCCTTCCCACACAAAGTAGGTCTTGATTCTTTTGGTGGTTGCATTTATGCCAGAGTGTCCTCCTACTGCAGAACTGTGCATCACCTCCATAATCTTCTTTCTGACACCATTACTCAAACCCAAGTGATCTTGTTGTCACTTAGAATAATCCATTGCTTCAATATGTGATTTGGCAGATCTTTAGGCTTTAAAGTTAAATGCATCAGTAAATCCTTTGCTACTGCATCATTTTCATAGCTGTTGGCAACCTCTTTCATCCATTCTGGAATTATGATAGTCATCTCCCCATATTCTGCTTCAATAGCTCTTAAAAGTGCATCAGCTACAATGTTTTTCTTTCCCTTCTTATAATCAATTTTGTAAGACAACCCCATGAGTTTAGGTAGCCATTTGTGCTGAAATGTTGTTGATAGTTTATGTTCCATTAAGTACTTCAGTGCTTGCTGATCAGTTTTGATGTTGAACTTCAGATGCTGCAAATAAGTCATCCATCTTTGTACTCTAGCCACCATTGCCATTAATTCTTTCTCATATGTAGACAATCCTATGTTTTTAATTTCCAGAGCCTTGGTGAAAAATGCTATTGGTCTGCCCTCTTGCATTAGAACTCCCCCAATCCCTTGATCGCATGCATCTGACTCCACTACAAAAGGTTTGCGGAAATCAAGCAACCTTAGTACAGGAGCCCTTGTTCAAAACTTTTCACAGCTTCTGGTGACCATTTGAAACTGTCCTTCTGTAAATTTGTAAGAGGTCTTGCAATGACTTCATAACCTCTAACAAACCTTCTGTAATAACCAGTGAGGCCTACAAAACCTCTCAATAACTTGATATTATTTGGTCTTGGCCATTTACTCATTGCTTCCACCTTCCTAGGGTCCGTGGACACTCCATTTGCAGAAATTATATGGCCCAAATATTCTACAGCAGTAATTCCAAACTCACATTCACTTTCCTTAGCAAACAATTTCTCATCAACCAGTTTCTGCAATATGATTCTTAAGTGTTGAATGTGTTCCTCAAAACTCTTGATATGGATCAAAATATCATCAAAGAAGACAAGGGAAAATTTTCTCAGATAGTCCTTAAAGACTTTATTTATCAATGCTTGAAAGCTTGCAGGGGCATTTGTCAGGCCAAAAGACATTACTTTAAACTCATAATGTCCTTGATGAGTCCTAAATGCAGTTTTAGGTTTCTCTCCTTCTACCATCCTGATCTGATGATACCCAGATCTCAAATCAATTTTAGAAAAACATTTACTCCCAGGGGCATTTGTCAGGCCAAAAGACATTATTTTAAACTCATAATGTCCTTGATGAGTCCTAAATGCAGTTTTAGGTTTCTCTCCTTCTGCCATCCTGATCTGATGATACCCAGATCTCAAATCAATTTTAGAAAAACATTTACTCCCCCCCCCGTTCTTCTAACAATTCCTCAATAGCAGGTATGGGAAATTTATCTTTAATGGTTTGCTCATTCAACTGTCTAAAGTCAACACACATCCTTCATGAACCATCTGTCTTCTTAACCAGCAATATAGGAAATGAGTAAGGACTGTTATTGTCTTGGATAATTCCCTCTTGCAATATATCATGTACAATCTTCTCAATAATGTTCTTTTGTTGAAAATAGTACCTGTAAGGGTCTAGGGATGGTGGTTTGCTTCCTGGCACTAATGGAATTGAATGATCATGTTGTCTTCTAGGTGGCAAGCTTGTATGTTAATCAAAATGTAGGATTTGTGCCTTAGTCTAATATTAAGTAGTCTGTAATAGTTTTATCATTGTATGCAACGAAATAAAATCGGCATTATATTACTATTGTGTTGTAGTAATATGTTAAGTATAATTCGATCTATATCATTCAGCGTGTCATCACTAATAATAGATTTGTAGCGACCGGTATGAGGATGACTCTTTATGATCACGCTCTACTAATCATTGGCAATGGGATTGCTGGAGTCAGATCATAGATATCATTTGGGAAATGATATTGGACGACCCGACCTGAATATGCGACATAGATATTGTCATGAGCATATTCAGTTGTCGTAGCTTGTCATTGAATGCTTAGACCGAGGCCTTGTGATCACAGCATAATCAATATCCGAGTTT
Source organism: Geranium rotundifolium (assembly GCA_963920655.1). Taxonomy (NCBI): domain Eukaryota; kingdom Viridiplantae; phylum Streptophyta; class Magnoliopsida; order Geraniales; family Geraniaceae; genus Geranium; species Geranium rotundifolium. Next base: position 38,295,222 of record OY987311.1, read on the forward strand.
GACCTAAACCTAACGTTATCTGTGATAGAGTAACCATAACGGTTGTGATTGGCTTGGGGACGGGTTGTATGGGTGATACGAAAGACGGTTAAGGGATTTATCACTCGTACTCCGGTATGGGAACGGTATCCGTTTGGGCCACTTGATGAGAATGACTGAAAGGAAACACATGACTATGCTTATGATACGGGGTATCATTTTTTAGTCATACTCACATATCAAGAAATAGTGATTAATTAAATAAGGATGACGACTCTAAGCCTTATGATTAATCAGGATACCAAGTGATAAAAGGATAGTGAAATGGACAACATTAGGTTAAATCGGATCACCGATAATCATATATGTTGGGTAATCATAATGTCTTACTAGAGGCCACTTATGATGGAAGGGTAAAATGATAATTTTGCGCCGATCTGCAAATGGGACATGAGCCTAGAGGGTCACACACATTGGGTACACATTGTGGGAAGTTAGATAAAAATCAGGTAAATATTGGTAAAGGGCCAAGGTTTTGGCCACGGGCCCAAGCACAAAATAGGCCACGGTTTGGGCCAGAGCTTTGGGCATTGGGCCCAGACCGTGGCGGGCCTTGATGGCCGAACCCATGAGGGACTTCCAAGGCATGACTGCCCTCATGGGCTTCCACAAATGAGGTCGGCCAAGGCTTGACCGAAACCTTAAAAGGGTTCGGCCTAAGAAGCCCAAACCGGCTACATAAGTGTGGCGGCTAGGGTTTCAAGGGAAGCGAAACTAGCCTATTCTATGGGTAGGTTCGTGATCCCAAACCCTAGCCCAAGTCTATAAATATAGATGAAAGAGATTACCATGGGTTCCAAACGTTAATTTCATGCAACGGAGCCTTATGTAACCATGGTGATCGAAATAGATGAAGATCTTAATGAAAAATCCAGCATGTTCTTGAAAGAGATCACCACGGGTTCCAAACGATGAATATCATGCAGTGGACTTTATGTAACCGTGGTGATCGTAAAAAGCTAAGATCTTAATGCCATTTGAACATGTTATAAACATAAATATAAATATGATATTTACCTCTTGTAATCGACAAAAACACAAGTGTAGTGTTCTCTCTATCAAGTCCACACAAGCACCACAACCGAAATGATTTTTCACTCAATATTTTGCTAGAAATTTTGAGAGAAAACAGGACAACAATGGAGGAAGATAGGGAGCTGAAAATCGGCAATGAGGGAGAGAGAAAGGAGGGAGAAGTTGCTAAAAAATTCAAGAGATAATTGAATAGATATTATGTGATTTTAATTTGAAATTAAATTGAATTTCAAAATTAAAATTGCATTATCTATCCCTTTATTCTTTCTTATTTGCATTTGTTCCCTCTCTTATCTTAAATCCCTAAATGGGCTTTAAGCCCGTTTAACTAAAACCTAAATTAAACCCATTAACTTGAGTTCTAATTTCGGTTTAGTCAAAACGGCTCAATTTCCTCGAATTGATTTCTTCAACCGTCTGGTTAAAACCTTAGGCCATAAAACTACTGAATTGTTCTCAATTCTCATCCATAATTGTTGTCATGTATCGTGCTTAATGCGTGTGACCCTCTAGGCTCACGAATAATTGGCAGACTAGTAAAATTACTATTTTACCCTTTCCATCATTAGTGGCCTCTAGCAAGACATTATGATTATCAAATATTCGTGATTATCGATTATTCGACTTAACCTGTTATCGTACATGTCACTGTCCTTTTATCAAACCGATATCCAGATTGATCAATAGGCATAGAATGGTCACCCTAATTTATCAATCACTGTTTCTTGATATCTGAGATGACTGAAAACTAATACTAAGGTATCACCTGCATGGCCATGCTCTTTCTTCAGTCATACTAATCAAGTGGCCTAAACGGATATCTTTCTCATACCGAAGTATGAGTGATAAATCCCTCAGACGCCTTTCGAGTTCACTAGTGCAATAAATGTCAAAGCCAATCGAAGCCGTTATAGTTACCCTTTTACAGATAACGTTAGGCTAGGTCAAATTTAGGTATTCGTTACATAGTGTACACAAAGACTCCTTGGTCTTAGGATATAATGACAAGTTACGATATGTGAGTATCTCATGACTGGATCTATGCAGCATACTCACAATCGGATTGTCCGATATCATCGACCTGATGATATCTATGATATAACTCCGGCACATACTTTGCCATAATTAGTAGAGCGTGATCACAAGGAGTTAGTCTCATACTGATCGCTTTAGAAGAAGCTTAGCTGATCAGGGACATTATCGAATGCAATTCTTTCTGATCTATAGTTCTACTATAAGTGGTTACACACATTATGACATAGATCAAATCACATTAGATATATATTATTACAACACACTAGTAATATTCTGCCTTTTATTATGTAAAATAATGATGTCCGTTACAATATAGATTGAGGAATTATTTTGGACTAGGGCACAAACCTAACAGTTCTTAAGCTTTTCAAATCTGAAAATTACCTTTGTCAATCGGTCAAAACACAATATAGTGTTTCTCTATTGAGTCCACACAAGCATAACAACCACGAATCGGTTTTCTCTCACACTTTTGCTATTCAATGTTTTGAGAATTTTGTGACAAAAACAATGGAGGAATTGGAATGGGAGAGTCGGCAAAGTGGGGAAGTTGCCGAAAATTTTAGAGAAAAATAAGGGGAGATATTTTGCAATTAATTTGAAATTAAAACTAAAAAAAATCTTAATTGAATTTCAAAATCAATTAATTGCATATCTTACCCTCTTAAACTCTTATTTGCACTTTTCCCCATTCATCACTTAAAACCCTATATGGGCTTTAAGCCCGTTTAACTAAAACCCAAATTAAACCCATTAAATTGAGTTCTAATTTCGGTTTAAATAGATCGGTTTAATTTCTTCGAATTGATTTCTTCAACCGTCTGGTTAAAACCTTAGGCCAGAAAACTACCGAATCGTTTTCAATTTGACTATATTGAAAACCTGACTTTCCCAATTTCCATCCATATTTATTTGTCATGTATCGTGCTTAATGCGTTTGACCCTCTAGGCTCACGAACAGTTGGCAGATTGGTAAAATTACTATTTTACCTTTTCCATCATAAGTGGTCTCTAGCAAGACATTATGATTACCCAACGTTCGTGATTATCGATTATTCGACTTAACCTGTTATCGTACATGTCATTGTCCTTTTATCAAACCGATATCCAGATTGATCAATAGGCATAGAATCGTCATCCCAATTCATCAATCCCTGTTTCTTGATATCTAAGATGACTGAAAACTGATACTAATTTATCACCCGCACGGTCGTGCTATTTCTTCAGTCATACTCATCAAGTGGCCTAAACAGATATCTTTCTCATATCGAAGTATGAGTGATAAATCCCTCAGACGCCTTTCGAGTTCACTAATGTAATAAATATCCAAGCCAATCGAAGCTGTTATAGTTACCCTTTTACAGATAACGTTAGACTAGGTGAAACTTAGGTATTTGTTATATAGTGTACACAAAGACTCCTTGGTCTTAGAATATAATGACAAGCTACGGTCTGTGAGTATCTTATAACTGGATCTATGCAGCATACTCACAATCGGATTGTCCGATATCATCGACCTGATGGCATCTATGATATAACTCCGGCACGCACTTTGCCATGATCAGTAGAGCATGATCACAAGGAGTTAATCTCATACTAATCGCTTCAAAAAACGCTTAGTTGCTCAGGGACTTTATCGAATGCAATTCTTTCTGATCTATAGTTCTACTATAAGTGGTTACACACATTATGACATAGATCAAATCACATTAGATATAGGGAAAAAGACACTTTTGTGCACCTAAATATACACTTTTGACACTTTCATACCCTAACTTTTTTTTCTCTCTTTTTTCCATACCCGAATTTGATTTTGGGACAACTGGCCATTTATATAACAAAAATGGCCCTAAATTTTTGTTCAATTCATGAGTATTTGGTTCAATTAATGGGTATTTTGGTTCAATTCATTTATATTTTGGGAAAATGGTCCAGAAGTTCCTTGAATTTTGGTTCAATTCATGAGTATTTTAGGTATTTTGGAATTATTGTCCCAAAATGAAATTCAAGTATGGAAAAAAGAGAAAAAAAAATTTAGGGTATGAAAGTGTCAAAAATGTATATTTAGATGCACAAAAATGTCCTTTTCCCTTATATATATTACTACAACACATTAGTAATATTATGCCTTTTATTATGTAGAAGAATGATGTCCGTTACAATATAGATTAAGGAATTACATTGGACTAGGGCATAATCTTAACAATAGACCCCTTGTGCTGATTTTTATCAAGTCATGAATTACCATACAGAATCTCTGCCCAATTTTCCACTCGAGGTTTCTCACGTTCTAGTAAGCGTGTTAGAGCTTAGATCTACGATCTTGTGTGCCCGTGTGGATACCTTAGAGAGCAGAACACTTGATTTGCTTTTGGTGGTTCGAATATACCATTGTTTTGTTTTTCTAAACAAAGTTGTTGTTTTTCCAAATCTGGCGACGAAACTTGCAAGATGCATAGATCCCAGGTGTGAAGTCTGATTGATCCGAAACCAACGCCAAGTATAAGATTTCGTAACTTGTAGTTGTATGAATCTAGTTCAAGTAAAGCGATCTTGGGTGGGTTCTAAGTTATTTTATTCTATTTTATGCTGCTTTTTATCTGATTTGGATCCTTAGAATCCTAATAGTGGTATCAGAGTCTAGTCTACTTACTAGTTCATAGTTTGCATGCTGATTTCAGTGTTGTTTTTCTTGCCATAATTATTATTTTATTTTATTTCTTGTTTTTGGGTTTAGAATTGCATGAAACTTGATTTTTTATGAAAAATTACAGATCTGAAAATCTTGGGAATTATTTGAATTTTCCAGGTCACCGAACTGGGGTTCTCAAGCCGCCGAACCGGTGACGGTGACGGGGGTGCCGTGGGTCGGCGTCGGCGACGGACATGCCCATGGAATGGCCATGGTATCGTGGCTAACCCATCACCACCAGGCGTCGGCCACATCAGTGGACCTGGTGGCTCGGTGGAGGCTCGCACTACTAGGGTTTTTGCCAAGCGGGCTTCGGCCCGTTGGGCCTTAGCCAGTTGGGCCTTAGCTAGTTAGGGTTTTGGTAAACCCTAATTTTTTAAAAATAATAAATAATAAATTTCAGATTTAATTGGTTATGATAAACCGGAATTTTAAACCTGTCCGATTTCGATAAATTGGATTTTAAAATGTAGGCAAGATTAAAATCGGATATGCATGTTGATTGATGACATATTGATTGATAACATGATTATTGATTGATAACATGATTTTTTTGGTACAAATTAAAGCCTTAGATCGTCAATTTATTTACTGCTTTTATTTTGCCGTCTGCGAACCGCTGGTTCAAAAGTTGTAATTAATTTTGCGGTCTGCGTAGCCGCTTTTAAATTTCAATTGTTATTTAAATTTTTGGTCTGCAAACCGAGTATATCTTGTAATTGGATCAAGAAGAAGATAGGCTCTTCATCATTTCTTGTTCCTCGCCATTTTGTGCAAACGATGTGACTTGATTGTTCGAGCTCTTGTTCTCGTCGTTCCATTCATTACTTTGGAGCGCGCATCTTTCCACAACATCGAAGACCTCCTCTGGGGGCAGAAAAATGAGTGATCCTCCTCCCCTTGCGTTCAACGCCATTTGTGAGGCTTGATTGAGTCCCCAATAGAAGGTCTTGTTCAACACCACGTCACATATTTGGTGGTCGAGGCACCATCGAAGCAATTGCTTGAATCACTCCCATGTCTTTCCTAGACTCTCGTCTGGGAGTTGCGCGTAGTTGTTGATGTCCTTGCGGAGGAGTCACTCTTTCCTTGGTGGCACGTATTTGGAAAGGAAGGCTCTCTCAAGGCCCTCCCAATCCCTCTTTTCACGTAGTGGTAAGGTCATATACCATGCCTTCGACACTCCTCCCAAAGATATGGGGAATAGTTTGCATTTCACCAAATTCTTCGGATAACCGCTCGCGGTGGTCTCCACAACATCCTCAAGAAACTTCAAATGCGTATGGTCATCATCGTTATCCCCCACGAACTGTGGGTTAGTCTTGAGAAAGCTTAGCATCAGGGGTCAGAGCTCAAAATCTTGGCCCACATAGTGGTGCTCATCCCGTCTTCCATTGCATGAAAGTTGGGGACGATTGTTTCTGCGTCCTCCTCTTCCCCCTCGATTGGCTCGGGGAGGAGGATGAGGCAAGTCTTCCTCATCCACATAATTGTCATCACCATCATCTTCTTCGGGGGCTCGCCCTGCATCATTGTTTACATCATTGGATCTTCCTCACGATCCCCTTCAAGGATGGACGGCAACTAGTCTACTCTTGCCGGTGTTCCCGCCACGTTACTAGCTTCACTCGAATCGACACCTGAATGCCATCTCAACGAGTTGTTGCTTCTACACAATGCTTCAATTTCTGAATTGTAACCAAACTCTAGCACTCCCGAGCTCCGGGTCATGCAGTAGAGCAAAGTACCTAAACAACAAACAAGTGACAAGTGTCAAGTTTCCCAAAACACACAAGCACAAACACTTAACTATCCTAGTACCAATTAGTCCCCGACAAGAGCGCCAAAAACTTGTTGGGCCGAAACGTGACGTGAAAACGTCGCGTCCCAAAATCCCCTTGCAAGTATACACGGTCACAATTAATAAACCGGTAAAATACCAGGTCGATTTCAACGGGGACTAATTTAGGAGTGTTCGGTCACTTACGTGTTTGTAATAGTGAATCGAGAGATTACTATTTTTGTGTTTTCTCTTAATTTAGGAAAGCAAGCAAATTACGAAATGTACTACTATGATGACGTGTGATCCTAAATTGACTTTGCTGACGTGTGATCTTCAAAGCTGGAAGTTGTCTGATCTTGTTTTAACTTGATTCCCTTTGTCGCCACTTTTTTGAGAGCCAAATAGGAAAGATCGAAAACTTTCCTAATCCTAATCGCATGATGTCATTCCAAACGTTTGACAATATGTTGGTCTGACATCTTTCCTTTCGCTAAAAATTATGCCAATACTAAACGTAACAACAATCTTCCCCTTTGGATATTTTTTAGGCAAGCATAATTTCTCAGAAATATCAGGCGAGCAATGTCTCTAGGCTTTGGCGAAACGTCAAGTGAGCACATCTTGATCCGTTGACCAGCAGATCTTGATCCATTGACTAGCAACATGTTGATCTGTTGACCAGCACATCTTGGTCCATTGATCAACAACATGTTGATCCGTTGACCAACACATCTTTTTGACAAGTCAATCTTCTTTCGCAGCACGTAACACAACATGTGTTTGCAACATGTTTCACAATTGTTACAACATATATTGCAACACGTTTCACAATTGTTACAACATGTGTTGCAACATGTTTCACAATTGTACTATAGGATTGGTGCCCTAGTGCAATATTAAGTAGTCTGTAATAGTTTTATCATCATATGCAATGAAATAAAATCGGCATTATATTACTATTGTGTTATAGTAATATGTTAAGTATAATTCAATCTATCATTGACTATGTCATCACTAATGGTAGAACTGTATCTGTGTGAATTATACTTTACGGGTCCCTGGTCAATTAAGCTTCATCAGAAGAGACCAATATGAGGATGACTCTTTATGATCACGCTCTACTAACATTGGCAATGGGATTGCCAGAGTCAGATCATAGATATCATTTGGGAAATGATATTGGACGGCCCGACTTGAATATGCGACATAGATATTGTCATGAGCATATTCAGTTATCGTAGCTTATCATTGTATCCTTAGAACAAGGAGTCTTTGTAATCAAAGTATAATCAATATCCGAGTTTGACCTAAACCTAATGTTATCTGTGATAGGGTAACCATAACGGTTGTGATTGGCTTGGGGACGGGTTGTATAGGTGATACGAAAGACGGCTAAGGGATTTATCCCTCGTACTCCGGTATGGGAACGGTATCCGTTTGGGCCACTTGATGAGAATGACTGAAAGGAAACGCATGGCCATGCTTATGATATGGGGTATCATTTTTCAGTCATACTCACATATCAATAAACAGTGATTAATTAAATAAGGATGACGACTCTATGCCTTATGGTTAATCAGGATACCTAGTGATAAAAAGGATAGTGACATGGACGACATGAGGTTAAATCGAATCACCGATAATCATGTATGTTGGGTAATTATAATGTCTTACTATAGACCATTTATGATAGAAAGGGTAAAATGGTAATTTTATGTCGATCCGGCAACGGGACATGAGCTTAGAGGGCACACACATAGGGTACACATTGTGGGAAATTAGGCAAAAATTAGGTAAATATTGGTAAAGGGCTGTGGCCAAAACCTAAGGTTTTGGGCCAGGGGCCCAAGCACAAAATGGGCCACGGTTTGGGTCAAAGCTTTGGGCTTTAGGCCCGGACCGTGGCGGGTCTGATGGCTGAACCCATGAGGGGTTGCCAAGGCATGGCAGCCCTCATGTGCTGCCACAAATGAGGCCGGCCAAGGCTTGGCCGAAACCCTAAAAAGGTTCGGCCCAAGAAGCATAAACCGGCCACATAAGTGTGGCGGCAAGGATTTCAAGGGAATCGAACCTAACCCATTTTATGCGCAGGTTCGTGATCCCAAACCCTATCCCAAGTTTTTAAAAAGTCATTAATTATCATACCGAAACTCTGCCCAATTTTCTACTCGAGTTTTCTCAAGTTCTAGTAGGCGTTTGAGAGTTTAGATCTAGGATCTTGTGTGCCCGTGCGGATACCTTAGAGAGTAGAACACTTGATTTGCTTTCGGTGGTTCGAATATACCATTGCTTTGTTTTTTCTAAACAAAGTTGTTGTTTTTCCAAATCTGGCGACGAAACTTTCGAGATGCATTCCTCTCAGGTGTGAAGTCCGATTGACCCAAAAAAAAGTACCAGATGAAAGTAAATTCAAATCTCTTTAATTTCTTGAGAAATAGATTTTTCCATTAGAGGTCAGATTTGGTCGCTATCTTGCCCTAAACCTGACTGCTCTACAAAACCGAAAAGGTATAAGATTTTGTAAATCGTAGTTGTATGAATCTAGTTCAAGTAAAGCAATCCTGGATGGGTTCTAAGTTATTTTATTCTATTTTCCGTTGCTTTTGGTCTGATTCGGCCCATTAGGCCTTGGCCCTTTTGGTTTTGGGCTGCGGTTTGGTCCGTGCAACAAACCCTAAAAATCCAAAATTTGAAAATTTCAAATTTGAATGGTTTCGATAAACCGGGTTTTAAATCAGTCTGGTTTCAATAAACCGGATCATAAAATTTAGGCAAGATTAAAACTGGAAAAATTGCATATTGTTTGAAAACATGTATGGTTGATAACATGTTGATTGCTTTCTTGATTCGCATGGTACAAATTATAGCCGTGGGCCGGTTTATTTTATTTACTGTTTTAATGTGCGGTCTACGAGCCGCTGGTTTTAAGATTGTAATTAATTTTGCGGTCTGCGTAGCCGCTATTTAAATTTTAGTTTTGCAATTTAATTTTCCGGTATGCGAATCGTGTGTATCTTGTAATTAGATCAAGAAGAACGATGAACCGGAAAGGCGGCTTATGGCGAATGGAGATTCAACCGGGAGTCGGTGAAGTCCCGATCCACTGGGAGTCCTTAACAAGGCAGTCTAGGAGAACCGGAGAAGATAGTTTCTTAGGGTTTTTCAATTCCATACTTAAGGATAACCAACCGGTTCTCATAAGTTGGCTTACAAGAACTGGATTAGGAAATGGGATTTAATTTTGTACATTTATTTGTTTTATGTATGTTAGAGATGCATGCTAGTTTTATCGAATGAATGTATGATGTTTTATTACGTTTAGAATGTATGATAAAACATCACCCACATGTGAAAAGATTAAAATTGGAATTAATCAAGACTTTGCATGTAAACCGATAATTGAGTCTTCACTACACTAGATTTATTTGATGACTCAAATAAAGATTGCGTGGGACAAAATTAAGTAATGTAAAAACAACCGATTCACGAATAACTCAAGTCATGTGAGATACCACCCAAATCTCAACACTCAGACTAGCTTCCAGCCCTGTGGATGGGTGCGCCTTCGCGTAGCATTCATGGGCATGCGGGCTGACGGGAGGAGATCTCAGCAAGTCGAAATCCACCCACTCCCGAGTACACGACAAGTGCACCGATCGTCAAGTAATATAGGGCGTTTTAAAGCCCTGAGTATCGATCCCATGAGGACAGTTAGCGGTTGAACATTGGAGTACAAGTGTTTAATGTGTCGAGTCTAAGCGATAAAAAATGGGTTCTTGGTTTTACAAAAATAAAATAAATTAAAATATCCACACGAGCATGCAATGTATGAAAAATTCACCAAACATAAACGCACACTCACAGAAATATGCAATTAATACAAGAGTAATCAAATATATAAAGGCGATCGGGGAGTCGAGATTTCGGGGGATATGCCATTTTACCAATTTTAGCGGATTTGATTATTAATTATCGAAAATCAAATTTAAGAAACAAAATTAAGTGTCGAGAATTCCAGACCTATCCCAAACATATCTCTAGTTTGCAAGGGTTTCGTTTGATTAAAAATATAATAGCCAGATCATTAACAAAAACACCTAATCAGATTCATCTTAAAGTTTACGTAGGAATCTCCATCCTTCAGCCTGGCGCCCTATTGATGTAAACCGTACACACGGTATGATACCCCCGTCACAGGTTGAAATTACGAAGTCGTCACAAATCAAATTACAACCCCAAGATACACCGTGTAGATCCAACCCCTAAATGCTACGGTCCACCTAGGTCGATTGTTATCGCCTCTCTTCCTAGATTTAATCTAAACTCAAGCCTACCCTGGAGAGTTAGCATTAAGTTCACATTCGGAATCTTAATCCATTTCACAAACCCAATAATTTCAACCATTAATCATTTAACTAATCAAATTAATATGCCCGTTCATCCCTTTCCCCGACCTAAATTCTTAGCTACTCATGGTATCAAAAAAATAAATCAACGAATCATTCGCATACAAGTTCATTTCTATCATATAACCTAACACAATCTCAAATCTCATGAACAATACCTCAAATATATTACTTAAATTCAATCCCAACAGAATCCCAAACATACAATCACTAAACTAAACCCAATACAATTCTGAAAAATAAAAATCCTAGATAACACTACCAACCTTAAAAACGCTTCCTCGAATCCTTCTCTCTGCCGCCTCTAATCCGTCCAAGTGATCACCCACGATCCTCCTCTTCTCCCCACCTCTAATCCTCTCTAATGATCTGATTTTTTTTGTAAAATGGGTGATAGTTACATGGGTAGGAGAGGTGGGTATATATAAGAGGGAAGGAGATCTTTTCTAAAATAAAAAATCCCATGATTTTAGGGCTGTTTTGACCAATTTGTCGGGTGAGCCTGCCGTTTTTTTCTCCTGCACGCGCGTCTCAAAGACCACGGCCTGCCGGGTTGCATGAACATGCCCGGTGGGATTCGGCAGGTTAAACCGGTAGGGTCCTCTCTCCTCGCCCTCGGGTTGTCGGGTTGGCCAAAAGCTGTCGGGTGCCACCCGACAAGGCAACCGGGCAGGTCGCTCGGAAGGTCCTTGGGTGAGCTCCAGAGACCTCTCCTCTTCTCCTTCTTCACCTGTCCATGGGTTGTCGGGTTAGGCTGAGCCTACCGGGTTGGATGCGGCAGGTAGACCTGGCAACCTTGCTCCTTTTTCCCGCCTTTGCGTTTTTAGCTCATTTTTGCCTCTTTTCAACATGTTTTTACCAAAAACACTTCTCGGGCCATTCGTGAGGTAAAGTGGCATTTTATTCACCAAAATCTAATAATATGGGACAAAATAGGAATGAAAATGAGGATATTTGACTAGGTTAGATACATAATATCCAACCTTATCAACCACCCCACACTTATCATTTTCTCGCCCCGAGAAAAAGAATAAAAATAAAAAGTAAAATTTGCAAATTTGCAAATTTTTAAATACATTATTTTCCCGAGTTAAACTCCGAGGTAACTCGTAGGAGGAGTTCGGGTCCTCCTAAGGGTTTATCAAAATGGAATGCCCATGAATCCTTATTCAAATCAGTTAGACTCGATCCTAAAAATAAAAAGACTCAAACTATACAACAAGGCAAAAATCGAAAATATATTCACAATAAAGTATCTACACAATAGCATAATCATCGAATCATATTAGGCATGTTGATGAAAAGAAAAGCCATAACTACCATTGATGCTGTGACCAACCTCACCCAATAGATCATACAAGACCTTAGAAATGGAAAAACTACTAGTTACGTGAGAATAAAGTATTTTCCTTAGTTCGTTCTCACCGTTGTGCGATACATATTTCCAAGCCAGGTCGATCACTTTTCACTCGGAGCTTAAAGTTCATATGCTACCAGTTCGACCACATCTTCACTAATTTGTAGGAGAGTCAAACGCCCCTTGGGCTGAATCCATATGTAGGATTTTATTAGGCTTGTAACGTGTAGTGGCTGAAGCTAAGGTGGAAATTTAAAGGATCAAAAAGTGGCTTATGTGGTGCACCACCACTAAGTTGCTTTAAATCTCATAAAAAACCGAGTATATCGCTCTCCATTTAGCATGTTACATGTGAAGGAATTCATGGGGTCCAAAACAATGAATTTCATGCATAGCGGAAGCAAATTTTAACCATGGATTCTCAAGACTTTGAACGGATCATCATGTGAAAATTTTCAGCAAACTAATATAATTAAAATATGGAATTTTTACCTTGTAAATTCGAATCCAATATCACAAATACTTTGTTTGTGATCTCTAGACGTATCTAAACAAGCAAAGCACCTTTGAAAGGATTTCTACAAAACCAATTACTAATTAGTTTTGAGAAAATAGCAAAAACTATTGAAGAATTAGAGAGAGAGAGAGAGAGAGAGAGAGAGAGAGAGAGAGAGAGAGAGAGAGAGATTGAGAGAGAGAGAGAGAGAGAGAGAGGTGTAAGCTTTTTTGTTCCCTAGTCCAATTGTATTAGTCTGTAAATATCTGTAAATATTAATCATCGTTTGCAATATATAAAATCGGCATTATATTACTTATGTGTTGAAGTAATAGGTTAAGTCTGATCTGATATATGTCCACCAAAGTAGTAGAAACATATATCTGTACAGATCAAACTTGACGGGTCCCTGGTCAAATATGCTTCAATGAAGCGACCAAGTATGAGGATGATTCTTTATGGTATAGTTCTATTTGCCATTGGGAACGCCTCCCGGAATCAGATCATATAAATATCACTCGGGTGAGTGATATTGGACGACCCACACTGAATGGTGTTGCATAGATACAGTCATAAACACATTCAATTGTGGTAGCTTGTCGTCGTATCCTTAGACCAAGGAGTCTTTGTGATCGCTATACAGTAAAAAACCGCGTTTGACTTGTTCCTAACGTTGTCCGTAACAAGACTACCATAACATACATGATTGGCACGGGGACAGATTGTAGACTTGTTCCTAACGTTGTCCGTAACAAGACTACCATAACATACATGATTGGCACGGGGACGGATTGTATGAGTGATACGAAAGGCGGCTAAGGGATTTATCCCTCATACTACGGTATGAGATAGGTATCTGTTTAGGCCACTCGATAGAGATTAACTAAAGGGAGAGCATGGTCATGCCAACGATACGGGTTATCAGTATTTAGTAATCTCACAGATCGAGAAACAGAGATTGATTAAATAAGGGTGACGTCTCTATGCCTTATGATCAATCTAGATACCGGGCGATAAAGGGATAGAGACATGTACTAAATAACGTCATAACGGACTAATACATTTTGAATCGAATCATCGATCATCATGCACATTGGGTAATCATAACGTCTTACTAGAGGCCATTTATGATGGATCGGGTAAAATGGAATTTTACGCCGATCGGCCGATGTCGGCATGAGCCTACAGAGTAACACACATAGGATATGCATTATGAGAAACAAGGAAAGGTCGGCGATACTCGAGAGAGAGGCATGGGCAAAACTGGAAGTTTTGGGCCATGGATATGTGTAATTAAATGTGACACGCGTATCGAGAAAGACTAAGTCTTTCGTCGATGTCGCATCGGACTTTGTACGATAAGTTCGGGGGTAAGTTGGAAGCGGCACGGGACCTCATGGCCGAATAATTGGGCTTCGTGCCACGAGGCCCTAGTGGCCGGCCCAACCAAGGCTCAATAGTGGAGCAAAGGGTGGGTCCCTTTCTCCACTAACTTTGGTTAAGTGGATGATGACTTGATACACAGTATCCTAATCCATGTTGGGTAAGTGTGATTAAAGGTAGCCACCCAATGACCATCATCATCTTCTCTTAATCCAACAAATATCAATTCACAAATACATTAACCAACATAACACCAAAAATATCACAAGTGTTTTTGGTGCTCTCTCTCTCCCTCCCTCTTGGCCTATTTCTCTCAATTCACACACAACTCTAGTAGGTTGTGTGTGTATGGATCTTTGATCATCCTATCCCTGTGGATACCGTTATAGAGAAGATCCAAATGTGTTATTCTGGTTTGATTCGATCAATCGAAGCAATTGTCCAGTTCCGACGACGGATATTGCGTGAGATATAGCTCTCTGGTCCGAAGTTCGTTTGACCTGAAATCAGCGGCAGATTAAAGAAGACTCAAATTTCTACACGTTTTATGAAATGGTAATTTCTCATTAGAGCCCTGGTTTGGGAGCTACAAGTCTGACAACCAAAGAAGCCGGTCAGCACTGTCCAGCACCGTCGACCGAGCTATTTTGCTCCAGACGGAGGTCCTGTTATCCGAACTGGGTGAAGAACAAAACATAAAAATTGTAGATAATTGGCTGGGCTCCACTCTCAAGAAAGAACCAAAGCATTTGGAGATTTTTAGCTCGAGTTATGGAGCTTCAAACTCACATTTTCTTCCGGGCAGATTCACGATCAAACCGAAAGGTAAAACTTGTGATTTGGTTTTTCCTGTGGATTTAATGGTTTCATGATCTTGCATAGATTTTTGGTTATGCTTTCGCTGCCATGACGTTTTGGTGAGCCCAAAATCCCTACAGTGGTATCAGAGGACGGTTACCCTATTAAATCTTTGGTTGAATCGATTTCGGTGTTGTTTTGCTTGCCGTGTTGCTATAATATGTTTATTTCTTGTATATGGGTTTTATATGTCATGAAAATGAATTTTTTAACATATTATCAAATCTGGAAATTTTTGAAAAAAATTGAATTTGTCGGGTCGAGGGAAATGGGACTCTCGGGGAGCCGGAAAAGGGGACCAGGCGAGGGCTTCGGCTTGCTGGTGCAGGGCTGAGTCGTGGCCATTAGATGGTCACGGTCATGTGCTCGCCCCGCTTCTGCCCCGGCAGTGGCCAGATATGTGCTGAGGCCAGTGGTGGAGGCCCGACGGCTAGGATTGCCAAACCCTAATGCGTCGGTGCGTAGGGGCTCGGCCCAAGTGGGTTTCGGCCCATTTGGTTTGGGCCCGGGTGGTTTGTTGCACGGTGTTTGATCCGTTGCACAAACCCGCAATCCAATATTTTTAAAATTTTTAGATTTGAACGGTTTCGATAAACCGATTTTTCAAAAGGTCTAGTTTCGATAAACCCGACCGAACAACTTGGACATGAAAATTAAAACCGGAAATGTATCTTGCTTGACAATATGATTGTATGATAACATATTGTGTGATGAGATGATATGCATGGTGTATAGATAGCCCAATAGCGTTTAATTATTTATCGCTTTTAAAAACGGTTTGCGAACCGTTAGACTGTAACGTGTAAATTATTCTTTTATGTGGGCTGCGAACCGCTAGTGATAAAGTTTAATTATTCTTTCATCCGCTCTATGAACCGAGTATTATTTGTAATGAATTTCTCAAGCCGAGAAGGATGGAAACCGAGAACGTTGACAATCTTGGAGGTCGTCCACGAGCTAGTGGGAGTGGCCCTAAGTGGTGATGACGAGAAGAGCTCATAGAGTCTTTGTCTCATAGAATACTTAGGACTTTAGCTTGAGATATTTATGCATATTTAACACTTTAATGCATGCTATAATTTATTTGAATGATAAATTTAATTGTGAGCATGCTTAGCTTATTTTAGTTTAAGCTATCACCAACATGCAAAAATTAAAATCGGATTAATTGTTTGCATGTCAAAAAGCGTTGTGAACCATCGTCGCACGGGTTGTGATGGATGTGTTCAAATTTGAAAACGTCTTTGCACGAATTGTACATGACGGTTTCGAAGAAGATAATGTGAGATAAATTTGAAACCTCATAATACGGGTTGTTGATGACGTGTTCCTAATTGTATCAAACAGAATTGATTTAAACTAAACCAATCAAAAATAATTTTAAGTCAAGTGAGACACCAACCCAAAATCATAAGCTTGTATAATTCTCCATTTTGTTGATGTCGTGCACCTTAGCGGATCATCTTCGAAAGTGCGCTCTATACAAGTTTGTTAAAGTTCTATCTAGATGTCGTGCGCCTTAGCGGAGCATCTTTATCAGATTTTGCATACATGATTTGGTTGACTTAACTGCGATTCTCGACTAGGGTCGAGCCAGGGTGTCAGAAAGGGTATGCCGTGTACTATTGTACAAACCCTTGCCAAGAATTACACAGGTTGTAATTGGACCCAATTGCACGGGGTGTAAATTGATGCATGTCCTACCTAAATAAGTGAGTTGGAGCGGTGCGCCTTAGCGTACTTCGATTCATGAATCATGGGTCTTGTTTTTAGATTTTATTAACTTAGAATCGAGAGGTTGAAGTTTATTCAGTATCTCCGTAAATTTATTCAACTTTCAAATTAAATTTACTTTCCTCGTGTAGATTAATGGCGAATAATTCAACGAACGCGAACAGTTTGTCGTTGAGACATATCCTTGAAAAGGGTAAACTCAATGGGACAAACTATCTGGACTGGGACAGGATCCAACGTATTGTATTCAAGGTGGAATGCAAGGAATACGTCCTGGACCGAGCTATCCCTGGGAAACCAACACTCAACGCCATAGGGGCCGTTAAGGATGCATTCAGGAAGCACCTTAGCGGTTATGGAGATATGGCGTATGTGATGTTGGGCTGCTTTGAGGGAGACCTCCAAAAGCAGTTTATGGAACTGTCCGAGGACCCTTGTGCCATGATGGCGCAGATAAGGGTTATGTTCAAGGAGAATGCCCGGATCGAAAGATTCGACATTCTCAAAAGAACTCCTCTCTTGCAAAATGTCAGCAGGCAACTCTATTAGTCCCCACGTCCTAAAGTTGAAGGGACATCTCAAACACCTGACAAGACCGAGTCTTGGGATGGGACAAGAGATGGCATTGTAGACTTCGTTCTGCAATCCCTTCCTCGTGCTTATGTTAGCTTCTTTATGAACTATAATATGCATGATATGGAAAAGGCCATCTCGAAGTTACATGGAATGCTTGTAACGGGTGAGAAGAACATCAAGGGCTCATGTGGCAAGGATGTTCTAATGGTTAAGAAGGGATCTAGCTTCAAAGCTGGAGGTGATAAGGATAACTCCCCTATGCACGCGGCAGCAAAAATGAGACTGGCTCGGGTTCCTAAAACCTCCTAAAGTCAAGAAGGCTAAAAGGAAAGGAAACCAGTATGCTTCTTCTGCCAACAGCCCGGTCATTGGAAAGGAGACTGCAAGAAGTTATAGGATGATCTAAAGGGTGGTGGATCCACGTCTTATGGTATTCTCGTTATTGAGCTTAATCTCTCTACTTCTGATTCATGATTATTTATACCGGGAATGAATCTGCACGGATGAACAAAAACTCGAAAGTAGAAGACATTATGGGAAACACGAGGTGGACCTAAGAGTTGGGAACATAATTAGGGTTACGCAACTGCCATAGGCTCCATTATTCTTGTTATGCCCAGTAAAGTTGTATTAGTACTTCATAATGTGTATTATATACTTATGTAAGTTTTTAATAAATTCGATGGTTTATACATATTGAATATGGAAAACTTAAGCTCATAATATAACATTAATACTAAAAGGTTTAAATCCGATGATTTAAACAAAACTCCAAATATGGCACTGTCATTTGGGTCGCATAAATGAGAAGCCCATTTCCGCACTTCACAAGTACGGACTTCTAAGTCCATTCGAATTCTATTCGATGAAGGGTGCGAGGCTTGTTTGATGGACAAAATGACTAGAGCGCCTTTCTTCGGCGGAGGAAGTATGTAGGCCAATGAGTTCACTTGCGATGAGTGGTTTAAGTTACTTTATCACTTTTACTGCCGATTGCGGTAGATTTGATTATGTCTATTCAATACGACATAAGTCTGACACTTTTGATAAACTCAAAGAGTTCAGGACTGAGTACAAAACCAGCTCGGGAAAAGTATTGAGGCACTTCGATTATATCAAAGTGTAGAATACTTGACCACAGAGTTTCATGATCATCTTGAGGGATATGAGATCTTATCAGAATGGACTCCGCCAGGAACACCGCAACAGGATGGTGTGTTCAAAGGCTGGAATCGAACATTATGAAATATGGTTCGTTCCATGATGAGTCACTCTGATCTTCCAATCTCTTTATGGGGTTATGCTCTAGAACATCCGCATTCATCGGGCTCTAACGAAGACAGTGGGAGGGACACCATTCGGGAATATGGTATGGGAAGCATCCCAATTTGTCCTTCCATGAGATTTGGGGTTGCGAAGCAGTTGTGAAGCGTTAGCTTGCAAATAAGCTCGAACCGAAAACTGACAAATGCATCTTCGTGGGTATCCCAGAGAAACAAGGGGATACTTCTTCTACAAACTGAGCGAGAACAAATTTTGTTGCTTGTGGAAGGATGTTTTTGGAAATGAAGTAATTTCCAAAATAGGCAGTGGGAGGACTATAGATCTGGATGATATTCCAGAGGATGTAGTTTCTCGGGAACCACTAGAAAGCCCTGTAGAAGAATTGGAGCCAGTGCGGGTAGTAGAGCAGGAACCACCCACTACAGTTCTTCAGAACGGTCCAAGGCGATCTGAAAGGACCAGTCATCCACCTGTGAGATATGGAATTTGTGTGACTCAAGGTGACAAGCTGGTATTGGTGGATCAAGTTAATAAACCCACCACCTTTCGATATGCCATGGACAGTACCATTTCTGAGACAAGGATGAATGCCATGTAGTGGAATTGGAATCTAAGTTTTGATAAAGCTGATAATTAGTTCGACTTTACCAATATCGAAGAGGGGCCTTGCGTTTAAAAGAAGGCGGATGGAAGTAAGATAGTCTTTCCAAATAAAGGACTTAGGCAATGATGCTTACATCTTGGGGATCAAGATATATAGAGGTCGCACTAAGTAGTTCTTGGGTTTAAGTCAGAGCACCTAAGTGAACAAGTTATTGAGTAGGTTCTCAATGCTTGATTCTAAGAAAAAATTCTTACCCATCCGTCATGGCATAAAACTTAGCAAGACTCAGTGTTCGGTGACAGCTGATGAGCGGGTTCCATACGCTTCGGCTATTGGATCCATCAGGTATGCCATGACATGTGCGAGACTGGACGTCTCATTTGCCTTAAGCTGTACTAGTAGGCATCAATCAAACCCCGGGAGGAACAATGGACTGCAGTCAGGGCAATCCTCAAAATTTTGAGGAGAACCAAAGACGTTTTTCTTGTATACGGGGAAGGAATGATGATGAGCTAGTCATCGAAGGCTTTATTGATGCTTGTTTCCAAATGGATCCTGATGACTATCAAAGTCAGTCTAGGTATGTGTTCGTATTGAATGGTAAGCCTTTCAGCTAAAAAAGCATGAAGCAGGACACCATTGCCGATTCTACAGAGTAAGATGAGTACATCGCTGCCTCAGAAGCAGCAAGGAAGGCTGTATGGATCAGGAGCTTCATAACTGGGTTAGGCGTAATGCCAAACGCGTCTATTCTAGTAGGCTTATTTTGTGACAACACAGGGGCTATTGCATATGCTAATGAGCCTAGAGCACATAACAGATCCAAACATGTACCTAGGAAATATCACCTAATTCGAGAAATCATCGAGAGGGGTGATGTGAAGATCACTTACGTTGTAACAGATGATAACACAACCGACCCTTTGACCAAGTCTCTTCCTCAACCTAAGCACGAAAAGCATGTGAGGTCAATATGTATAGACTGGACTTAGATTGGAACTAGGGGCAAGTGGGAGATTGTAAGCTTTTTTGTGCCCTAGTCCAATTGTATTAGTCTGTAAATGTCTATATATATTAATCATCGTTTGCAATATATAAAATCGGCATTATATTACTTATGTGTTGAAGTAATAAGTTAAGTCTGATGTGATATATTTCCACCAAAGTAGTTGAACCATATATGTGTATGGATCACACTTGACGGGTCCCTGGTCAAATATGCTTCAAGGAAGCGACCAAGTATGATGATGATTCTTTATGGTATAGTTCTATTTGCCATTGGGAACGACTCCCGGAATCAGATCACCGATATCACTCGGGTGAGTGATATTGGACGACCCGCACTGAATAGTGTTGTATAGATACAATCATGAAAACATTCAATTGTGGTAGCTTGTCGTCGTATCCTTAGACCAAGGAGTCTTTGTGATTGCTATACAGTAAAGAACCGCGTTTGACTTGTTCCTAATGTTGTCCGTAACAAGACTACCATAACAGAGATGATTGGCACGGGGACGGATTGTATGAGTGATACGAAAGGCGGCTAAGGGATTTATCCCTCATACTACGGTGTAAGATAGGTATCTGTTTAGGCCACTCGATAAAGATTAACTGAAGGGAGAGCATGGTCATGCCAACAATACGGGTTATCAGTATTCAGTAATCTCACAGATCGAGAAACAGAGATTGATTAAATAAGGGTGACGTCTCAATGCCTTATGATCAATCTAGATACCGGGCGATAAAGGAATAGCGACATGTACTACATTAGGTTGAATTGAATCATCGATCAACATGCACGTCGGGTAATCATAACGTCTTACTAGAGGCCACTTACGATGGATCGGGTAAAATGGAATTTTACGCCGATCCGCCGACGTCGGCATGAGCCTAGAGGGTCACACACAAAGGATATGAATTATGAGAGTCAAGGAAAGGCCGGCAATACTCGAGATAAAGGCATGGAAAAAACTGGATGTTTTGGGCCATGGATATGTGTAATTGAATGTGACACGCGAATCGAGAAAGACTAAGTCTTTTGTCGATGTCACGTCGGACTTTGTACGATAAGTTTGGGGGTAAGTTGGACGCGGCACGGGACCTCATGGCTGAAGCATTGGGCTTCGTGCCACGAGGCCCTAGTGGCCGGCCCAACCAAGGCCCAATAGTGGAGCAAAGGGTAGGTCCCTTTCTCCAATAACTTTGGTTAAGTGGATAATGACTAGATACACACTATCCTAATCCATGTTGGGTAAGTGTGATTAAAGGTGGCCACCCAATGACCATCATCATCTTCTCTTAACCCAACACACATCAATTCATACACATTAACCAACACAACACCAAAAATATCACAAGTGTTTTTGGTGCTCTCTCTCTCCCTCCCTCTTGGCCTATTTCTCTCAATCTTCACACACAACTCTAGTAGGTTGTGTGTGTATGTATCTTTGATCATCCTATCCGTGTGGATACCGTTAGAGAGAAGATCCAAACCTGTTCTTCTTGTTTGATTCGATCAACCGAAGCAACTGTCTAGTTCCTGCGACGGATATTGCGTGAGGTGTAGCTCTCTGGTCCAAAGTATGTTTGACCTGAAACCAGCGGCAGAATAAAGAAGACTCAAAGTTCTACACGTTTGGGAAATGGTAATTTCTCATTGGAGCCCTATTTGGGAGCTACAAGGCCGACAACCGAAGAACCCGGTCAGCACTGTCCAGCACCGTCGACCAAACTGTTTTGCTCCAGACAGAGGTCCTGCCATCCGAACTGGGTGAAGAACAAAACATGAAGTTGTAGATAATTGGCTGGGCTTCACCCTCAAGAAAGAACTAAAGCATTTGGTTTTTCCTTCGGATTTAATGGTTTCATGATATTGGGCAGAATTTGGGATATGCTACCGCTGCCATGACATTTTGGTGAGCCCAAAATCCCTACAGTGGTATCAGAGCACGGTTACCCTCTTAAATCTTCTTTTGAATCGATTACGGTGTTGTTTTGCTTGCATGGGGACTGGTGGCCGAAAATTAGGGTAGGAAACTTGTGTGATTATTCCATAAATCAAATATATTATTTTTGTAATTATCTTCCACTTTCCAAATCCTAATTAACTTCTTATTTCAATTATAATTGTAATTAGAATGGCCCAAAGGCCCACTTAGCTAATTCCATTAATTAAACCCATTAAGGTTGGGTTATAATTAAATGGTTTAGCTAGACCGTCCCAATTACTCTAAACCGTTACTAGTTTAGCTAATTCGAGTTTGATTTAATTAAATCAAATTGCGAATTACCGAATTCTCATATTCTTCATAAACCGTTACAAGTCCCCTTTGGCTATACTTTGCTTAAAGTGTGTGACCCTCTAGGCTCACGACTCGTTGGCAGACTGACAAAACTATCATTTTTCCTTTTCCATCATAAGTGGCCTCTAGTAAAACATTATGATTACCCAGCGTTCGTGAATATTGATGATTCTATTTAACCTCTTATCGTCCATGTCACTTTCCTTCTATCATACTGATATCTAGATTGATCAAAAGGCATAAAACCGTCATCCTAATTTATTGATCACTATTTGTTGATATCTGAGATGACTGAAAGCTAATACTGAGTATCTCCTGTATGGCCATGCTATTTCTTCAGTCATACTCATGAAGTGGGCTAAACAAATATCTTTCCCATACCGAAGTATGGGTGATAAATCCCTCAGTCGTCTTTCGAGTTCACTCATGCAATTCATAACTAAGCCAATCAGAGCCCTTATGGCTACCCTTTTTACAGGTAACTTTAGACTAGGTCAAACTTAGAGATTCATAACATAGTGATCACAAAGACTCTTTGGTCTAAGGATATAATGACAAGCTACAATAGTGAGTATGCTCATGACAATATCTATGCCGTAAACTCACCATCGGGTCATCCAATACTATCTCCCTGATGATACCTATGATCTAACTTCAACACTACCTTGCCATGATCAGTAGAGCGTGATCATAAAGAGTTAGCCTCATACTGATCGCTTCTTAATGAAACTTGACTGATCAGGGATGCATTGAATGTAATTCTTTCTGATCTAGAGTTATACTATTATTGATGACACACATAATGTATAGATCAATTTACATCTAATATATTCCTACAACACATGAGTAATATAATGTCGTTTTATTAATACGAAAAATGATAAAACATTATATGTAGATAAACTTATTACATTGGACTAGGGCACACACCTAACATCTCCCACTTGCCCCTAGTTCCAACCTTAGTTCCATTCTATTCCCATAGACCTCACATGTGCCTCATGCTTAGGGTGCGGTAGAGCCTTCGTTAGGGGATCAACAATGTTGTCATTAGTTGGTACATATGTAATCTCCACATCACCATTATCTATGTATTCCCTGATAATGTGATACTTTCGCTGTATGTGTTTGGTTCTGTTGTGTAATCTAGGCTCTTGAGCAAGAGCTATGACCCCGTGTTGTCACACAACAAGCTTACCAGATCTGACGCTCGCGACATTACATCTAACCCGGTTAGAAAGCTTCTAACCCATACGACTTCTTTAGCTGCTTATTCTGCAGCTATGTATTCAGCTTCTGTTGTAGAATCAATAGTCGTGGCTTCCTTGAAGCTCTTCCAGCTTAATGCTCCACCGTTCAACACGAATACAAGTCATGCCTGAGATTTGAAGTCATCAGGATCTGTCTGAAAACTAGGGTCCACATATCCCTTGCTGCTAGTTCTGAATCTTTCCCACCATACCTAAGAATGCGTTCTTAGTCCACCTCAAATATTTGAGGATGGACTTGACTGCAGTCCAGTGTTCTTGGCCTGGGTTAGACTGGAATCTGTTGGCACAGTTAAGCGGAAATGAGACATCCGGTCTCGTGCTTATCATGACATACATGATGGATCCCACAGCCGAAGCATATGGGATCTTACTCATCCTGCTCAGCTCATCAGGAGTACTAGAACTTTGTTGCTTGCTGAGCTTAATGCCATGACGCATGGGTATGTATCCTTTCTTAGAATCAAGTATTGAGAATCTTCTCAACACCTTATCTATGTAAGTGATCTGACTTAGACCCAAAATCCTTTTGGGACGATCACTGTAGATCTTGACGCCCAAAATAAAAGCAGCATCACCTAAGTCCTTCATCGAGAAGCACTTCCCTAACCAAGCTTTGACCTCAAGCAAGGTTGGGATGTCATTCCTGATGACCAGTATGTCATCGACATAAAGCACTAGGAATACAATATTACTCCCACTCTCTTTCTTATAAACGCAAGGCTCACTTTCATTCTTGATGAAGCCGAATTCTCTTACTGCTTCATCAAAACGAAGATTCCAACTCCGTGAAGCTTGCTTCAATCTATAAATGTAGCTTACATATCTTTCCGAGATTAACTGGACCAACAAAACCCTTAGGTTGTGTCATATACACATCCTCTTTTAAGTTCCCGTTAAGGAAGGCGGTTTTGACATCCATCTGCCATATCTCATAGTCGTAATATGCTGCTATGGCTAGAATAATTCGGATAGATTTGACCATGGCTACTGGTGAGAAGGTTTCATCATAATTGACACATTCGATATGATGATAACCTTTCGCAACCAGTCTAGCCTTATAGGTCTGAGGTTCTCCATCCATGTTGGTCTTGAGCTTATATACCCATTTACAACCGAAGAGTTTTATCCCAGGGGTTTTATCCACCAACCTTTATACTTGGTTATCATACATGGATTTCATTTCCTCATTCCTGGCATTCTATCATTTATGGGAGTCGGAATTGTCTAAGGCTTGTCTGAAAGTTTCTGGATCATCCTAATCCACTAATACCAAGTCATTTCCCTTAGTGGCTAGAAAGCCATATCTGACGGGAGCTTGATGAGATCTTTCAGACCTCCTTGGACCCTCTAGAATTGCTCTAAGGATTGGTTCTTGTTCTACGACCATCTCAGGCTCTTGTATTTCTACATCTTGCATAACAGGCTCCTGAATTGCAACAAGTTGTTCCGTATCATCTTGAATTTCTTCAAGATGCATGGGACTCCCACTAGCTATTTTGGAAATAAATTCTCTTTCCAAAAATACCCCTCATTGAGCAACAAAAACCTTGTTCTCGCTTTGTTTGTAGAAATAGTACCCCCTTGTTTCCTTGGGGTACCCCACAAAGACACATTTATCTGATTTGGGTTTGAGCTTATCGCCTAGCAAGCGCTTGACATAAGCTTTGCATCCCTAGATCTTAAGGAAAGCTAATAAGGGTTTCTTCCCATTCCACACTTCGTATGGAGTGCTTTCCACTGCCTTTGTCGGAGCCCGATTCAGAATGAATGCGGCCATTTCTAGGGCATAACCCCAGAAGAAGATAGGGAGGTCAGCCTGACTCATCATTGACCGAACCATGTCAATCAAGGTCCGGTTTCTTCGCTCAGGCACACCGTTCAACTGAGGTGTTCCATGCGGAGTTAATTTAGAGAGGATCCCAAACTCCTTTAGATGATTGTGAAACTCTTGGTCTAAGTACTCACCGTCCCGGTCAGATCGAAGCGCCTTTATACTTTTTCCAAGCTGGTTTTGTACTTCATTATGGAACTCTTTGAACTTGTCAAGGGTTTCCGACTTATGTCTCATTAAATAGACATATCCATATCTACTGAAGTCATCAGTTAATGTGACGAAGTAGCTAAAACCCCTTTCTGGCCTTAGTGCTCATAGGTCCACACACATCGGAATGCACGAGACCTAATAAGTCACTCGCCCTCTCACCTAAACCGGCGAAAGGTGCCTTTTTCATTTTACCCATTAGGCATAACTCGCATCTCTCGATTCAAGTGAATTCAAACGGACTTAAAAGTCCACACTTGTGAAGTCTTGAGATGCGTTTCTCGCTTATGTGGCCTAAACGACAATGGCATATCACAGTCTGGTTCAAATCATCGGATTTAAGCTTTTTATTTTTTATGTTATATATAGAGCTTGTGTTGGTGTTTTGAGTATTAAGAATATTCAAACTACCAGACAATTAAGCATTCCAAAAGTAAACATCATTCTTGTAAATATTTAATAATCCATTATCAATAGAAAAACAATATCCTTCATTGTCAAGCAAGGAAATAGAAATAATATTTCTGCGAAATGCAGGTACGCAATGAACACTGTTTAAAGGGGAAATTGCAGGTCACTACTCTGTACTATATAACTTTTGCATGTCACTACCCTCTACATTTTTTAGTTGCATGTCACCACTGTACGGTTTCATTTAATTGCACCGTTCATCACAGAGTTAAGTTTGATGTAAAAACTCCATAATACCCCTATATTAAAAAAATTCAAAAAAAAAAATCTTTTGAATTTTTTTTAACATAATTTTTTTATGAGATAAATAATAAAATAATGATTTCAAAATAATTTTTTTAAAAATAAATGGTTTTTTTTTTCAGAAAAATATTAAAAATAAAAAACCACTTTTAACAACGTTTTTTATTATTTCCAAATTCTAATTAAGTTCTTATTTCAATTATAATTATAATAGTAATAAGAATGGGCTTGAAGCCCACTTAGCTAAGTCCATTAATTAAACCCATTAACGTTGAGTTATAATTAAATGGTTTAACTAGACTGTCCCAATTACTCTAAACCGATTACTGGTTTAGCTAATTCGAATTTGATTTAATTAAATCAAATTGTGAATTTCTCAATTCTCATATTCTTCATAAACTAACTTTTACCAGTCCCCTTTTGTTATACTTTGCTTAAAGTGTGTGACCCTCTAGGCTCACGACCCATTGACAGACTGGAGAAATTATCATTTTGCCCTTTCCATCTTAAGTGGCCTCTAGTAAGACATTATGATTACCCAACGTTCGTGAATATCGATGATTCAATTTAACTTCTTATCGTCCATGTCACTATCCTTTTATTATATTGATATCTAGATTGATCAAAAGGTATAGAACCGTCATCCTAATTTATCAATCAATGTTTCTTGATATCTGAGATGACTGAAAGCTGATACTGAGTATCTCCTGCATGGCCATGCTATTTCTTCAGTCATACTCATCAAGTGGCCTAAACAGATTTCTTTCCCACACCGGAGTATGGGTGATAAATCCTTCAGCCGTCTTTCGAGTTCACTCATGCAATTTATAACTAAGCCAATCAGAGCCCTTATGGCTACCCTTTTACAAGTAACGATAGACTAGGTCAAACTTAGAGATTCATCACATAGTGATCACAAAAACTCCTTGGTCGAAGGATATAATGACAAGCTACGATATGTGAGTATGCTCATGACAATATCTATGCTGCAAACTCACCATTGGGTCGTCCAATACCATCTCCCCGATGATACATATGATCTAACTCTGACACTACCTTGCCATGATCAGTAGAGCGTGATCATAAAGAGTTAGCCTCATACTGATCGCTTCTTAATGAAGTTTGACTGATCAGGGACACAGTAAATGTAATTCTTTATGATCTAGAGTTCTACTATTAGTGATGACACACATAATGTATATATAAAATTACATATAATATATTACTACAACACATTAATAATATAATGCCGTTTTATTAATACGAAAAATGATAAAACATTACATGTAGATAAACTTATTATATTGGACTAGGGCACAAACCTAACAACATGCGCTAAAATATCAAACCCTTCCCATATTGTGTTCTGCTTAGCATATTGATGTTGCTAAGAAAATCAGCCCCCATTTCTCATGTTGTGTTTCCCTTGCCGTTTTTAAGATTCGGCCCAAAAACCCAAATTTTCTTTTGTTTCCCAAGACTTGCAAAAATGTTTTCCTCAGATGCCCATATTTTGAAGATTTTCGTTTATGATGCTAGGGCTCTTTTATTTTATTTATTTATTTATTTTAAGTTTTATTTTGAACATAAATGATACATTGCCGCGCGTACCTAATGTATGGATGAACATATGAGAAAACGAGTCAAGTGAATCAATATAAAACCCCATTTTGGCTTAAATGATAGCCCAAAATATTTGTAAGTGCAAATCGTTCCTAAATGGTCTATATACCAGAATAAATCAACCCATCACTCATAAAGCAACAAAGCAATGATGCAAGGGATCAAAATAATTAATGGAAAATGGAAACAAAAGGCACATTAGCTTGTAATGTAGGGTTTCATAAAAAGGTTTTTTAGGCTCAGATAAGGTACTATGGAAATATTATGTTAGGGTAGGTTTTATGGCTTAAGCGATCCAAAGAAGGCCTACGGATTCAGTGGTTCAAGAAAACACCGAACTCCTATCTATTTCGCCTCG
Source organism: Geranium rotundifolium (assembly GCA_963920655.1). Classification (NCBI taxonomy): domain Eukaryota; kingdom Viridiplantae; phylum Streptophyta; class Magnoliopsida; order Geraniales; family Geraniaceae; genus Geranium; species Geranium rotundifolium. The sequence goes on from OY987311.1 coordinate 38,323,813, forward strand.
AGTGATCTCCCCTCTAAATCTAGACTACATTTACCAAGCAGGATTGGACAAGACAAAAAGATATGCAAAGTACTAAGGATCAACCAATCATAGAGTAAACACCTGATTCCCTCTTAAGGATAACTACCCAAAGTCTTATGAGACTCATGCAATTTTCTCAAGATTGGATAATCAAAATCAATAACAACAACAATGTCATCTCAGGTGTCTAGTCATCTAGCCAAACAATCATTGAAAAATCATGCAAATCATGTAGGTACTCAAAATCCTAGTTTCTATCATGCAAGCAATCAACGACCCTAGATATCGAAAACTACCAGCACAGCAAATCCCAGAAGAATACAAGATAGAATATACAGAAATATAAAAGAAAATAATTGTACAAAAAAAACATAAAATAAAAAAGAGACTCGAATGTGGTGTGTGCTCAAGCACACACCACACTTAGGGTTTGACAAAGCCCAAGAATCAAAAACTTGATTGTGGTGTGTAGCTTGTGTACGCACTACACTTAGGACCTGCAATAGGGCCTAAGCAACACTTGAAAAGAGAAAAAATAGAAATAAAAGACACAACTGTGGTGTGTGCGATCACACACACATCACACTTAGGACTTTACTAAGTCCCGGACACTCTAACAAGATTCAAATAAAAATGAATAAAAATAAAAATTATTTACAAATTTTTTTGTAACCCTTTTCTTTTCCTCTATCAAAGATAATCATGACAAAACCATTAAATCTCTTCCCTATGTAAGCGGAAGAGATTTCCATTAAAATCCCAAAGAGTCGCCTCTTCCATATAACTGCACTTGCCCTTAAATTTTTCAGAAAAAATATGCACGAAACATGCATATGATGCATATGACGATTAAGGAACGATATCACCTCATTCTAATAATACGTTAGCTCATTTTTCCTTCTCCTCCTTGACCAGGAGCTCTTCCCTATCTAGGACCACCAAGAAAGTTCCTATTTCTCTCACCTCATGCTCTCTCTCTCTCCAAGCTTCTCCAAGAGGTACCCTGAAAGAGATCACCACGGGTTCCATTCGATAAATATCATGCAGCAGACGTTATGTAACCGTGGTGATCGATGTAAACTTTGATCTTAATGTAAATTCAAAATGTTATATATACCTTTTGAATCTGAAAATTACCTCTTCTAATTGATGAAAACACAAACTTAGTGTTTCTCTATTAGGTCCACACAAACACCACAACCGAAGGAGGTTTTCTCTCAAACTTTTTGCTATGAATTTTTGAGAGAAGCTTGACAACAATGGAGGTTGAAGAGAGAGGAAGAAGTCGGCCAAGAGGGGGAGAAGAAGATGGGAGTGGTTGCTCAAAACTAGAGGAAGTTATGGAAAAATATTGGAATTTTAATTTGAAAAAATAAAATTGAATTTTTCAAATTAAAATTGCATATACATCCTTCATAAACCCTTTATTTTCATTTGTTCCCATTCATCACTTAAATCCCTAAATGTGCTTTCAGCCCGTTTAACAAAAACCAAAATCAAACCCGTTAAATTGAGTTCTAATTTTGGTTTAGACAAAACGGTTCATTTTCCTCGAATTGATTTCTTCAACTGTCTGGTTAAAACCTTAGGCCAGAAAACTACCGAATCGTTCTCAATTTTCATCCATAATTAATTTTCATGTATCGTGCTTAATGCGTGTGACCCTCTAGGCTCACGAGCAATTGGCAGACTGGTAAAATTACTATTTTACCCTTTCCATCAGAAGTGGCCTCTAGCAAGACATTATGATTATCCAATGTTCGTGATTATCGATTATTCGACTTAACCTGTTATCGTACATGTCACTGTCCTTTTATCAAACCGATATCCAGATTGATCAATAGGCATAGAATAGTCATCCTAATTTATCAATCACTATTTCTTGATATCTGAGATGACTGAAAATTGATACTAAGGTATCACCAGCACGGCCGTGCTATTCCTTCAGTCATACTCATCAAGTGGCCTAAACAGATATCTTTCTCATACCAAAGTATGAGTGATAAATCTCTTAGACGCCTTTCGAGTTCACTAGTGCAATCAATATCAAAGCCAATCGAAGCCGTTATAGTTACCCTTTTACAGATAACGTTAGACTAGGTCAAACTTAGGTATTCGTTACATAGTGTACACAAAGATTCCTTGGTCTTAGGATATAATGACAAGCTACGATATGTGAGTATCTCATGACTGGATCTAAGCAGCATACTCACAACCGGGTTGTCCGATATCATCGACTTGATGGTATTTATGATATAACTCCGGCACGCACTTTGCCATGATCAGTAGAGCATGATCACAATGAGTTAGTCTCATACTGATCGCTTTAGAAGAAGCTTAGCTGATCAGGGACTTTATCGAATGCAATTCTTTCTGATCTATAGTTCTACTATAAGTGGTTACACACATTATTACATAGATCAAATCACATTAGATATATTACTACAACACATTAGTAATATTATGCCTTTTATTATGTAGAATAATGATGTCAGTTACAATATAGATTGAGAAATTATATTGGACTACGGCACAAACCTAACAATCTCCCACTTGCCCCTGGTTCCAACCTAAGTTCCAATCTACCCCCATAGACTTCACGTGCGCCTCATGCTTAGGCTGCGGTAAAGCCTTCCTCAAGGGATCAGTAACATTGTCATCAGTCGGTACATAAGTAATCTCCACATCACAGTTATCAATATATTCTCTGATAATGTGATACTTCCTCTATATGTGTTTAGTTCTGTTGTGGAATCTGGGCTCTTGAGCTAATGCTATGGCCCCAGTGTTGTCACACAACAAGCTTACCGGATCAGACGCTCGCGACATTACATCTAATTCGGTTAGAAAGCTTCTAACCCATACGGTTTCCTTAGCTTCTTCTGCTGCAGCTATGTATTCAGCCTCTGTTGTAGAATCGGTAGTTGTTGCTTCCTTGAAGCTTTTCCAGCTGAATGCTCCGCCATTTAACACGAATACAAATCCTGCCTGTGATTTGAAATCATCAAGATCTGTCTGAAAACTAGCATCAACATATCCGTTGACTGCTAGTTCTCCATCCTTCCCACTATACACTAGGAATGCGTCTTTAGTTCTCCTTAGATATTTAAGGATACTCTTGACAGCAGTCCAGTGCTCCTGGCCTGGGTTAGATTGATATCTGCTGGTACAGCTTAACGCGAACGAGATGTCTGGTCTCGTGCAAATCATAGCATACATGATGGATCCCACAACCGAAACATATGGGATCTTACTCATTTTTCTTAGCTCATCAGGAGTCTTGGGACTCTGTTGTTTGCTGAGCTTAATGCCATGCCGCATGGGTAGGTATCCCTTCTTAGAATCAAGCATTGAGAATCTTCTCAACCCCTTATCTATGTAAAAGCTCTGACTTAGGCCCAATATTTTCTTGGGTCGATCTCTGTAGATCTTGATGCCCAGAATGAAAGCAGCATCACCTAAGTCCTTCATCGAGAAGCATTTCCCTAACCAAGCTTTAACTTCAAGCAAGGTTGGGATGTCATTCCCAATGATCAGTATGTCATCGACATATAGCATTAGGAATACTATTTTACTCCCACTCGCTTTCTTATATACGCAAGGTTCACTTTCATTTTTGATAAAACCGAATTCCCTTACGGTTTAATCAAAACGAATGTTCCAACTCCGTGAAGCTTGCTTTAATCCATAAATGGATCTAAGCAGCTTACAAATCTTTCCGGGATTCTCTGGATCAACAAAACCCTCGGGCTGTGTCATATACACATCCTCTTTTAAGTTCCCGTTAAGGAAGGCGGTTTTGACATCCATCTGCCATATCTCATAGTCGTAGTATGCTGATATGGCTAGAATGATCCGGATAGACTTGACCATAGCCACAGGTGAAAAAGTCTCGTCATAATCGATACCTTCGATCTGGCGATAACCTTTTGCAACCAGTCTAGCTTTATAGGTCTGAGGTTTTCCATCCATGTCGGTCTTAATTTTATAGACCCATTTACAACCGATGGGTTTTATCCCAGGGGTTTGATCCACCAAGCGCCAGACTTGGTTGTCGGACATGGATTTCATTTCCTCATTCATGGCGTTCTGCCATTTTTCGGAGTCTGGACTGGCCAAAGCTTGTCTGTAGGTTTCTGGATCATCCTGATCCACCAACATCAAGTCATTTCCTTCAGTGGCTAGAAAGCCATATCTGATAGGAACTTAACGAGATCTCTCAGACCTTCTTGGACCATCAGGAATAGTTGTGGGGATTGGTTCTTGATCAATGACCTCTTCTGGCTCCTGTATTTCTACATTCGACATAGTAGGTTGCTCCGTATCTTCTTGAATTTCTTCAAGATGCACGACACTCCCACTAGCACTTTTGAAAATAAATTCCTTTTCCAAAAATACCCCTCCTCGAGCAACAAAAACTTTGTTCTCACTGGGTTTGTAGAAATAGTACTCTCTTGTTTCTTTGGGGTACCCCACAAAGACACATTTATCTGATTTGGGTTCGAGCTTATCGCCTAGAAAACGCTTGACGTAAGCTTCACATCCCCAAATCTTAAGGAAAGCTAATAAGGGTTTCTTCCCGTTCCATACTTCGTATGGAGTGCATTCCACTGCCTTTTTAGGAGCCCGATTCAATATGAATGCGGCCGTTTCTAGGGAATAGCCCCAGAAGGAGATAGGGAGGTCAGCCTGACTCATCATTGATCGAACCATGTCAAGCAGGGTCCATTTCTCCGTTCGGATACACCATTCATTTGAGGTGTTCCAGGCGGAGTCAATTCAGAGAGGATCCCACACTCCTTTAAATGACTGTTAAATTCTTGGTTCAAGTACTCACCGACTCGGTCAGATCGAAGCGCCTTTATACTTTTACCAAGCTGGTTCTATGCTTCGTTCCAGAACTCTTTGAACTTGTCAATGGTTTCCGATTTATGTCTCATAAGATAAACATACCCATATCTACTGAAGTCATTAGTAAATGTAACGAAGTAGTGAAAACCTCTTCTGGCCTGAGTGCTCATGGGCCCACAAACATCGGAATGTATGACACCCAGTAAGTCACTCGCCCTTTGACCTAAACCGGCAAAAGGTGCCTTTGTCATTTTGCCCATAAGGCATGACTCGCATCTCTCAATTGAAGTGAATTCAAACGGACTTAGTGTTAGAGTTATGCCCCAGTTCAATATAAAAGTGATCTACAGATGTAATGTTTTATCATCTTTCCGAATAAATAAATCGGCATATATTACTAATGTGTTGTAGTAATATATCGAATGTAATTTGATCTATGTCATTATGTGTGTAACCACTAATAGTAGATCTATAGATCAGAAAGAATTACATTTGATGAGTCCCTGATCAGCTAAGCTTCTTGCTGAAGCGATCAGTATGAGACTAACTCCTTGTGATCACGCTCTACTGATCATGGCAAAGTATGTGCCGGAGTTATATCATAGATATCATCAGGTCGATGATATCGGACAACCCGATTGTGAGTATGCTGCATAGATCCAGTCATGAGATACTCACATATCGTTACTTGTCATTATATCCTAAGACCAAGGAGTCTTTATGTACACTATGTAACAAATACCTAAGTTTGACCTAGTCTAACGTTATCTGTAAAAGGGTAGCTATAACGGCTTCGATTGGCTTTGGCATTTATTGCACTAGTGAACTCGAAAGGCGTCTGAGGGATTTATCACTCATACTTCGGTATGAGAAAGATATCCGTTTAGGCCACTTAATGAGTATAACTGAAGAAAAAAGCATGGCCATGCAGGTGATACCTTAGTATCAGTTTCAGTCATCTCAGATATCAAGAAATAGTGATTGATAAATTAGGATGACCGTTCTATGCCTATTGATCAATCTGGATATCGGTTTGATAAAAGGACAGTGACATGTACGATAACAGGTTAAGTCGAATAATCGATAATCACGAATATTGGAAAATCATAATGTCTTGCTAGAGGCCACTTATGATGGAAAGGGTATAATGGTAATTTTACCAGTCTGCCAATTATTCGTGAGCCTAGAGGGTCACACGCATTAAGCACAATACATGACAATAATTATGGATGAGATTTGAGAACGATTCGGTAGTTTTCTGGCCTAAGGTTTTAACCAGACGGTTGAAGAAATCAATTCGAGGAAATTGAGCCGTTTTGACTAAACAGAAATTAGAACTCAAGTTAATGGGTTTAATTTGGGTTTTAGTTAAATGGGATTAAAGCCCATTTAGGGTTTAAGATAATAGAGGGGTTAAATGCAAATAAGAAGGATTAAAAGGATGGATAATGCAAATTTTATTTTGAAATTCAATTTTAATTTCAAATTAAAAATCACACAATCCATTATTAACTTATCATTTTGATTTTTTCAGCAACTAACTCCCACTCTCTCTCCCTCACCTTGTTGAAATCTCTCCCCTCTCTACCTTCATTATTGACCAAGTTTTCTTTAGAATTTTCTAGCAAAAATTAGAGAGAAAAACCATTTTCGATTGTGTGCTTGTGTGGACTTGATAGAGAGGACACTACGCTTGTGTTCTTGTCGATTTCAAGAGGTAAAATATCAGATTTTAATTGAGTTTATAACATGTTCAAATAGCATTAAGATCTAGTTATTATCGATCACCACGGTTACATATTGTCCGCTGCATGATTTTCAATCTTTGGAACCCGTGGTGATCTCTTTCAGTGGTATCAGAGCATGGTTATTATGTTTATTTGTATATGTTTAAATCTGATTTTTTTATGTTTATATGTGTTTTTCATCATTAGCATGCATGTAAATCAAAATTTTTTTCAGATTTGATTAATTATTTTGTTGGGTTTTTCGGGGTTAGCCATGGCCGACCAGGTCGAGTCCCGTGGTGGACCATGGAATGCCCTAGTGCAGACCATGGTCAGCACCATGGGCCGACGAGGTCGCCTACGGGCGATCATGGCAGCCCTTGCGGGTGACCATGGTCGCTGCCGCGGGCGACACGGTCTGCCATTGCGGGCGACCATGGCAGCCCGTGAGGGCTACCATGGTTGCCTCGCGGGCGACCAGGGTCTGCCCTAGGGGCGACCATGGCTGCCCTCGCGGGCTACCATGGTTGTTTCCGTGGCCGACCACGGTCAGCCCCGCGGGCGACCTCGGCAGCCCTCACGGGCCACCGTGGTTGCCTCCGCGGGCGACCTTCGGTTGAGCCGGTTCGGCTCGACCAGATTCAGATTTGGTTGAGCCGGTTTGGAAACCCTAATAAAATTTAATTTTCAGATTTGGTTCGGTTTCGATAAACCAGCGAGAACCGGTCCAAAATTCAATTAATCGATTAAACCGTCCGGTTTCGATAAACCGGAATTTTTCCACACTTAAGAAAGATAAAATTTGGAAAAATTATTTGTTTGATCAGCATGTTGTTTGATAACATGATCTTTGATAACCTGCGTGTTGCTCAAATCTAGCTAAGCCCATTAGATTTGCATTTTAATTTCGGTTTAGCAACCTGCGTGTTGCTCAATTTTGGGTTGTAGTAAATACGGCCTGCGTGTCTTGATTTTTATTTAATTTAATTTATTTTAATATGTAATTACGAAGACCGACACAATAATCAAATGTAGAAGGAGACTCGGATTGGAGGAGGCTCGAAGCCAGTGGGAGTTCAAAAGAACGGAGCAAGTTTGGATCTTGAAGACCTTGTCTTTAGGATCGGTTTTGCTAGATTCTTAGGAACTTTAGATGGGCTTAGCTATGCATATTTTATTGTTAAATTTGTATATTTGAATGTATGAATGTATGATAGTTTAAATATACAAGTTTATGTATGATTTGCTATCACCCACATGCAAAGATTAAAATTGGAATTTAATCACTCGCATGTAACCTGCTAAGGGATCATCTTTGCATGAATTTGCAATTGATGATTCCAGATTAAGATTGTATCGATATACAATCAGACTCTTATAATTCACTTAAACGCAAATTATTACAAGTCAAACGTGATACCATCCAAGTTTGGGCACTCAAAAGGGCTTTGATCCTATGGATGTCGGTACGCCTCCGCGTAACATTCATAGAGAAGAAGTCTGGATGAGATGGGTAGTTCTGTGTGGGTGCGTGCGCCTCCGCGTAGTAGTCACATTAGTTCTATCCATAGTTCAAGCTTGGTAGACTTGTCTACGATTGTCAGCTAGGGCTGACCTAGGGTATCAGTATAGGGTATGCCGTGTACGTTTAGTACAAGACCCTAGCCAGGAACTACATAGTCTCTTAGATGGATGTATTCCTACCTTGATGCTCTCAATTTGAGCAGTGAGCCTCCGTTCACTTCAATTGAGGGTATGATAGGATCCTGGTTCAGATTCTAATGTTAGAATGAGACAAGTGTTTTATAACTTAATCTCCAACTTAAATTTTAATTAATTTTACCATGTAGATCTAAAAGGCCAACACAACACAAAGGAGTAATAGCGCACTGAGAGTCCAGATTGAGGACAGACTCAAGGGCGTGAATTACTCAGATTGGAGTAGAAACTTGAGGCTTGTACTCAAGCATGAACGCAAGTAGTATATCCTTACCAAGGAACCTCCTTCTGAGCCACTGCTGACTGCCGCTAGGGCACTAAGGATACTTATCAAAGTTCCTTAGTAACCAAATCGACGTGTCATGCATTATGGTGGGCAGTAGGATGCTAGAGTTGCAGAAGCAGTTCAGGAACGTTTCGCATGACCCTCATACCTGTAAGGCATAGTTGAAGGAAATGTTCAAGGAGAAAGCTCGGGTCGAAAGATATGATACTTTCATAGAACTTAACTCCTGCAAACTTAAGGCTGGAGCCCTGTTAGTCCCCATGTCACGAAGATTTAATGTCTTCAGGAACATCTAATCAGACTCGGTTTTGATGATCAGGTGGAAATGGATGCGGATTTTATGTTGCAGTCACTTCCAGATACATATAGTGATTTCATAGTAAATTACAATATGCATGACATGGACAAGTCTTTAACAGAGCTTCATAGGATACTTGTGACCACTGAAAAAAACCTCAAGGGCAAGACCAAGGAGGTCCTTATGGTCAACAAGAAGGTCAGCTTCAAGAAAGCTGATCTGGGTAAGGGTAAGGCTCCTAGGCACCTTGCAAGGCAGATCAGACACCCCAAGCATCCAAAGGTTCAAGCAGCTCCCAAAACTGCTATGAAATCTAAGGACAAATTGGAGGAGATTTGCTATTACTGCAATGAGCCAGGACGCGGGAATAAGGGATTGTAAGCAATACAAGGATCATGTGAAGAAGAGTGGGTATCAACGTCTTCAGGATCAGATATTTACGTTGGTAAGCTTAATCGCTATAACGTAAATAAGAAAAGGCTTAAATCTAATCATTTAAACCAAGTTATAATCTGGCATTGTCATTTAAGGCACATAGGCGAGAAACGCATTTCAACACTTCACAAGTGTAGACTTTTTAAGTCCGTTTGAATTCACTCAAACTGAAAGATGCAAGTCTTGCCTAATGAGCGAGAAACGCATTTCAACACTTCACAAGTGTGGACTATTTAAGTCCGTTTGAATTCACTCAAACTGAAAGATGCAAGTCTCGCCTAATGGGCAAAATGACAAAGGCACCTTTCACATGTTTATGCGAAAGGCGAGTGACTTATTAAGTCTAATACATTCCGACGTATGTGGACCTATGAGTACTCAGGCCAGAAGAGAGTTGAACTAATACTTGACTCTGGAAACGGCCGCATTCATTTTGAATCGGGCTTCGATGAAGACAACGATAGTACACCTTGTGACAGTCATTCTGTCTCCCATTACTGTGGATGCGTGTGCCTCCGCGTAGTATTCATTAGGATGCGAGCTGAATAAGGTAATCAGTTCTATTTGGATGCGTGCGCCTCCGCGTAGTAGCCAAATAAGAGCTGGACCAGAGTCACAGAAGGTACACCATATGACACTCATTACGTCTCCCGTTACTGTGGATGCGTGCGCCTCCGCGTAGTATTCATTGGGATGGGAGCGGGATGAGATGGTCAGTTCTATTTGGATGTGTGCGCCTTCGCGTAGTAGCCAAATAAGAAATGGACCATAGTCATATATGGTGTGGGAAACGTCCTAGTATGTTTTTCCTAAAATGATTTGGGTAGCAGAGATGCAGGCATCCAAATCAGACAAAATGTGTCTTCGTAAGGTATCCTTAAGAAACTAAGAGATACAACTTCTATATACCCAGCGAGTACAAAGTCTTTGTTGCTCGAGGAGGGGTATTTTGGAGAAATATTTTTCCAAAATAGCTAGTGGGAGTCCCGTGCATCTCGAAGAAATTCGTGAGGATACGGAACAGCCTGAAGCAATTCAGGAGCCTGCTATGCAAGATGTAGAAGTACTGGAGCCTCATATGGTCGTATATGAAGAATCAGTCCCTACAGAAATTCCAGATGGTCCAAGGAGGTCTGAAAAATCTCGTCATGTTCCAGACAGATATGGCTTCATAGCCACTGAGGGAAATGACTTGATGATTGTGGATCAGGATGATCCAGAAACCTTCAGACAAGCTTTGACCAGTCCAGACTCCGAAAAATGGCAGAACACCATGAATGAGGAAATGAAATCCATGTAAGACAACCAAGTTTGGTGATTGGTTGATCAAACTCCTGGGATAAAACCCATCGGTTCTGAGTGGGTCTATAGGATCAAGACCGACATGGATGGAAGTCCTCATACCAATATGGCTAGGATGGTTGTAAAAGGTTATCGTCAGATTCAATACATGAATTATGATGACATCTTTTCACCAGTAGCAATGGTCAGTTTAATCCGGATTATTATTAGCCATAACTATGACAGATGGATGTCAAAACCCCTTCCTTAGCAGGAACTTACTAGATGGCGTGTATATCACACGACCTGTGGGTTTTGTAGATCCAAAGAATCCCGGAAAGATTTGTAAGCTGCTTAGATCCATTTATGGATTAAAGCAAGTTTCACGGAGTTGGAACATTCGTTTTGATGAAGCTGTAAGGGAACTCGGCTTCATCAAAAACAAAAGTGAGCCTTGCGTACATAAGAGAGCGAGTGGGAGTAATATTGTATTCTTGATATTTATTCATCGGGAATGACATCCCGACCTTGCCACCAAAGCTTGGTTAGGGAAGTACTTATCGATGAAGGACTTAGGTGATGCTACATTTAATGTAGGCATCATGATCTCTACAGATCATTCCAAAAGGATTTTGGGCATAAGTCAGAACATGTACATAGGTAAAGTGTTGAGAAGATCTCAATGCTTGATTCTAAAAAAGGATACATACCCATGCGTCATGGCATTAAGCTCAGCAAACTACAGAGTCCTAGTACTCCTGATAAGCTGAGCAGGATGAGTAAGATCCCTTATGCTTCGGCTGTGGGATCCATCATGTATGCCAGATGTGCACGAAACTGGAAGTCTCGTTGTAACGCTCCAAAATCCGGTTTCCCGAAATAAAGTCGTTACCCGAAGAATTTAAAAACCTTTGAAATAACACGATGCGATATAGTTATGAAATAACTCGAGCGTCCTCAAATTACAACATAACTATTCTCGCACGAAGCCATCACATTTTGATTTAGGCGTCCCTAGTTCAAAATGGGATTGCACGAGTCAAATAAAGAAACCTGTTTACAACAAATACAACGATACCATTTCTCTTTTTAAAATCTGTATTAGTAACGCGTACAAAAGTGAGGCACGACATGGCCAGTCAATCAAATATTTACATCAAAATATTTTATACAAGTTGCGGTACAGAAATATACATGGCAAATGACTCAGACCAGAGTCTACAAAAGCCAACAACAACAAAAACACAGTGCGTCGACACGACACATCCCCAAAAGCTCCCACCAAATGTGTGCTCAGAATCACCAACCTGCACAACTACAAGTAGGGGTGAACACGCTACCCAGAGACTAAAACAAACAGCAAGGATGAGGAAAAACATACATGTAAGCACAAAGAAATCAGTAAAGTACGAATCACAACACTTCCACTACTCATCCACCAACCACGTCACAACTCCCGAGGTAACCGATTACGACCGGCGAGGGGTACCACCCTTGGTCGGTTCAACCTCCAAACGGGAATCGATTATGGCCAGGAGGGGTACCGCTCCTGCCTCGATTGCCCATCCAAACACAACCACACAATTGAGGTAACCGATCACGGCCAAGGAGTACCGCCCTTGACTCGGTTCAACCCCCGAATGGAAATCGATCACGGCCAGGAGGGGTACCGCTCCTGACTCGATTATCCATCCAACCACACAACCATACAATTGAGGTAACCGATCACGGCCAAGGGGTACCACCCTTGACTCGGTTCAACCCCCGAATGGAAATCGATCACGGCCAGGAGGGGTACCGCTCCTGACTCGATTATCCATCCAACCACACAGCCTCCCATCACCTTTCCACCCTTCCACATCACAACACCCTTACCAACCACACCCAACACCCTTCGATACATTCATAGAACACAAACCAAGTGCAAGAAACTAGTTCACAGAGAGGCATTTACATCCACCCAAACAAGACAAGTGCGAGACGGAATAAGTCATCGTCTGAAAAGCAATAATATAACCATGCACAACTAGGTGCTCACAAGCAGTTCAAGTTTGATACTCAACTAATTCACAGAGAGGCATTTATATCAACACATCAACATGCTATTTAATTCACAACATCGAGCAAAAGGTGTTCAAACATTTCATTTTATCTCGACTAAATACTCAAATAAATTCAATCAATGCATCAAGAGATTGAGTCTAGGTAAGCTATGTCCCCCTACCTTAGGAAAGCTCTACGTACGCTCCTAGCCTCCCGCTCGAGCTATTCACGCCTTGCCTTTCCCGCGAGCGTCAATATCAACTAATAATTATATTCAATAATTAAAAACTCAAACAGACTCCGAAACGAATGCAATAAATTTACAAGTGTACTCCAACAAGTGCCTAACACTTGGACACACTTCAAATTAATCAAAGTAGCCAAAATGGGTCCGGAATGACCCATTTTCCCCGAAACACCCAATCTGCCCGGAAACGAGTTTTTGACCCTCGGGACTCCGAAAATTACGAAACTTGTGTCTAAATTCCTAATTATATTCGAGAGGACTAACGCAATTGACGGAATCGAATTCCGACACCCGAGCGATATAATCGCGCAAATTAAAGTTTCGACACACATTTTCCGATTTTCGTAATTTAAATCCAAAAATCACCAAGGGTGTCAACTATTGATTCGAGGGTTACCCGAGACCTCCCGAAACTCACAAACCCGAAATCCGGGCTCGTGGGACCACCCGGGCCATTTACGGCCCGAGAGGCCCAAACGGCCCGCGGCCGTCAAAGGCTGCCACGGCCAGCCAAGGCAGGGGCTGGCCACTGCCGGACCACCTCCGGCGCGCCACCACACTGGCCGGAGCTCCGGTGACCGGCCGGAGCTCCGGCGAACCCTCCGGCCGCCGGAAAATCTCAAAAACGTCCCAAAATGCTCCAAAACACCCCTACAACTCCACTCCATCATCATTTCACTCATTCCTCATCAACCCACAACTCAAACTCATCACGATGGGAAAAAAATGAGTTGCTCACCGTAGCCAATGATGTGAGGAACCCGAATACGCAAGAAAATGGTCGATCACGCGGCCGGATCGTCGGGAAATCGCCCAAGTTCTTCTCCTCTTCTTCCTTCTTTCTTCTTTCTCTTTCTCTTTCCCTTTCCTTCTCTTTGGTTCTGCCGTGAATGGCCTCCCCTTCCCTCTTTTATCACATAAATCCCATTATTATAAACACTAAACTAATAAAATAAACCTATTTTCCATTTTCTTTTAAATCTAAATTAAAACAATTAATTTTTTAATCACTCAAAAGTCTCCCCCCCTCTAGATACATGACAAGTGTAAAGTAGAGGGTCCCACAAGCCACTTTTGTCATTTCGGACCCGAAATCGTCCGAAACGGACACGTTTTTCGAAACCGTCGGAACCGTGATGTTTCGCTAAATTTTAGCTTCCATATGAACCTAATATCCATAATATTACAATTTCATCTTAAAATGGCTCAAATAGTAGTCCTCGGTGACTCTCGGGTCAAAATTTGGTCAAATCGCGAACTTTTAAATTTTCATCCATTTTTCACAAAATTGACCCAAATTGACCCAAATTGTCCGGGAGCGGTCCTTACAACCTTCCCTCCTTAAAGAATTTCGTCCACGAAATTAAAACGTACCTCAATTCTCGAAAAGGCGGGGATACTTAGCACGAATCTCATCTGCCCGCTCCCACGTCGACTCTTCGACACCGTGATGTTGCCAAAGCACTCGCACTAGTGGGATGGTCCTGCCTCTCAATATCTGATCTCGTGAGTCTAAGATCTGAACTGGCCTTTCCTCATACGAGGCATCTGGGGTCAACTCCAACTCAGCCCACTCTATCACGTGCGACGGGTCAGGGTGATATTTTCTCAGCATCGATACATGGAATACGTTGTGAACCGCTGCAAGGGATGGTGGCAATGCGAGCCTGTAAGCCACTGCTCCAATCCTGGCGATGATCTCGAAGGGGCCAATGTACCTCGGGGCCAACTTACCGTCGCTTCTTGCCTTCTTAAACCTTATTAGCCCTTTCTTCGGGCTCACTCGCAAGAAGACGTGGTCGCCTACCTCAAACTCGAGAGGTCGACGTCTCCGGTCCGCATAAATCTTCTGTCTACTCTGCGCCGTTTTCAGTCGCTCTCGAATCAAGGCTACCTTCTCAGTAGTCTCCCTTACCAGCTCGGGTCCCAGTAGGCTCTTATCTCCCACCTCAGCCCAACAAACTGGTGATCGGCACGGTCTACCATACAAGGCCTCAAATGGTGCCATCCCGATGCTAGCCTGGTAACTGTTGTTATACGCAAACTCTGCCAACGGTAAATGATCCTCCCACGCTCCGTGAAAATCCAGTATACACGCTCGGAGCATGTCCTCTAATATCTGAATGACCCGCTCTGACTGACCGTCCGTCTGTGGGTGGTAAGCCGTACTCAGACGAATATCCGTACCCAACGCGCCCTGTAGGCTATCCCAGAATCGGGATGTAAAGCGAGGATCTCGGTCCGATATTATCGACACCGGCACTCCGTGTAACCTCACGATCTCGCGTACATATAGCCTGCTCAACTTATCTACCGAGTCTGTCATCCTCATTGGCAAGAAATGCGCGGACTTAGTCAGTCGATCAACTATCACCCACACCGCATCGTTACCCCTTGCTG
Source organism: Geranium rotundifolium (assembly GCA_963920655.1). NCBI lineage: Eukaryota > Viridiplantae > Streptophyta > Magnoliopsida > Geraniales > Geraniaceae > Geranium > Geranium rotundifolium. Next base: position 38,339,121 of record OY987311.1, read on the forward strand.
ACCTCGGCAGTCCGCATACGAAATCCATCGTAATATGCTCCCATTTCCACTCGGCTATCTCCAACGGTTGTAGAGGTCCCGCTGGTCTCTGGTGTTCTATCTTCACCTGCTGACAAGTGAGACATCGAGCTACGAACCCTGCTATCTCCCGCTTCATCCCATTCCACCAAAAATGGCGCCTGATGTCGTGGTACATCTTAGTCCCACCAGGATGCACAACGAGTCGTGAGTTGTGTGACTCGCGTAGTACTTCCTCACGGAGACTCTTGGGCACAAACAATCTGTTCCGGAAACGAAGGCCCTGATCGTTGCCCATCGACCACCCCTCGGACTCAACTCCGTTAGCCATTTTCATCCGGAACGTTGCTGTCTCTGAGTCATCAATCTGAGCCTCAATCACCCGACTCACCAGTGTAGGCTGCGCCACCAATGAACACAGTGCGACTCGTCCCGTGACTTCCTCCAACTCAACCCTGAACTCGCTGAGCTCTCCCATCATCTTCCATTCCCGAACTGCTACGGAGACAAGGCTATGGAGTGACTTTCTGCTGAGGGCATCGGCGACCACATTCGCCTTGCCCGGGTGGTATAGCAGATCGAAGTCATAATCCTCAATCAGCTCCATCCAACGCCGTTGTCGCATGTTCAGGTCTTTCTGGGTAAAGAGATATTTCAGGCTCTTGTGATCCGAAAAGACTTGAAACTTCTCACCGTAGAGGTAGTGACGCCAAACCTTTAGTGCAAACACGACCGCTGCAAGTTCTAGATCGTGTGTCGGATAGTTTCTCTCGTGCACTTTAAGCTGTCGGGACCCAAAAGCCACCACCTTACCCTGCTGCATCAAAACACTCCCCAGTCCTTCTCCGGATGCGTCGCAGTAAACGTCATAGCCTATCCCTCGCTCAGGTACTATCAAAACCGGAGCCGTGGTCAACCGAGTCTTCAACTCCGTGAAGGAGCGCTCGCAAGCCTCACCCCAATCGAACTTAACTCCCTTCCGCGTGAGGCGAGTCAAAGGTGCTGCGAGGCACGCAAAGTCTTTGACGAATCTCCGATAGTACCCTGCCAATCCCAGGAAGCTGCGGATCTCGAAAACGCTCGTAGGTCGCGCCCATTTCGAGACCGCGTCGATCTTGGACGGATCGACAAACACGCCGTCACCCGATACGACATGTCCGAGGAATCTCACCTCGGTAAGCCAGAACTCGCATTTTTCCAACTTCGCGTAAAGTTGGTGCGATCGCAGTAACTGGAGTACAGTCCTCAAATGCGCCTCATGAGTCCCCTCGTCCGGTGAGTAGATGAGAATATCGTCGACAAATACGATGACGAATCGATCGAGGTAAGGTCGGAAGATGCGAGTCATAAGATCCATGAACGCCGCTGGGGCGTTGGTCAAGCCGAACGGCATCACTAGGAATTCAAAATGACCATACCGCGTTCGGAACGCGGTCTTCGGGATGTCTTCCTCCCGTACTCGCAACTGATGATATCCAGACCGCAAGTCGATCTTGGAGAAGCACCTCGATCCCCTGAGCTGATCAAAGAGATCGTCTATCCGCGGCATCGGATAACGATTCTTCACTGTCACCCTGTTCAGCTTCCGGTAATCTATGCACATCCGGAGCGAACCCTCTTTCTTCTTTACGAACAACGCCGGAGCGCCCCACGGCGAGGTGCTCGGCCGTATGAACCCCTTCTCCTGCAGTTCCTGGAGTTGACTCTTCAACTCCTCGAGTTCCGCGGGGGCGAAACGATATGGTGCCACAGAGATCGGCGCGGTTCCCGGCATCAACTCGATAGTGAACTCCACCTCGCGCACAGGTGGCAATCCGCTAAGATCACCTGGAAAGACGTCTGGAAACTCGTCGACAACTCGTGGTAGCCCTCTGCCTTCGTCCTTCGGTCCGTCACCCGTAGCGGACAACGCTGCAAGAAGAACTCCACTCCGGCTACCCAATGAACATGAAATCATAGAGTCCCCACTCGATACGGTCACCCTCCTCCGATAACAGTCGATGTTAGCCCTGTATCGCCTCAACCAGTCCATGCCGAGGATCACGTCGAAAGTAGTCATGTCTAGCACGATAAGGTCCCACACAAGAGAGTGGTCTGCTACTCTAACTTCGCAGCCCCTGCAGATTCTACTTAGAACAGTGCCATCCCCTAAAGGCGTATCGACGCACAAGGGCGGACTCAGCGACTCGACTACTAACCCCAGTGCTCGTGCAAACTGTGCGGAGATAAAAGAGTTCGATGCACCCGTGTCGATAAGAATGGACGCCCACAAATTAAAAACGAGGAACGTACCCTGAGCTGCTCTCTGGTCCTCTGACGGTGGAGGCTCGGTATGACCCGACACTGCATAGACCCGACCTTGGACCTGCTGTCCATCTGCTCTCGGCTGCCCCCGACTAGTACCTGGTCTCGTCGACTGGGCTGGTCCGACCCCTTGTTGGGGTCGGGAATCCTGTCGTGCTGCTGACGATCGTGCAGATGGTGCAGAGTGCTGTCGTGGGCCCTGACTCCCGATTCTGCTAGAGTAACAATCCCGAGCGAGGTGTCCTGGACGTCCACACCCAAAGCACGTGGGTGGTCCAGAACTAGGCCTGCCTCCCTGTCCTGGCCGACCGCTCGGTCTCTCTACTGGTGCTCTGAACTGATCGCTCTGAGTTCCCCCCGAAAGCTGCCTCGTAGGTGCACGGTTTCGAGGGCAATCCCTGCAGAGGTGACCTGGCTGATGACACTCATAGCATACCGGTGGTGACCTTGGGCCTACTGGGCTGGATCCCACGGTATCCAGCGATGCTAGCGGTCTCTGCACCATTCTCCCCGACGACTGCGGAGGAAAGCTTGAAATTCGAGGCCTCTTGAAGTCCCTTGACTCCGTCTGCCTAGTGAAGCTGCTTGGCCTGGGTCTCTGCTCCCTGAGCCTGTGTGCCTCTGCCATCCCTTCTTCGATGGCCGCTGCAGTGTCGACCATCACCGAGTACACCCTGATCCGGTGAGAGAGGATCCTGTCGAAGATCTCTGGTCGTAGTCCCCTCTCGAACCTCTTACATCGGCTCGCCTCGAACCTCACTAGGTCTGGCGCAAATCTCGACAGGGCTGTGAACTGTGCCTCGTACTCTAGCACCGTCATTGCACCCTGTCGCAGTTCCAGGAACTGCTGCTGACGGCTATCCCTTGCCGACTCGGGAAAATAGCTCTCAAGGAAAATCTCCTTGAAATCCTCATAGTCTTCTCCCACTCTGGTCCGAACTCGCTCCCACCAGTAATATGCATCATCCCTGAGCTGATGGACGGCAAATGTGATTCTGGTCCTCCCATCTGTAATCCCAGACGTATCAAGGTCGCGGGTGATCTGTCGCAGCCACTGCTCAGCTCGCGTAGGGTCTGGCTCTCCATGGAAAGCTGGGGGGTTCAGGCGCAGGAAGTCCCGGAGCGCGTGCGCTGCAGGTACCTCTGGCGGCACTGGTGATATCTCAGGAGCTGTGGGCACGGTCTCCCTCTGTCCCAACATGGCCACTAACGACTGTATCGACCGTAGTATCTCGCCCACTACCTGATCACTGGGAGGAGTGGTGGTAGCCACAGTGGGGATCCCTGCAGTGGATGGGGGCACCTCAGCCGCGGTCCCTGCCTGTCCTGCGCTACCTGACGCAGTCTCTGTGGATGGCGTCTCCACCCCTGTAGTCCTCTCCCCGGGTTCCGCCCTAGGAGGCTCATGCGTCGCTCGCTGTGCTCCTCTCCCCCTCAAAGCGCCACCTCGCCTAGTTCTCGGAGCCATGTGCACTACTGCACAAAGACGGTTCATAATTAGGATTTCTTTACAAAAGAACACCGCGCAAAAGGGCGACGAGAACTTCTCACATTCTCCACATTTACTCTACGTACTAACTAATTGTTATCCTAGTACAGTCCAATCCTAACAAACAAGATTCACACTAACATGCCAACACTCATTTTCATGCCGCAACGTTTCACTAACAACATTTCACAACTTTAACACAGGTACTCCTCCACCCGTCACCATGTCATTTTATTGTCACCACACGCACACAAGTCGTCATTTAACTCACACTAACAACCAATTCACGCACCATAAGACCAAATTGACCAAAATCGCGCAAACTTTCCTACAACTGACTCTACCCGACATGTCGACGTAAGGCACAGGTGTTGAACCTGAGACCTCTGATACCAAACTGTAACGCTCCAAAATCCGGTTTCCCGAAATAAAGTCGTTACCCGAAGAATTTAAAAACCTTTGAAATAACACGATGCGATATAGTTATGAAATAACTCGAGCGTCCTCAAATTACAACATAACTATTCTCGCACGAAGCCATCACATTTTGATTTAGGCGTCCCTAGTTCAAAATGGGATTGCACGAGTCAAATAAAGAAACCTGTTTACAACAAATACAACGATACCATTTCTCTTTTTAAAATCTGTATTAGTAACGCGTACAAAAGTGAGGCACGACATGGCCAGTCAATCAAATATTTACATCAAAATATTTTATACAAGTTGCGGTACAGAAATATACATGGCAAATGACTCAGACCAGAGTCTACAAAAGCCAACAACAACAAAAACACAGTGCGTCGACACGACACATCCCCAAAAGCTCCCACCAAATGTGTGCTCAGAATCACCAACCTGCACAACTACAAGTAGGGGTGAACACGCTACCCAGAGACTAAAACAAACAGCAAGGATGAGGAAAAACATACATGTAAGCACAAAGAAATCAGTAAAGTACGAATCACAACACTTCCACTACTCATCCACCAACCACGTCACAACTCCCGAGGTAACCGATTACGACCGGCGAGGGGTACCACCCTTGGTCGGTTCAACCTCCAAACGGGAATCGATTATGGCCAGGAGGGGTACCGCTCCTGCCTCGATTGCCCATCCAAACACAACCACACAATTGAGGTAACCGATCACGGCCAAGGAGTACCGCCCTTGACTCGGTTCAACCCCCGAATGGAAATCGATCACGGCCAGGAGGGGTACCGCTCCTGACTCGATTATCCATCCAACCACACAACCATACAATTGAGGTAACCGATCACGGCCAAGGGGTACCACCCTTGACTCGGTTCAACCCCCGAATGGAAATCGATCACGGCCAGGAGGGGTACCGCTCCTGACTCGATTATCCATCCAACCACACAGCCTCCCATCACCTTTCCACCCTTCCACATCACAACACCCTTACCAACCACACCCAACACCCTTCGATACATTCATAGAACACAAACCAAGTGCAAGAAACTAGTTCACAGAGAGGCATTTACATCCACCCAAACAAGACAAGTGCGAGACGGAATAAGTCATCGTCTGAAAAGCAATAATATAACCATGCACAACTAGGTGCTCACAAGCAGTTCAAGTTTGATACTCAACTAATTCACAGAGAGGCATTTATATCAACACATCAACATGCTATTTAATTCACAACATCGAGCAAAAGGTGTTCAAACATTTCATTTTATCTCGACTAAATACTCAAATAAATTCAATCAATGCATCAAGAGATTGAGTCTAGGTAAGCTATGTCCCCCTACCTTAGGAAAGCTCTACGTACGCTCCTAGCCTCCCGCTCGAGCTATTCACGCCTTGCCTTTCCCGCGAGCGTCAATATCAACTAATAATTATATTCAATAATTAAAAACTCAAACAGACTCCGAAACGAATGCAATAAATTTACAAGTGTACTCCAACAAGTGCCTAACACTTGGACACACTTCAAATTAATCAAAGTAGCCAAAATGGGTCCGGAATGACCCATTTTCCCCGAAACACCCAATCTGCCCGGAAACGAGTTTTTGACCCTCGGGACTCCGAAAATTACGAAACTTGTGTCTAAATTCCTAATTATATTCGAGAGGACTAACGCAATTGACGGAATCGAATTCCGACACCCGAGCGATATAATCGCGCAAATTAAAGTTTCGACACACATTTTCCGATTTTCGTAATTTAAATCCAAAAATCACCAAGGGTGTCAACTATTGATTCGAGGGTTACCCGAGACCTCCCGAAACTCACAAACCCGAAATCCGGGCTCGTGGGACCACCCGGGCCATTTACGGCCCGAGAGGCCCAAACGGCCCGCGGCCGTCAAAGGCTGCCACGGCCAGCCAAGGCAGGGGCTGGCCACTGCCGGACCACCTCCGGCGCGCCACCACACTGGCCGGAGCTCCGGTGACCGGCCGGAGCTCCGGCGAACCCTCCGGCCGCCGGAAAATCTCAAAAACGTCCCAAAATGCTCCAAAACACCCCTACAACTCCACTCCATCATCATTTCACTCATTCCTCATCAACCCACAACTCAAACTCATCACGATGGGAAAAAAATGAGTTGCTCACCGTAGCCAATGATGTGAGGAACCCGAATACGCAAGAAAATGGTCGATCACGCGGCCGGATCGTCGGGAAATCGCCCAAGTTCTTCTCCTCTTCTTCCTTCTTTCTTCTTTCTCTTTCTCTTTCCCTTTCCTTCTCTTTGGTTCTGCCGTGAATGGCCTCCCCTTCCCTCTTTTATCACATAAATCCCATTATTATAAACACTAAACTAATAAAATAAACCTATTTTCCATTTTCTTTTAAATCTAAATTAAAACAATTAATTTTTTAATCACTCAAAAGTCTCCCCCCCTCTAGATACATGACAAGTGTAAAGTAGAGGGTCCCACAAGCCACTTTTGTCATTTCGGACCCGAAATCGTCCGAAACGGACACGTTTTTCGAAACCGTCGGAACCGTGATGTTTCGCTAAATTTTAGCTTCCATATGAACCTAATATCCATAATATTACAATTTCATCTTAAAATGGCTCAAATAGTAGTCCTCGGTGACTCTCGGGTCAAAATTTGGTCAAATCGCGAACTTTTAAATTTTCATCCATTTTTCACAAAATTGACCCAAATTGACCCAAATTGTCCGGGAGCGGTCCTTACACTCGTTTGCACTAAGCTATACCAGCAGATTACAATCTAACCCCGGCCAATTACACTAGATTGCTGTCGAAGGTCATACTCAAATATTTGAGGAGGACCAAGGATGCATTCCTAGTGTATGGGGATATAGATAGAAAACTAGCAGTCAAAGGAAAAATCGATGCTAGTTTTAAGACATATCCAGTTGACTTCAAAATCTGTCAGGATATATTTTGTGTTGAGTTGTGGCGCTTTCAGCTGGATAAGCTTTAAGCAAGCCAAAATTGCCAACTCTACAACGGAGGCTGAGTATATAGTTGCAACAAAAGCAGCTAAAAAGGCCGTTTGGATTAGAAGCTTTCTAATCGGATTAGATGCAACGCCGCGAGCGTTTGATCCGATAAGCTTGTTGTGGGACAACACAGGTGCCGTAGCTATTGCTCAAAAGCCCAGATTCCACAACAGATCCAAACATATACTTAGCAGGAATCACCTCGTGAGAGTTATCACATATAGAGGTGATATGGAGATTAAACACTATTCAACTGATGATAATATGGCCGATCCCTTGACAGAGGCTCAGCCGTAGCCTAGGCATGAGGAACATGCAGGGTTTATAGGAGTAGATCAGAACTTAAAATTGGAACCAGGGGCAAGTGGGAGATTGTTAGAGTTATGCCCCAGTCCAATATAAAAGTGATCTACAGATGTAATGTTTTATCATCTTTCCGAATAAATAAATCGGCATATATTACTAATGTGTTGTAGTAATTTATCGAATGTAATTTGATCTATGTCATTATGTGTGTAACCACTAATAGTAGATCTATAGATCAGAAAGAATTACATTTGATGAGTCCCTGATAAGCTAAGCTTCTTGCTGAAGCGATCAGTATGAGACTAACTCCTTGTGATCACGCTCTACTGATCATGGCAAAGTATGTGCCGGAGTTATATCATAGATATCATTAGGTCGATGATATCGGACAACCCGATTGTGAGTATGCTGCATAGATCCAGTCATGAGATACTCACATATCGTTACTTGTCATTATATCCTAAGACCAAGGAGTCTTTGTGTACACTATGTAACAAATACCTAAGTTTGACCTAGTTTAACGTTATCTGTAAAAGGGTAGCTATAACGGCTTCGATTGGCTTTGGCATTTATTGCACTAGTGAACTCGAAAGGCGTCTGAGGGATTTATCACTCATACTTCGGTATGAGAAAGATATCCGTTTAGGCCACTTGATGAGTATGACTGAAGAAATAGCATGGCCATGCAGGTGATAACTTAGTATCAGTTTTCAGTCATCTCAGATATCAAGAAATAGTGATTGATAAATTAGGATGACCGTTCTATGCCTATTGATCAATCTGGATATCGGTTTGATAAAAGGACAGTGACATGTACGATAACAGGTTAAGTCGAATAATCGATAATCACGAATATTGGATAATCATAATGTCTTGCTAGAGGCCACTTATGATGGAAAGGGTAAAATGGTAATTTTACCAGTCTGCCAATTATTCGTGAGCCTAGAGGGTCACACGCATTAAACACAATACATGACAATAATTATGGATGAGATTTGAGAACGATTCGGTAGTTTTCTGGCCTAAGGTTTTAACCAGACGGTTGAAGAAATCAATTCGAGGAAATTGAGCCGTTTTGACTAAACAGAAATTAGAACTCAAGTTAATGGGTTTAATTTGGGTTTTCGTTAAATGGGATTAAAGCCCATTTAGGGTTTAAGATAAGAGAGGGGTTAAATGCAAATAAGAAGGATTAAAAGAATGGATAATGCAATTTTTATTTTGAAATTCAATTTTAATTTCAAATTAAAAATCACATAATCCATTATTAACTTATCCTTTTGATTTTTTGAGCAACTAACTCCCACTCTCTCTCCCTCACCTTGCTGAAATCTCTCCCCTCTCTACCTTCATTATTGATCAAGTTTTCTTTAGAATTTTCTAGCAAAAATTATAGAGAAAAACCATTTTCGGTTGTGTGCTTGTGTGGACTTAATAGAGAGGACACTACGCTTGTGTTCTTGTCGATTTCAAGAGGTAAAATATCAGACTTTAATTGAGTTTATAACATGTTCAAATAGCATTAAGATCTAGTTATTATCGATCACCACGGTTACATATTGTCCGCTGCATGATTTTCAATCTTTGGAACCCGTGGTGATCTCTTTCACTTAGAAGTCCACACTTGTGAAGTGTTGAGATGCGTTTCTGGCCTATATGGCCTAAACGGCAGTGCCATATCATAGTCTGGTTTAAATCATCGGATTTAACCCTTTTGTTACTGATATTAAAAATCGAGCTAGTGTCAGTGTTTTGAATATTAAGAATATATAAACCACCAACCAATGAAGCATTGCAATAAAACATATTACTCTTGAAAATATTGAAAATTCCATTATCAATAGAAAAACAATATCCTTCTTTGTCAAGCAAGGAAATAGAAATAATATTTCTGCGAAACGCAGGTACACAATGAACATTGTTTAATAACAAAACCAGCCCACTGGGCAAACTGAGACTAACATCTCCTACAGCAGTTGTCAAGACTTGATTGCCATCGCCAACTCGTAGGTCCGCCTCGCCCCTGCTCACTTCTCTTCTACTTCTCAGAGCCTGCACATTAAAACAAATGTGAGATTATGCACCGGTATCAAGTACCCAAGAATCTGAAGTAGATAAACTGAGATTGAGCTCAATAACAAAAATACCTGATCCTGAAGATGTGGAAGCTCCACTCTTCCTGAGAAACAGCTTGTGTTTCTTACAATCCTTTTTCCAGTGCCCCATTCCTTGGCAATAGAAGCACATGACATCCTTCTTAGGATTCTCAACAGCCTTTGGAGCTGCTGGACCCTTAGGTTGTCGAATCTTCCCTGCTAGGTGCATAGGAGCCTTATCCTTGCCCAGGCTGGCTTTCTTCAAGCTCACTTGCTTGTTGACCATAAGAACCTCCTTGGTCTTGCCCTTGAGATTCTTTTCAGCAGTCACGAGCATACCATGAAGCTCTGTCACGGTTTTATCCATGTCATGCATATTGTAATTTCCAACGAAATCACGATATCTCTCTAGAAGTGAATGCAGCACAAAGTCTGCAGACATTTCCTTGTCCACAGGATGACCGAGTCTGGCCAAGTGTTCCAAAAGACGTTTCATCTTAAGGACATGTGGACTGACAGGAGCTCTAGCCTTCAGCTTGCAAGACATCAGTTCACTGAAAGTGTCGTATCTTTCGACACGTGCTTTCTCTTTGAATATTTTCTCGATCTCAGCCATAAAGGCTTTGGCATCATCGGAAATGTCCAAGAATTGTTTCTGCAAGTCAGGCACCATACTGCCCATAATGATGCACTACACGTCGATCTGGTCGCTAAGGAATTTCTGGTAGGTTTCCCTTAGCGCCCTTGAGGCGTTCTGTGCTGGTTCAGTAGGTGCTTGTTCCTGGGTAAGGATGTAATCCTTACGTTCATGGTTAAGAACCAGTCTCAAGTTCCGGTCCCAATCGAGAAAGTTTACGCCGTTAAGCTTATCATGCTCGATTAGTGACCTAACCGCGCTGTTACCAGAATGATTCGTGTTTTCCATTTTATATATACACAGTAAACAAATTTTAATCAGTATTAATTAAAATTAAAGTTGGAGATTTAATTATAAAACACTTTCTGATTCTAACTTTAGAATCTGAACCAGGATCCCATCATACTCTCAATTGAAGTGAACGGAGGCTCAATACTCCAATTGAGTGCATCGAGGTAGGATTACATCCATCTACAAGACCATGTAGTTCCTGGCTAGGGTCTGTACTTATAAGTATGCGGCATACCCTATACTGATACCCTAGGTCAGCCCTAGCTGACAATCGTAGACAAGTCTACCAAGCTTGAACTATGGATAGAACTAATGTGACTACTACGCGGAGGCGCACGCACCCACACAGAACTACCCATCTCATCCAGACTTTTTCTCTATGTATGTTACGCGGAGGCGTACCGACATCCATAGGTCAAAACCCTTTTGAGTGCCCAAACTTGGATGGTATCGCGCTTGACTTGTAATTATTTGTGTTTAAGTGAATTATAAAAGTCTGATTGTATATGGATATAATCTTAATATGGAATCATCAATTGCAAATCCATGCAAAGATGATCCCTTAGCTGGTTACATGCGAGTCTGATTAAATTTCGATTTTAATCTTTGCATGTGGGTGATAGCAAATCATACATAAACTTGTATATTTAAACTATCATACATTCATACATTCAAACATATAAATGTAACGATAAAATATGCATAGCTAAGCCCATCTTAAGTTCCTAAGAATCTAGCAATACTGATCCTAAAGACATGGTCTTCAAGATCATAACTTGCTCCATTCTTGTGAACTACCACTGGCTTCGAGCCTCCTCCAATCCGAGTCTTCCTCTTGACTTGATTCTTGTGTCGGTCTTCATGATTAAAAATTTAAATAAATAAAATAAAATACAAATCACGACACGCGGGCCGTATTTACTACAACCCAAAATTAAGCAACACGCAGGTTGCAAAACCGAAATTAAAATGCAAATCTAATGGGATTAGCTAGCATCATGTGGAAAACATCATGTTATCAAAGATCATGTATACAATCAACATGCTTATCAAACTAATAAATTTTCCAAATTTTATCTTTCTTAAGTGTGGAAAATTCCGGTTTATCGAAACCGGACGGTTTAACTAATTAATTGAATTTTGAACCGGTTCTCGCTGGTTTATCGAAACCGAACCAAATCAAAAAAGTAAATTTTTTTGTGTTTCAAAATATTCTCGCGAACCAACCGGTTCACCTCGAATCTGGTCGAGCCGAGCCGGCTCAACCGAGGTCGTCCGCGGAGGCAACCACGGTGGCCCGTTAGGGCTGCCGAGGTCGCCCGCGGGGCTGAGCATGGTCGGCCACGGGAACGATGGTCGCCCGCGAGGCAACCATGGTGGCCCTCACGGCAGCGACCATGGTCGCCCGTAGGCGACCCTCGTCGGCCCTTGGTGCTGACCATGGTCTGCGCAAGGGCATTCCATGGTCCACCAAGGGACTCGACCTGGTCGGTTATGGCTCGGCTATGGCTAACCCCAAACACCAAAATAAAAATATTTTCCAATATTCCAAAATCAATCAAATCTGAAAAAAATTTCGATTCACATGAATGCTAAGGTGATGAACACATATAAACTAAAAAAAAAACAGATTTAAACATGTTGAAGAATACATAACAACCATGGCTCTGATACCACTGAAAGAGATCACCACGGGTTCCATTCGATAAATATCATGCAGCGGACGTTATGTAACAGTGGTGATCAATGTAAACGTTGATCTTAATGTAAATTCAACATGTTATATATACCTTTTGAATCTGAAAATTACATCTTCTAATCGATGAAAACACAAGCTTAGTGTTTCTCTATTAGGTCCACACAAGCACCACAACCGAAGGAGGTTTTCTCTCAAACTTTTTGCTATGAATTTTTTAGAGAAGCTTGACAACAATGGAGGTTGAAGAGAGAGGAAGAAGTCGTTATAGTTACCCTTTTACAGATAACGTTAGACTAGGCCAAACTTAGGTATTCGTTATATAGTGTACACAAAGACTCCTTGATCTTAGGATATAATGACAAGCTACGATATGTGAGTATCTCATGACTGGATCTATGCATCATACTCACAATCGGGTTGTCCGATATCATCGACCTGATGGTATCTATGATATAACTCCGGCACGCACTTTGCCATGATCAGTAGAGCACGATCACAATGAGTTAGTCTCATACTGATCGCTTTAGAAGAAGCTTAGCTGATCAGGGACTTTATCGAATGCAATTCTTTCTGATCTATAGTTCTACTATAAGTGGTTACACACATTATGACATAGATCAAATCACATTAGATATATTACTACAACACATTAGTAATATTATTCCTTTTATTATGTAGAATAATGATGTCCGTTACAATATAGATTGAGAAATTATATTCGACTAGGGCACAAACCTAACATACCTTTCATGATTTTTAGACAATGTGTTAGAAATAAACACAAGTAAAGTTAAATCATTGTCAACAAATGCATATCTAGAATTTTCCGGAATCGGAATTTGCTCAAAAACAACTCTCTCGGGTAAGATATATTCTAACTCAAAGCAGGGGTTATCATAAGTGTGAAAAAGAGGTGGAGCCCATGTTTCTGAATCAACCACGGGATCCCTTACCAATACACCCATATCCATGTCCTCTTCGTGGTTGACTTGGTCATCATCTTCTTTCCTTGGCTCCACCTTATGCTCATTTTCCACGCTAATGTCGACCTCTTGAGGAGAGTCAACCTCCAATGCTCCTTGAGATAGATACAGATCCTCTTTGACCTCCTGAGCTAATGGTGGCTCTTCGGCCACTTCGATCTCTACTTCTGGAGAGAACTCGTCATCAAATAGTCCAAGGAGCTCTTACACCTCATCATCGGCCTCTTCAAGCTCAAACTTTTTAAAAATCTCCCATATCTCCGTTGCTTGAGGCCGCTCAGGAATGTATTTGGACTCTTCAGTCCTTCTTGGCCCTATTCTCCATACGTTGAATATGGATGTCCCAGCAATCCCCTCTAGCTCTTCCTCAGTGAGAGCCTCGAAGTCAATGATCCCGGTGATCCTATTGACCTCCTTAGCCATAGTTTGCTCTTTGTCAATTCGTGGCTCTTCCAAAACTTTACCACTCTCCATTGGGGCCGGGCCGGCTTCTTCATGGTTAAGTTGTAGTTGGCATAAGTAACGCCTCATCATGTCCGCTTCGTGCTTCCTAGTCCATTCCATTTGTTCCTGCAAATATTGCAATATCATCTCTTCTACTACTGACATTCCCTCTTGAGGAGGGTGATCTTGTGGAACGTTCTCATAGTAGTGTTAGTCTTGGAAGTCTTGAGGTGGTGCTGGAGAGTTATATCGAGAATAGTAGTAATCTTCATCATGGTATGAGTAATAACCCGACTTTCCTCCATAACCATTATAAGACTCATATGAAGTGGATGTCTCTTGAGGAGTCCACTTGTAGTCCTGGTGGCTCGTCTTATCCTGATGACATTCGAACTCTCTCCAATCTTGCTCCATTTTGGTTCGCTCTTCTCCGAAACCTCCTCGAACCTAGCTAAAGTTCAAGAAATATGGAAACACTAGAGGAAAAGAGTGAGAGAACAAGTGCGAAATCGCACGCAAGCAAGATATCACACAAAAATAATATACAAAAATAAAAATAAAAAGTAAAAATAAAATAGAATTTTTTTTAAATATACAATATAAACAATACTTAAAGCACGACTTAAACACCTTCCTCCCAGGCCAACATATATCTAACAGTCCCCGACAACGGCGCCAAAAACTTGACGGGAGGAAATTTTGACAAGTCGAAATCTACCCGCTCCCGAGTACACGACAAGTGCACCGGTCTTCAAGTAATATAGGATCGTTTTAAAGCCCCGAGTTATCGATCCCACGAGGACCGTTAGCTGTTGAACATTGGAGTACAAATAACTAATGTGTCGAGTCTAAGCGATCAAAAATTATATGAAAGCATGCAATATATGAAAGCGTCACCAATCACAAACGCACACTCATAGAAATATGCAATTAATATAAGAGTAATCAAATATATAAAGGCGATCGAGGAGTCGGGATTTCGGGGGGATATGCCATTTTACCAATTTTAGCAGATTTGATTATTAATTACGGGAAAGCAAATTTAAGAAACAGAATTAAGTGTCGAGAATTCCAAACCCACCCCAAACATATCGCTGGCGTGAAAGGGTTTCGTCTGATTAAAAATATAATAGCAATATCATTAACTAAAATACATCATCAGATTCAGCTTAAAGGTTATGTAGGAATCTCCATCCTACAGCCTGGCGCCCTATTGATGTAAACCGTACCCACGGTATGATACCTCCGTCACAGGTTGCAATTATGAAGTCGTCACAAATCAAATTACAGCCCCAAGATACACCGTGTAGATTCGACCCCCAAATGCTATGGTCCACCTAGGTCGATTGCTATCGCCTCTCTTCCTAGATTTAATCTAAACTCAAGCCTACCCGGGGAGAGTTAACATTAAGTTCACATTCAGAGTCTTAATCCATTTCACAAACCCAATAATTTCAGCCATTAATCATTTAGTTGATCAAATTAATATCCCCGTTCATCTCTTTCCCTGACCTAAATACTTAGCTACTCATGGTATCAAAAACATAAATCAACGAATCCTTCGCATACAAGTTCATTTCTATCATACAACCTAACACAATCACCAATCTCATGAACAATACCTCAAATATATTTCTCAAATTCAATCCCAACACAATCCTAAACATACAATCACTAAACTAAACCCAATACAATTCTGAAAAATAAAAACCCTAGATAACACTATCAACCTTACAAATGCTTCCTCGAATCCTCCTCTCCGTCGCCTCCAATCCGTCCAAGTGATCACCCACGATCCTTCTCTTCTCCCTACCTCTAATCCTCTCTAATAATATGATTTTTCTGTAAAATGGGTGATAATTTCATGGGTAGGAGAGGTAGGTATATAAAAGAGGGAAGGAGATCTTTTTAAAAATCAAAAGTCCCATGATTTTAGGGCTGGTTTTACCAACTTGCCGGGTGAGACCAGACAGGGTGGTTTTTTTCTCTTGCACGCGCGTGACAAAACTTGCCGAGTGGGATCCGACAGGTTGACCCGACAGGGTCTTCTCTCCTCGCCCTCGGGTTGCCGGGTCGGCCAAAAGCTGCCAGGTGCCACCTGGGAAGGCTACCCGACAGGTTGCTCGGAAGGTCCCCGAGTTAGCTCCCGTGACCTGTCCTCCGCTCCTTCTTCACCTGGCCACGGGTTGCCGGGTTAGCCTGATCCTGCCGAGTTGGATCTGGCAGGTGGACCCGGCAACCTTGCTCCTTTTTCCCGCCTTTGCGTTTTTAGCTCCTTTCCGCCTCTTTTCGACATGTTTTCACCAAAAACACTTCTCGGGCCATTCGTGAGGTAAAGTAGCATATTATTCACCAAAATCTAATAATTTGAGACAAAATATGAATAAAAATGAGGAGATTTGACTAGGGTGGATACACACGGCCTATATGAGTTGGTTAGTTGTATATGGGAGCGTGCGCCTTCGTGTAGTCTCCACATATAGACTGAACCATAGTTGAATTTTGTTGACTTGACTATGATTATCAGCTAGGGTTGACCTAGGGTATCAGATAAGGTATGCCGTGTGCATTTATGTACATACCCTAGCCAAGAATTACACTGGGTGTAATTGGACGGGTGTCCTACCTACATAGCTCGATTGGAGCGGTGAGCCTTCGTTCACTTCAATCGGGTGAATCAAGGGTCTTGGTTTAGATTCTAGATTTTAGAATCGAATGCTTGTGATTTAATTCATGATCTTCAACTTATAATTAAAACTGATTAAATTTATTTTTCTTAATGCAAATCAAAACATATATATTCACTGAGATATATCCTTGGGAAGGATGAGGTCTCTTTACTGGTACAAAATAAATGAAGAAGAAATTTTTTTTGACCAAAACAATCCCTATTGAACCAGCTTCTAACGCCACTAGAGCTCTTAGGGATGCATTCGTAAAGCACTCTACCACTCTACTAATGTGGGTTAGATAGATGCTGGGTTGTAAGAAGACATAGTCTTCAAAACGCAACGAATGTGTATGCTGAGTTTATAGCGAACTGTAACATACACAACATGTATAAGACAATTTCAGAGTTGCGTGGGATGCTTCGCACTGATGAAATGAACATCAATAGTTAAACTAACGATGTTCTGATAGTCTATAAAGGGATAAGCTTTTTGGAAAGTTGGTGTTAACAAGGGTGGGACCCTTAACTAAGATTGAAAGAATTTTAAAGTCACCCATGGTCCACAAGACCAAGGCTAATTCAAAACGCAAGGGTGACGTTTGTATTTCTTCAATCAAGTTGGTCATAGAAAAATGGACTGTATAAGATACCAAGATGAGTTGAATGAGGATGTGAAGGGTCCACATCTTCAGGAACTTATGTTATAGATCTATCTACTTTTGAATCCCAAGTATTGAATACTGGATTACACATTAAATGTGTAAGATCTCAAAAAGTCATTAATCACCATACCGAAACTATGCCAAATTTTCCACTCGAGTTTTCTCACGTTCTAGTAGGCGTTTGAGAGTTTAGATCTAGGATCTTGTGTGCCCGTGTGGATACCTTAGAGAGTAGAACACTTGATTTGCTTTCGGTGGTTCGAATATACATTGCTTTTTTTTTTATCTAAACAAAGTTGTTGTTTTTCTAGATCTTGCGACGAAACTTGCGAGATGATGTTAGAGTTATGCCCCAGTCCAATATAAAAGTGATCTACAGATGTAATGTTTTATCATCTTTCCGAATAAATAAATCGGCATATATTACTAATGTGTTGTAGTAATATATCGAATGTAATTTGATCTATGTCATTACGTGTGTAACCACTAATAGTATAAATGTAGATCAGAAAGAATTACATTTGATGAGTCCCTGATAAGCTAAGCTTCTTTATGAAGCAATCAGTATGAGACAACCTCCTTGTGATCACGCCCTACTGATCATGACAAAGTATGTGCCGAAGTTATATCACAGATATCATCAGGTCGATGATATCAGACAACCCGATTGTGAGTATGCAACATAGATACCGTCATGAGATACTCACAGATCGTAGCTTGTCATTATATCCTAAGACCAAGGAGTCCTTGTGTGCACTGTGTAATGAATCTCCAAGTTTGACCTAGTCTAACGTTACCTATAAAAGGGTAGCCATAACGGCTATGATTGGCTTGGTTATGAATTACATTGGTGAACTCGAAAGACGTCTGAGGGATTTATCACTCAAACTCCGGTATGAGAAAGATATCTGTTTAGGCCACTTGATGAGTATGAATGAAGGAATAACACGGCCGTGCAGGTGATACCTTAATATCAGTTTTCAGTCATCTCAGATATCAAGAAACAGTGATTGATAAATTACGATGACGATTCTATGCCTATTGATCAATATGGATATCGGTTTGATAAAAGGACAATGACATGTACGATAACAGGTTAAGTCGAATAATCGATAATCACGAACGTTGGGTAATCATAATGTCTTGCTAGAGACCACTTATGATGGAAAGTGTAAAATAGTAATTTTACCAGTCTGCCAACTGTTCGTGAGCCTAGAGGGTCACACACATTAAGCACAATACATGACAAATAAGCATGGATGGAAATTGGGAGAATCCGGTTTTCAGTTTAGTCAAATTGAAAACGATTAGCTAAACCAAAATTAAAACTCAATTATATGGGTTTTAATTTGAATTTAGTTAAACATGCTTGAAGTCCATTTGGGGTTTTAATTCATAAGAGAGCAAGAGTGAAATTATCAGTTTAAAGGGGTAATATGTGTAATTATTTTATTTGAATTTCAAATAAGATTTTTGATCATTATTTCATACAATTACACAATATCTCTTTCCATTTTTCTCTCCATAATTTTGGCACCCTCTCTCCCCTTTCCTCTTCAATGGCCGACCCTCTCAATATCATTTTGTCTATTACTTTCCTTGTTCATACTTCTCAAAACATCATTAGCAAGAGCGTGAGAGAAAATTATCCGGTGATTGTTGTGCTTGTGTGGACTCGATGGAGAAACACTATCTTGTGTTTTAACCGATTATGCAAAGGTAATTTTCAGATTATAAAGTTCATAAACATGCTGAATTTTTCATTAAGATCAAGATTTAATTTCGATCACCATGGTTACATTTAGCTCCGCTGCATGAAATTATTGATTGGTACCCATGGTGATCCTTTTTAGTGGTATTAGAGCATGGTTGTTATGATATTTATTCAATATGTTTAAATCTAGAATTTATTTTTGTTCATGAGTTCATCACTTGAATATGCATGTAATTGAAAAAAAAATTCAGATTCAATTAACTTTTAAAAAATTGGAAAATTAATCTTTTGGTGCTGTTTCGGGTTAGCCATGGCTAACCAGGGTCGAGACCCTTGGTGGACCGTGGAATGCCCTAGGGCAGCCCATGGTCGGCACCAAGGGCCGACCAGATTGCCCACGGGCGACCATGGCAGGCCACCATGGTCGTTGCCGCAGGCGACCACGGTCTGCCCACGCGGGCGACCATGGTAGCCCTCGCGGGCCACCATGGTTGCCTCGTGGGCAACCAGGGTCTGCCCAAGGGGCGACCATAGCAGCCCTCGCGGGCCACCATGGTCGGTCCCGTGGGCGACCACGGTCAGCCCCTCGGGCGACCATGGCAGCCCTCGCGGGCCACCATGGTTGCCTCTGCAGGCGACCTCGGTTGGGCTTGTTCGGCTCGACCAGATTCGAGCTGAACCGGCCGGTTCGCGAAAGCTTTTAAAGCCCTAAAATTTTATTTTTTAGATTTGGTTCGGTTTCGATAAACTAGCGAGAACCGGTTTAAAGATTTAATTAATAAATTAAACCATCCGGTTTCGATAAACCGGAATTTTTCCACACCTAAGAGAGATAAAATTTGGAAAAAATTGTTGTTTGATAAGCATGCTGAGTGATCACATGATCTTTGATAACATGATGTTTTCCACATGATGTATAGCTAAACGCTCTAGGCTTGTATTGTAATTTCGGTTTTGCAACCTGCGTGTTGCTAAATTTTGGGTTGTAGTAAATACGGCCTGCGTGTCGTGATTTATAATTTATTTTATTTTATTTTAAGTCAAGAGGAAGACTCAAAATTTGGAGGAGGCTCGAAGCCAGTGGGAGTTCACAAGAATGGAGCAAGTCTGGACCTTGAAGACCAAGTCTTTAGGATCAGTATTGTTAGATTCTTAGGAACTTAAGATGGGCTAAGTTATGCATAAATTTACCGTTACATTTGTATGTATGAATGTATGATAGTTTTAATATACAAGTTTATGATTGATTAGCTATCACCCACATGCAAAGATTAAAAACCGGTATTTAATTAGACTTGCATGTAACCTGCTAAGGGATCATCTTTGCATGAATTTGCAATTGATGATTCCAGATTAAGATTGTATCGATATACAATCAGACTGTTATAATTCACTTAAACGCAATTAATTACAAGTCAAGCGTGATACCATCTAAGTTTGGGCACTCAAAAGGGCTTTGAGCCTATGGATGTTGGTACGCCTCTGCGTAACATGGTAGAGTTATGACCTAGTCCAATATAAAAGTGATCTACAGATGTAATGTTTTATCATCTTTCCGAATAAATAAATCGGCATATATTACTAATGTGCTGTAGTAATATATCGAATGTAATTTGATCTATGTCATTACGTGTGTAACCACTAATAGTAGAACTGTAGATCAGAAAGAATTACATTTGATGAGTCCCTGATCAGCTAAACTTCTTTATGAAGCGATCAGTATGAGACCAACTCCTTGTGATCACGCTCTACTAATCATGGCAAAGTATGTGCCGGAGTTATATCATATATATCATCAGGTCGATGATATCGGACAACCCGATTGTGAGTATGCAACATAGATACCGTCATGAGATACTCACAAATTGTAGCTTTTCATTATATCCTAAGACCAAGGAGTCTTTGTGTACACTATGTAACGAATACCTAAGTTTGACCTAGTCTAACGTTATCTGTAAAAGGGTAACTATAACGGCTTCGATTGACTTTGATATTTATTGCACTAGTGAACTCGAAAGGCGTCTGAGGGATTTATCACTCATACTTCGGTAGGAGAAAGATATCCGTTTAGGCCACTTGATGAGTATGACTGAAGGAATAGCATGGCCGTACAGGTGATACCTTAGTATCAGTTTTTAGTCATCTCAGATATCAAGAAACAGTGATTGATAAATTAGGACCATTCTATGCCTATTGTTCAATCTGGATATCGGTTTGATAAAAGGATATTGACATGTACGATAACAGGTTAAGTCGAATAATTGATAATCATGAACGTTGGGTAATCATAATGTCTTGCTAGAGACCACTTATGATGGAAAGGGTAAAATAGTAATTTAACAGTCTGCCAACTGTTCGTGAGCCTAGAGGGTCACACGCATTAAGCACGATACATGACAAATAATTATGGATGAAAATTGAGAACGATTCGGTAGTTTTCTGGCCTAAGGTTTTAACCAGACGGTTGAAGAAATCAATTCGAGGAAATTGAACCGTTTTGTCTAAACTGAAATTAGAACTCAAGTTAATGGGTTTAATTTGGGTTTTAGTTAAACGGGCTTGAATCCCATTTAGGGATTCAAGTTATGAATGGGGAAGAAGTGCAAATAGGAGTTTAAGAAGGGTAGATATGCAATTATTAATTTGAAATTGAATTTTATTTCAAATTAAAATTCCAAAATATCTTCCATCTTTCTCTCCAACTATTGGCAAGTACTCCCCCTCATTCTCTCCCTCATTCGAACGATCCTCTCTTCCTCCATTTTTCCTCCATTGTTGATTTGTCAAGCTTCTCAAATTATTTCATAGCAAAAGTGTGAGAGAAAACCTTCTTCGGTTATGGTGCTTGTGTGGACCTAATAGAGAAACACTAAGCTTGTGTTTTCATCGATTAACAGAGGTAATTTTCAGATTCAAAAGGTTGGTAACATGTTGAATTTACATTAAAATCAAAGCTTACATCGATCACCATGGTTACATAACGTCCGCTGCATGAAATTTATCGTTTGGAACCCATGGTGATCTCTTTCATAACATTCATAGAGGAGAAGTCTGGATGAGATGGGCAGTTCTATGTGGGTACGTGCGCCTCCGCGTAGTAGCTACATTAGTTCTGTTCATAGTTCAAGCTTGGTAGACTTGTCTAAGATTGTCAGCTAGGGCTGACCTAGGGTATGCTGTGTACTTTTAGTACAGACCCTAGCCAGGAATTTAATGGTTTTGTAAATGAATGTATTCCTACCTTGATCCTCTCAATTGGAGCAGTGAACCTCCGTTCACTTCAATTGAGGGTATGATATGATCCTGGTTCAGATTCCAATGTTAGAATCAGACTAGTGTTTTATTACTGGATCTCCGACTTGAATTTTAAATAATTTTACCTTGTAGAACTAAAAGGCAAACACAACACAAAGAAATAATAGCGCACTGAGAGTCCAGATTGAGGACAGACTCAAGGGCATGAATTACTCAGATTGGAATAGAAACTTGAGGCTTGTACTCAAGCATGAACGCAAGTAGTATATCCTTACCAAGGAACCTCCTGCTGAGCCACTGCTGACTGCCGCTAGGGCACTAAGGATACTTATCAAAGTTCCTTAGTAACCAAATCGACGTGTCATGCATTATGGTGGGCAGTAGGATGCTAGAGTTGCAGAAGCAGTTCAGGAACGTTTCGCATGACCCTCATACCTGTAAGGCATAGTTGAAGGAAATGTTCAAGGAGAAAGCTCGGGTCGAAAGATATGATACTTTCATAGAACTTAACTCCTGCAAACTTAAGGCTGGAGCCCTGTTAGTCCCCATGTCACGAAGATTTAATGTCTTCAGGAACATCTAATCAGACTCGGTTTTGATGATCAGGTGGAAATGGATGCGGATTTTATGTTGCAGTCACTTCCAGATACATATAGTGATTTCATAGTAAATTACAATATGCATGACATGGACAAGTCCTGAACAGAGCTTCATGGGATACTAGTGACCAGTGAAAAGAACCTCAAGGGCAAGACCAAGGAGGTCCTTATTGTCAACGAGAAGGTTAGCTTCAAGAAAGCTAATCAGGGTAAGGGTAAGGCTCCTGAGCATCTTGTAGGGCAGAACAGACACCCCAAGCGTCCAAAGGTTCAAACAGCTCCCAAAGATGTTGTGAAGACTAAGGACAAAATGGAGGAGGTCTAATACATTCCGACGTATGTGGACCTATGAGTACTCAGGCCAGAAGAGAGTTCAACTAATGCTTAACTCGAGAAACGGCCGCATTCATTTTGAATCGGGCTCCGATGAAGACAACGATAGTACGCCTTGTGACAGTCATTCTGTCTCCCATTACTGTGGATGTGTGCGCCTCCGCGTAGTATTCATTGGGATGCGAGCTGAATAAGGTAATCAGTTTTATTTGGATACGTGCGCCTCCGCGTAGTAGCCAAATAAGAGCTGGACCAGAGTCACAGAAGGTACACCACATGACACTCATTACGACTCCCGTTACCATGGATGCGTGCGCCTTCGCGTAGTATTCATTGGGATGGGAGCTGAATGAGATGGTCAGTTCTATTTGGATGCATGCGCCTTCGCGTAGTAGCCAAATAAAAAATGGACCATAGTCATGTATGGTGTGGGAAACATCCTAGTATTTTTCCTAAAGATTTGGGTAGCAGAGATGCATGCATTCAAATCAGACAAATGTGTCGTAGTAAGGTATCCTTAAGAAATTAAGAGATACAACTTCTACATACCCAACGAGTACAAAGTCAATGTTGCTCGAGGAGGGGTATTTTTGGAGAAATATTTTATTTCCAAAAACAGCTAGTGGGAGTCCCGTGCATCTTGAAAAAATTCAAGAGGATACGGAACGACCTGAAGCAATTCAGGAGCTTGCTTTGCAAGATGTAGAAGTACTGGAGCCTCAGATGGTCGTAGATGAAGAATCAATCCCTACAAAAATTCTAGATGGTCTAAGGAGGTCTGAAAGATCTTGTCATGTTTAAGACAGATATGGCTTCATAGCCACTGAGTGAAATGACTTGATATTGGTGGATCAGGATGATCCAGAAACCTTCAGACAAGGTTTGACCAGTCCAGACTCCGAAAAATGGCAGAACGCCAGTAGCATTGGTTTGATTGATCCGGATTATTCTTAGCCATAACTATGGAAGATGGATGTCAAAACCCCTTTCTTAGCAGGAACTTACTAGAGAGCGTGTATATCACACGACCTGTGGGTTTTGTGTATCCAAAGAATCCCAGAAAGATATGTAAGCTGCAAAGATCCATTTATGGATTGAAGTAAGCTTCAGGGAGTTGGAACCTTCATTTTGATAAAGCTGTAAGGGAACTCGGCTTTATCCAAAACAAAAGTGAGCCTTGCGTACATAAGAAACCAAGTGGGAGTAATATTGTATTCTTGGTATTTATTCATCGGGAATGACATCCCGACCTTGCCACCAAAGCTTGGTTAGGGAAGTACTTATCGATGAAGGACTTAGGTGATGCTACATTTAATGTATGCATCAGGATATCTACAGATCATTCCAAAAGGATTTTTGGGCCTAAGTCAGAACATGTTGCTAAGACAAAAAATGTACATAGGTAAAGTGTTGAGAAGACTCTCAGTGCTTAAATATAAGAAAGGATACATACCCATGCGTCGTGGCATTAAGCTCAGCAAGCTACATAGTCCTAGTAATCCTGATAAGCTGAGCAGTCCTAGTAATCCTGATATTCGTGGTCGGCCACGGGAACGACCATGGTAGCCTGCGAGGGCAGCCATGGTCGCCCCTAGGGCAGACCCTGGTCGCCCGCGAGGCAACCATGGTGGCCCTCACGGGCTGCCAGGGTCGCCCGCGAGGGCAGCCATGGTCGCTCGTAGGCGACCCTCGTCGGCCCTTGGTGCTGACCATGGTCTGCCCTAGGGCATTCCATGTTCCACCAAGGGTCTCGACCTGGTCGGCCATGGCTCGGCCATGGCTAACCCGAAACACCAAAAAAAATATTTTCCAATTTTTCCAAAATCAATCAAATCTGAATTTTTTTTTTGATTCACATGCATGCTAAGGTGATGAACACATATAAACTCAAAACAAATCAGATTTAAACATGTAGAAGAATACATAACAACCATGGCTCTGATACCACAGAAAGAGATCACCACGGGTTCCAATCGATAAATATCATGCAGCGGACGTTATGTAACCGTGGTGATCGAAACAAGCTATGATCTTAATGCAAATTCAACATGTTATATATATATATATATATGAATCTGAAAGTTACCTCTTCTAATCGATGAAAACACAAGTATAGTGTTTCTCTATTAAATCCACACAAGCACCACAACCGAAGAGGTTTTCACTCATTAATTTTGCTATTAATTTTTGAGAGAAACTTGACAAAAATGGAGGATGAGAGGGGGAGAATTTTTAGCATAGAGGGGGAGAGGATGAGGGAGATAGTTGCTGAAAAATGAGAGAGGATAATGGAAGATATTATGTGATTTTAATTTGAAAATTAAATTGAATTTCAAATTAAAATTGCATATCTATCCTTTATAATCTCTTATTTGCATTTGTTCCCACTCATAACTTAAATCCCTAAATGGGCTTTAAGCCCATTTAACTAAAACCCAAATTAAACCCATTAAATTGAGTTCTAATTTCGGTTTAGACGAAACGGCTCAATTTCCTCGAATTGATTTCTTCAACCGTCTGGTTAAAACCTTAGGCTAGAAAACTACTGAATCGTTCTCAATTTTCATCCATAATTGTTGTCATGTATCGTGCTTAATGCGTGTGACCCTCTAGGCTCACGAACAATTGTCAGACTGGTAAAATTACTATTTTACCCTTTCCATCATAAGTGGTCTCTAGCAAGACATTATGATTATCCAATGTTCGTGGTTATCGATTATTCGACTTAACCTGTTATTGTACATGTCACTGTCCTTTTATCAAACCGATATCTAGATTGATCAATAGACATAGAATGGTCATCCTAATTTATCAATCACTGTTTCTTGATAACTGATACTAAGGTATCACCTGCACGGCCGTGCTCTTTCTTCAGTCATACTCATCAAGTGGCCTAAACGGATATTTTTCTCATACCGAAGTATGAGTGATAAATCCATCAGACGCCTTTCGAGTTCACTAGTGCAATCAATATCAAAGCCAATCGAAGCCGTTATAGTTACCCTTTTACAGATAACGTTAGACTAGGTTAAACTTAGGTATTCGTTACATAGTGTACACAAAGACTCCTTGGACTTAGGATATAATGACAAGCTACGATATGTGAGTATCTCATGACTGGATCTATGGAGCATATTCACAATCGGGTTGTCCGATATCATCGACCTGATGGTATCTATGATATAACTCCAGGACGCACTTTGCCATGATCACTAGAGCATGATCACAAGGAGTTAGTCTCATATTGATCGCTTCATAAAGAAGCTTAGCTGATTAGGGACTCATCAAATGTAATTCTTTCTGATCTATAGTTCTAATATTAGTGGTTACACACATAATGACATAGATCAAATTACATTCGATATATTCCTACAACACATTAGTAATAAATGCCGATTTATTTATTCGGAAAGATGATAAAACATTACATCTGTAGATAACTTTTATTTTGGACTGGGGCATAACTCTTACAGTCCCGAGTATTCAACCAACGAACCAAGACCATGATGGAATCAATCAATGTTGTTATTGATGATGACTGTGAAGATGCCCCAGAAGACGCGACTGAAGAAGACGGAGTCTATCCCAATAATGCCAGGAAGGATGCTATTACTAATGTCCGAGAAGATGCTAGCAGCAAATCAGAGAACAATGATGCTAGTCCAAATGTCGATAACGATGAGACAGTTCCTGAAACCAGCAACAAGAATCCCTCACGAAGAATCCAGGCTAATCATCCTATCTCTGGAATAATTGGAGACCTAAATGAAGGCATACAGACTCGATCAAAAACTTCTGAAAACTACAACGAGGTGATAGGTAATATATGCTTTGTTTTAAAGTTTGAACCCAAAAATATCAATGAAGCCATCAATGATGAGTATTGGGTCAATGCTATGCAAGAGGAACTGATTCAATTTGAGAAGAACCAGGTGTGGGAACTGGTGCCCTAGCCAAGTGAAGGAAATATCATTGGAACAAAATGGATCTTCAAAAATAAGTCCGATGAGCTTGGTAACATCACTCGCAACAAAGCAAGGTTAGTTGCTCAAGGGTATACTCAAATTGAGGGAGTCGACTTCGATGAGACCTTTGCTCCTTTAGCAAGACTTGAAGCAATCAGACTCCTACTAGGGATATCGTGCCATCTACAGATAAATCTTTACCAGATGGATGTCAAAAGTGCATTCCTGAATGGAGATCTCAATGAAGAAGTATATGTGTCACAACCGAAAGGATTTGTTGACCCCACTCTCCCGATCATGTGTACAAACTCAAGAAATGGGTTGAAACAAGCACCAAGGGCTTGATATGAAAGGCTCACAAAATTCCTGATTCAAAGCGGCTACACTAGAGGGGGAGTCGACAAGACTCTGTTTGTGAATAATGAGGACGGGAATTTAATGATAGCCCAAATATATGTTGATGACATTGTCTTTGGAGGGATGTCAAAAAGGATGGTAGAGCAATTTATTCAACAAATACAATCAGAATTCGAGATGAGCATGGTGGGAGAGCTTACCTATTTCCTAGGCTTCCAAATCAAACAGCTATAAGATAGCATCTTCATATCTCAGAGCAAATATGCGAATAACATTGTCAAGAAATTTGGGTTAGAGAAAGTTTCACATAAACGGACACCTGCAGCTACCCATATCAAGTTAACTAAAGATGATCTAGGAGAAGCCGTCGACCAACACCTATACAGAAGCATTATTGGTAGTCTTCTCTACCTTACTGCCATTCGTCCAGATATTGCCTACTCTGTGGGAGTATGTGCACGATATCAAGCTAATCCCAAGGTTATTCATCTATCCCAAGCTAAAAGAATTATAAGATATATCTCTGGGACTATAGACTTGGGTTTATTGTACTCATTCGACACATCCTCTACCCTGGTGGGGTATTGTGATGCTGATTGGGCCGGAAACACAACAGATAGGAAGAGCACATCTGGAGGATGCTTCTTCCTTGGCAATAACCTCATATCATGGTTTAGTAAAAAGCAAAACTGTGTTGCCTTGTCCACTGCTAAATTTGAGTATATAGCTACCGGGAGTAGTTGTACACAATTGTTATGGATGAAGCAGATGCTAGTCGAATATAATGTCAGACAAGAAGCCATGACTTTATATTGTGATAATGTCAGTGCCATCAACATCTCTAAACATCCTGTCCAACACAGCAAGACCAAGCAAATTGACATTAGACACCACTTCATTCGCGAGCTGGTTGAAGATAAGAAGATCATCCTAGAACACATCCACATAGAGAAGCAACTTGCTGACATTTTCACGAAGGCATTAGATGCGAGCAGATTTGAGAACCTCAGGTCGTCACTCGGTCTGTGCACTATCAACGAGCAATAGAAGTTGCAGAAACGGTTGAGAAGAGTTAGTTGGTACCTCTTCATGAACCGGTCCAAAATCCCAACAAATGCCATTGGGCCAAGCATACCAAAAGCCCATATAAAGAAAGGAAAGGTCGCAAGATACGCTCGGTCTCCAAGAGATTTTATTTGAATCGACCTGTTTTCAAAATCAAAACCTAGTCTGCCTCTTCTCGTTTTCACTCTCATCTCCCTCACCTCTCACACTCTGCAACGAAAACCTCACTACCTACACAAACATGGTGAAGACACGGAGCACTCTAGCACCAAAGAAGGCCACTGGTAGTCAACGATCCGAACCGAAGAAGGCAGAAGCAAAAAGCTCCAAGAGCAGCAATCCAAAAACCAACAAACATGGAGTCCGAATCAAAGGACTAAAAACACAGAAGAAAGCCGAGGAATCTCCCAAAGAAACCCTAGTGGAGGAAGCACCAATGCCAATTTTTTCCCGAGTTCCCAAACGGTCTCGAACCGGAAGTTCTGCATTCTCCATGACAGACCTGACAGGGCCAAAACGGGAGACTGACCTTGGCCAAGGAAGCCGAGAAGCTTCCATACAGATTGTTCATGTTCCTGTATCAGCAAGTGTCCCAGGTATCGACTCCTCAATTATCTCAAACACCGATACCTCTAGAAATAGTAACTTGTTAGAGTCGCTACTGGAAAACCAAGACCCGCCTCAAGATGGTGTGGTTGAGGAACTGATAAATCTTGAAGGAAAAAAGAATGAGTTGACAATGGCCAGTCATGGGTTGGAGCATATTGCTGAAGGAGAAGGAGAAGAAGAAGGTGCAAAAGATGTCATTCCTAAAGCCACAAAGGAGGCTGTGGTAGGAGAAGAAGAAGTCGCTGACTCGGAAGAAGCCGAGGAAGAAGTTGAGAAAGACGGAACCAGAGACGGGGATACCAATCTAGAAGAAGCTGAAAAGGACAACAGTGTCGCCGCCAATAAAATAGAAGAAGTCCCTCTGGATGCCAGAGAAGATGTGACAGAAGATGCTGCTGAGACAGCACACACAGTGTTGTCATCCCTGAAGAAGAAGGTATTAGAAGAGAATGAAAGTCTAGCAGTGATGGTCCCAAACCCAGTAGACATGTGTCGTTTCACTCTGCGGACAGTGCAAAACGATGGGAATTTGTGTTCCAGAGAACGGCATATCCCTAGAAGACCCTGTCGTCAGAGCTACTTGGACTAGAAGCCATTGTCCAACTTCTGGAGCAGGCAGAGCTTATGAAGACCGTCACTGACATTGGTAACCACTATCCCCTCTTGGTCAAGGAATTCATTGCCAATTTGCCTACTGGGTTTGGGACTTCGGATGATCCGGATTGTGAGAAGGTATATGTCAGAGGCCTTCGTTTCAACATTTCCTCTGACATCATTAATACCTTCCTGGGGAGAAAGTGTGTTTGTTATGTGCCTCCACCTGACCTGAATAAGGTCCTCAAGGAGATTACCAGAGACAAAAGGCAGAATGTGGCCTACCAAGGGCACTGTGGCAGCCTCAGACCTCACATCCAAGTACTCCATTCTATTTCGTATCGGAGTAGCGAACTGGGCTCCCTCCACACATGCATCCTCCATCAAACCAGATCTGGCGATACTCATCTTCCAAATAGGTACTGGGTCTACACTTGATTTCGGGCAGTTTGTTATTGATCATCTTATTCGACATGCCAGATCACTGGCTGTAAAGATACCTATTGCCTTTCCCTCCCTTATCTCTGAGTTACTTGTGCATCAACACCCCGGAGTGTTGAACACAACAGATAAGGTTGGAAAACGCGGAGGACTGATTGTGGTGAGTCACAAGCTGTTCGAGGGCAAGCATGCTCCTGATCTCGTCAGGCCAGAAGCCAAGCTGACCAAAGCGACGACCAGTCGAGCCACAAGTGCCGCCCCTCCAACCAAGACCACCAGCAGGGATGCAGTTATTCTTGAAAGAGAGATAGTCGTACTTGAAAGGGACATCGTCAATCTAAAGACAGCTCTGAAGCATCTCTCACAGCAAAGATCACATTGTGCCAACCTGCTGAAGTCTATGTCTCCGCCAGGCTCAGAAAATGATGATTCCTCCTCTCTACCAAATGCTCCAGAAGACACTTCACAAGATGCCTCCACTGACGCTACAGAAGAAGAGACTGCTAGTTCCAGCAGCAGCTCTGTTTGATTTTAAGAACTTTCTGATTTCCGAACAACTGAAGAACTTTTAATTTCTAATTTTTTTTAACATTGTTTCATACATATTCTCGACTGCTGATCGGGAGTATGTGTGAGTTAAGTTTGTGTTTGTTTCTTATTACCCTGTTTATTAGAAATATTTGTTTAAAGTTTGGCTCTTTTCTGAGCCAGCAAGGGGGAGTAAGATGTAAGACGACCACGCGAGGCGATAGTACGTGAAACGAAAACGCAAGAAACACTTGATGACTGCCGATCAATTGCAAGCAAAAGATGACGACAAATACGACGCGGAATGCGACGAAGAATGATGTCTTTAAAAATAGCCAATGGGGGAGATTGTAGTTACGACGGTTTTAGAGATTGGCTTATTTTTAAAGGAAATAGAGAACATGTCACAAAGAATGTCGACGCATCCTATGCGACATCTTGTGTGACATTGTTGACGGCGTCTTGGCAAACATCTTGATCGACAAAAATCAGGAAAGTGCAAATTATGCAGAAAGTACGAAGACGATTAGGAAATTCCAGAACGACTCCGAGTCTGGAAAGAAGAAAGACGACGATTAACAGGAAACCCATTAGGGTTAGTACTCATCCTCGATTGCTATAAAAACTTAGGCTACCCCCTTAACAATCGGGTGGTTCTTTTATTGTTTCCTAGCAATAATTTGCAAAACTCTTAGACGTGAAGGTTTGCGGGCTGAGAGTTGCAGACTGTGCTACGGATATTGTGCATAACATAACTATTGAGAGTTAGGTGATTGAGGGTTTGCTGATCACGTGAGTGAAGACGGCACGCAACCACCAAGTTCAAAGAAGACTTGAACCGACAGAGCAAGGCGATTGCTCGAAGAGTGGAATCAAGACGGAGTCTTGGATTCTAGGGGAGACCCTGAGATAGGTTGCACTGTAATAAGTAGCATAAAGTATAGATCTAGGGATGATCACATGTACTTGTATGTTCTGACGAATTACTGATAAGTGAAACCTTTCCACTAGGCTAAGAGCCCCCAGACGTAGGTGACGGTGCACCGAACTGGGTAAACAATCTGCTGTGTCTTTGTTTATAGCTTTATATTTACTGTCCTGCGTTATCTACACAAGAAGTCTTACACGGTGTTATAGCTTCATACGTAACATTGTGTGTGGCATCTTGCACGACTAGCTGATCAAAATTTCACTGTGTAATGAATCTCCAAGTTTGACCTAATCTAACATTACCTGTAAAAGGGTAGCCATAACGGCTGTGATTGGCTTGGTTATGAATTACATTGGTGAACTCGAAAGACGTTTGAGGGATTTATCACTCATACTCCGGTATGAGAAAGATATCCGTTTAGGCCACTTGATGAGTATGACTGAAGGAACAGCACGGCCGTGCAGTTGATACCTTAATATCAGTTTTCAGTCATCTCAGATATCAAGAAACAGTGATTGATAAATTAGGATGACGATTCTATGCCTATTGATCAATTTTGATATTCGTTTGATAAAAGGACAGTGACATGTACGATAACAGGTTAAGTCGAATAATCGATAATCACGAACGTTGGGTAATCATAATGTCTTGCTAGAGAACACTTATGATGGAAAGGGTAAAATAGTAATTTTACCAGTCTGCCAACTGTTCGTGAGCCTAGAGGGTCACACGCATTAAGCACAATACATGACAAATAAGCATGGATGGAAATTGGCAGAATCCGGGTTTCAGTTTAATCAAATTGAAAACGATTCGGTTGATTTATGGCCTAGGGTATTAACCAGACGGTTGAAGAAATCAAGTTGAGGAAATTGAACCGGTTTAGCTAAACCAAAATTAGAACTCAAATATATGGGTTTTAATTTGGATTTAGTTAAACGGGCTTGAAGCCCATTTGGGGTTTAAATTCATGAAAGGGCAAGAGTACAATTATGAGTTTAAAGGGGTGATATGCGTAATTATTTTATTTGAATTTCAAAACAGATTTTTGATAATTATTTCACATAATTACACAATATCTCTTTCCATTTTTCTCTCCATAATTTTGGCACCCTCTCTCCCCTTTCCTCTTCAATCGCCGACCCTCTCAACATCATTTCCTCTATTGCTTTTCTTGTTCATACTTCTCAAAACATCATTAGCAAGAGTGTGAGAGAAAATCATTCAGTGATTGTTGTGCTTTTGTGGACTCGATAGAGAAACACTCTCTTGTGTTTTAATCGATTATACAAAGGTAATTTTCAGATTATAAAGTTCATAAACATGCTGAATTTTTCATTTAGATCAATTTTTCATTTCGATCACCATGGTTACATTTAGCTTCGCTGCATGAAATTATTGATTGGTACCCATGGTGATCCTTTTCAGATGTATAGTTCCCAGGTGTGAAGTCCGATTGACCCGAAACCAGCGTCAGATTAACGTAAATTCAGAGCTCTTCAATTTCTCTTGAAATAGTTTTTTCCATTAGAGGTCAGATTTGAGCGCTATTTGGCCCACAACCTAAATGCTCTACAACACCGAAATGATATAAGATTTCGTAACTTGTAGTTCTATGAATCTAGTTCAAGTAAAGCGATCCTGGGTGGGTTCTAAGTTATTTTATTCTATTTTCCGCTGATTTTGATATGATTTGGATCCTTAGAACCCTAACAGTGGTACCAGAGCCGATTTACTTACTAGTTCATAGTGTGCGTGTTGATTTCGGTGTTTGTTTGCCTGCTAGATTTATTTTTCAGATTTAATTTCAGTTTTTTGGGTTTAGAACTGCATGAAAACTGAATATTTATGAAAATTAACAGATCTGGAATTTTTTGGAATTATTTGGGTCACCGGACAAGGGTTCTTGGGCCGCTGGACTGGTGACTGAATCGGGGGCGCTGCCGGTCACGGCCGTGGCCGGC
This sequence comes from Geranium rotundifolium, assembly GCA_963920655.1. NCBI lineage: Eukaryota > Viridiplantae > Streptophyta > Magnoliopsida > Geraniales > Geraniaceae > Geranium > Geranium rotundifolium. The sequence goes on from OY987311.1 coordinate 38,372,514, forward strand.
TTATTTTATTTACTTTTTTAATTTGCGGTTTGTGAACCGCTGGTTTTAAGGTTGTAATTAATTTTGCGGTTTGTGTTGCAACATATTGACTATATTTATATCCTCTTGATTGCCTTAAAAAATGGTCCAAAGGCAACTAGAACATACCATAGTAACTTTCAAGCAGGGGAAATAAAAGAAAACAAGCTCTAAACGCGAGCAAACTAGCCCCAAAATGGAGCAAATATCCAAATATTGTACGATAAATAACTGAGAAAAACCCCGAGAATTTAAGTTTTTCAAACAAAATTTAAAAAGTCTTAGATCCAGCAAGATGGTACTTATGAAATTCTGGTTAAACGCAAGATGTCTATCATAATGTTAAGACTAAGTGATAGACATTTGCTGGTGCAAAGTCAGTAAACAATATAACAAACAAAATGCAGACGAAACAGAAGTTTGTTGCCCAGTTCGGTGCAACGTCACCTACGTCTGGGGGCACTCTGCTAGTGGAGAAGTTTCACTATAATGTATCCAATCAACACATACAAGTTTCTCATGATTATCACACAAATCTAAACTCTATGGTATTGTTACTAGTGACAACTTAACCCAGGGTCTCCCCCTGTCTTCGAGCTCCTCACTCGAGACCACTCTTCGAGCAATCCTCTTTGCTAGGATCTCTAGTCACTCTTCAATGGATGCACAAGTCTTTAATCGTGCAAGCACAACCCGAATCAGTCAAACAATCATTCTTCTCGAATATTGAATGAACACACAAGAGTTAATCTTTGTCAATGCATTCAGCTCCCTCACACGCTAGTCCAACACGCTTAGGAACTCTGAATACTTAGCACAAACACACTCTACAAGCACCACCTTCTTAGGGAGAGGCCGACAACATTTTATAGAAGATGAACAGATCGTCTTTTAGGGTTTCCTAAAAGACCATGCGCCGTCCCGATCCTTTTTTCCCCAAGATCCCTAAAGCTGACACACAGGTAAATCGGATCGAATCATGCTTTGATTAGAAGATATTCTAAATAAGGAAAGTCTAGAAAGTCGTCTCTTGAGATGTTCGGATCTTGATGTTGAGACTTCTGGATAGACATCATTCATTTCCAGCATCGGGCTTCTTAGGTCGCGACATGTAGATAGACATCTTTCCATCATAGAAAATAGCCAATCTCGTAGGAATCACAATCTCCCCCTTTGTCTAGTCTTTGGCGAGCACTTCTTTCTTCACGTGATCCAGAGGGAGAAATTTGATCTTTCTTGTGAGTAGTTTAGACGAGAGATGTCCAAACATGTGGCTAGATATATGAAGCCAGAAAGATGTCAATCATAAACAAACTATGTATAATACACATCATTATTAATAACAAGTATAGGAGAGTCTTTCTCCGCGTGCTTCTTCTTGACGTTCTCAACGTGAATACTTCTTTCTTCTCCCCCTGATTACCTCAAAAATATGCTAAAGGCCATAGGCAATCATGAAACATTACATGCATATATCAGAGACAAACCAAAGTAAGCGAATGCAAGATAAGCAAAGTACCAGAGTGGGAGTACCAAATGTAATCTCGGACAGTCCCCGAGAGATTAAGTAGCTTACAGTCAACCAACTAAAATAAAAGTCTTGAAAGCTAGAGTAAAAACATTGAAAATGAGCTAGATGCTCTCTGAACTTGATTCTTCCTCCTCTTCAGATACTACCACAGCCTTGCCTTTGCCTTTACGAGCATGCTGAATGTCTTGGAGCAAACCTTCACAGACGGTCTTCCTGTGAAACATGGCATCGATAGTCTTGTCCAAGAAAGTGATTTCCTCTTGTACCTCCCTCTTGCCATCTTTCTGGACATCTCCTGATGTAGCAGCAGCTCTTGATGACTCTCCAGAAGGACTAACAATGTCTCTGACATGTGTCCCTTGAAATAACTCCGGGCTAAAGGTAAGAGCAGTGGGTTTCTTTCCAACAATATCAGAGTCACGTAACAGCTTGGGACGTTGACTCAGGATTATTCCAGTTATAAGCGAGGGGAAACTAATAGGCATTTTCACAGCAAAAGACTCGACATGCTTGCTCAGATGATCAATCACAAATTTTCCAAAATCAGAGATAGACCGCGTACCTATTTGATAGATGAGATGTGCGAGTTCTGGGGTGATACTGGAACCGTGAGATGAAGGAGTCCAATTTGCAATGCTAGTTCTGAAGAGGACTGAGTACTTAGAGGTGAGGACGGACGATGACATTTTTCCCTTAGCTGGCCAGGACTTCCCAACTCCTCCAGTTATCTCCTTGACTATATCTTTCATTGTTGAAACATTATCTGGCACATCTGGAGTATCTCTTCTCGAAAATCCGTTAATTACCTCAGCCGAGAAGGTGCAAGCTTTGCCTCTTACAAACACTTTTCTGAACTCGGAGCTTGTCCGATTCTCGAACTCAAGAGAAAGGTTAACAATAAACTCCTTAACTAAAGAGGGGTAGTAGATACCTATGTTCGAGAATTTTTGGAGCAGTCCAGCATCAGAGATGAGATCAACAATCTCCTCCTTCTTCAGAGCCTCCGGAGATAATTCTCTTTTGGGAAAGATTTTTCTCAGCACAACAAACTTCCATTTCTGGGAAAATTCCACATGGTGGAATGAGATGTTATCTTTGGCGGCTACAGGCACATTTCTAGGAAGCTTTTGACATCCTACATACCTTGGCTCACTAACCGTCTTCTCCACAATTTCCAAAATCTCATCTTCTTCAGCATATGAGAGTTCATCGACCAGATGTCGAGTCATTTTCATGGATTTCTTCTGTTTCTTCTTGGATGGGCTGGACAGACTGCTTGAGTTTCTTTTCTTGCTTCCTTGGCTTGTATCTTTCTTACCAGTAGACACATTCTTCCCTTTCTTTGACTGCCTCTTGGTCGGAACAACCACTTCCTTGTCGTTCTTCTTTCTCTTCTTAGACTTTTCAACCTGTAGACTAGAGATGACAACATCTTCTTCATCTGAGGGCAGATCTTCCCTCACAACAACTTCTTCTTCACCAGATATAGTGTCTTCTACAATGTCTTTCTCAACAGAAGGAGTAACTGCTCCACTGACTTCCACATTGTTCTCTACATTGGTGAGAACCTCAGCAACAACATCAACATGAACCGCTTCATGAACTTCCTCTGGAACATCTTCATGGACATCATCTTGAACATCATTCGAAACCTCCTTCTGAACCTCTTTGGGCACATTGTCTGGAACATCGTTCTGGACATCTTCTTGCTCATCAACAGGGACATTTTTCTACACATCATCAGGCCAAACTTTTCGAACTTCTCTTTCTACTGCAACAACTTCTGACTCTTGACCCAGATTTTCTCCACAGACTCCTTCTTGAGATGCAACAAGAGGTGCATCTGGAGTATGCACATTGAGGAACTGATTTGGGTCTTCATCCAACTTCTTAGATGGACCAGAAGTCGCAGGAAAATCTTCTTGGTTCTTATGAGTAACAATTGTACCGACCTCGTCGTGAGCAAAAACAGTCCTCAAAGGTAACACATTCAAAACCTCTCCAGGAAATTGTTCAACACTCAAACCCTCTAAAATTGTTTATAGGACAGAGGGCTCAGTAGAATCGCATGTATTCGGGTTTTCAGAGAGAAGATGTATATAAGTACCTTGCATGTGGTCGATTAAGGAGTCCACAGATGGAGCTTCAACGTTTTCCTTAACAATGGGAGCACCAGATGGCTCTAAAATAGTGATGCCCTTCTTGGGACGATTTGATCAGAGACCACAAACTTTGACTCCGTGCTTATTGCTCTCGACAATCTTCTCCAAACCAGATTTTGGAGGAGACATAGATTTCAGACTCAATGCCTTGTTCTTTGCGAAGTTGGCTGCAATTCTACAACTTCTTGTTCCCACCATGTTGAAGAATGCAAACAGAGGAACTAAACAAGCTGCAAGCTTTTTGGAAGAGAGAACGATTAGAAGAGCAAAAGGGAAGAGAAAAAGAAAAGATGGCAGTTGTAGAGTTTTAGGCAAACTCGGAACGAAAATTTTGGAAGATCTTGGAGACTCTTCAGAATCAACTATGCGTTTCCTTTTTCTGACTACAGGTCAATGTGCACATCTTCTTACGGGCTTGAGCGGAAATCGGCCCATAATGCGTCGTGGATCATAAACCTCTTGATCCACTACTTCCACTTCCTTGATTTTAGGCATTCAAGGGAAGCTCGACAGAACATAGTCCTAGAGATGAGCGAAGTCCTTCAAACCTTGCTGTGTCAAGAGGCTTTGTAAATATATCAACCAATTGCCTTTCTGTGGGAATATATTCGAGCAGGATTTTCTTCTCTTCAACTAGATCTCTTATAAAAATGGTGTCGAATATCTATATGTTTTGTCTTGATATGATGTACTGCATTCTTGGATCTATTGATCGCACTGACATTGTCACAGAACAATGTCATGACATCTTGCTGGACATCATACTCCGACAACATCTGTTTCATCCATAATAGTTGGGTACAACTACTTCCAGCAGCTATGTATTCAGACTCAGCCGTGGAGAGTGCTACACAATTCTGCTTCTTGCTAAACCATGAGATGAGGTTATTACCTAAGTAGAAGCATCCACCAAACGTGCTTCTTCGATCGGTTGTACTTCCAGCCCAATCAGCATCATAATATCCAACCAGATCCGAAGATGTATCAAACGAATATAATAAACCCAGGTTAGCAGTTCATGAGACATATCTCAGAATTCTTTTAGCTTGAGACAAGTGACTAACCTTTAGATCAGCCTGATGTCTGGCACATACTCCCACTGAATATGCTATGTAAGGTCGACTAGCAGTGAGATATGGCAGGCTCCCAATGATACTTCTGTATAGGCTATGATCTACTGACTTACCTCCTTCATCATTGGACAACTTGGTTATCGTAGCAATGGGTGTCCGTTTGTGCGAAGCCTTTTCCAGCCCAAAATTTTTTACAAAATTCATTGCATACTTACTTTGGGAAATAAAAATTCCATTCTCCATCCGCTTAATTTAAAACCCCAAGAAATAGTTTAATTCTCCCACCATGCTCATCTCAAACTCGGATTGCATATCTCCCACAAAATGTTCCACCATCTTGGTAGACATCCCTCCAAATACAATATCAACTACATAAATTTGGGTTATCGTGTTGTTGTGTCCTTCCTTCTTTATGAACAATGTTCGATCCACTCCTTCCCTGACATATCCATTGTGCATAAGAAATTGAGTTATTCTTTCATACCAGGCATGGGGAGCTTGTTTGAGCCCATATAAGGCTTTCTTGAGTTTGTAGACGTGGCCTGGAGCGCTTGGATCGACGAACCCTTTAGGCTGGGCTACGTACACTTCTTCATTTAGATAACCGTTTAGAAACGCGTTCTTCATATCCATCTGGTAGAGCTTGAATTGAAGGTGAAAAGCGATTCCAAGCAAGAGTCTTATAGCTTCAAGCTTGGCAATTGGGGCAAAACTTTCTCAAAGTCTATTCCTTCTACCTGAGTGTATCCTTTGGCCACCAGTCTTGCTTTGTTACGCGAGATGTTCCCAAACTCATCTGTCTTATTCTTGAAGATCCACTTTGTGCCTATCACATTGACATTGTCAGGTTTGGGTACTAGCTCCCAAACTTCATTTCTCTTAAACTGTCAAAGCTCTTCTTGCATGGCGTTAGCCCAATATTCGTCATTGATAGCTTCTTGAACATTTTTGGGCTTCATTTTAGACATGAAACAAACATTCCAAATCATTTGTCTATAATTCACTGTTGCTTTTTTCCTAGTACGGACTCCGTCTTCAATATTTACAATCACTTCTTGTACTAGATGATCCTTTTGTACCTTTCTAATACGGATTCTCTGATCTGGCACTAGGGTAACGACAATGTCTGAACTTATGTCATTAACTTTTTCGGTCTCTTGTCTACGACATCTGTCTTGACATCTTGCGCTTCAACATCCTCGGCAACATGTGGCACAACTGCTTCTTCACCACCGATATTCTCAAAGATAAGGTCGGTATCGTTTATGACAACATTGATAGACTCCACCATATTTTTTGTACGTTTATTGAATTCTCGGTATGCTCTGCTACTTCGGGAATATCCCAAAAATATCCCTTCATCACTTTTCGGATCGAACTTCTCCCTTGGGTCCTTGTCTGCTAAAATTGTTAGGATTATGCTCTAGTCCAATGTAATTCCTCAATCTATATTGTAATGTATATAATTTTTCGATCTAATAAAAAGGCATTATGTTACTAATGTGTTGTACTAGTATATCGAATGTAATTTGATCTATGTCATTATGTGTATAACTGTAGGGTTTTGGAGCGTTCTAGATCAACGAGATAGCGGAAGCGTTTTAACAAAATCTACTCCAAACCTTGTCTAAGAACATTAAATCGTTAAATCCCAAGGAAAAATCTATTCCACAAGATGTTTACCTTTAAGTCTTTGTTGAATCGATTAACAAAGAACTTTCGGATCTTCTTCTCTAAAGCAAGTCCACACCAAGGGGATGATCTTGAAGATCCTTCACTTAATTGCTTACTAGAACAATTAAATGAAGAACAAGAGAGCAAGATGGAGGAGAGAGAAAATTGTGGCGGCCACTAGTGAGAGAGAGAGAGTTCTTGTGAGTTGTGTGATTATGTTGTGTAATGAATGAATATTAGATATTTCAATTCATCATCCAACTCATAAGCATAGGTCTAAAGTGATTGGTATGGGCTTAAAGATGCTTTAACCCATACCCCTTAAATCACTCACCTCTTAATCCACAATCACCAACTAAGCATGGTGTTGTGTGGCCCCCACTCTTGGACTCACCATTGTGGGCCGGCCATATGAGGCTTATTGGGCCCATAATGGGCCCTTGTTGAGCCGGCCATGAGACCTCATGGGCAGAGCCCAATGGGCTCGCCCATGTGGTTTCGTGCCGTGTCCAAAAGTCGCCCGACCCTTTTTGTCGTTACTTATAAAACAAAGTCCGACACGACATCGACGAAAAAACTCAGTTTTCTCGATTCGCTAATTATTCTCTCAAACCAAACCCATGGCACAAAACCTCCAGTTTTGTCCATGTATTGCTCCTCAAGAAACGTTAAGGTTTCCTTGTCTCAAGTTATCCGTCTTGAATGTGTGTGACCCTCTAGGCTCATGCAACCGTTGGAAGATCAGCACAAAAGATCTCTCTTACCCGATCCATCATAAGGGGCCTCTAGTAAGACGTTATGATTATCCAAGGTGCATGACGATCGATGATTCGACTTAACCTTGCGCGTACAAATTACTATCCTATTATCTCTAGATATCCCGATTGATCACAAGGCATAGAGTCGTCACCCTTGTTTAATCAATCATTGTTACTTGATATGTGAGATGGCTGAGAACTGATAACCCGTATCACCGGCATGGCCATGCTCTTACTCTCAGTCAGTCTCGATCAAGAGGCCTTTAACGGATATCTTTCACATACCGTAGTATGAGGGCTAAATCTCTTAGCCGTCTTTCGTGTCACTCATGCAACCCGTTTCGCCACCCAATCATGTCCGTTCTTGCAATCCTGTTACGGAAAGCATTAGGCGCAAGTTAAAGCCGCACGTACATTGCATAGCGATCACAAAGACTCATTGGTCTAAGGATATCGTGACAAGCTATCGCATTTGAATATGTTCATGGCTTAATCTATGAAAACACTATTCAACGCGGGTCGTCCGATATCAATCACCTCATGATATCTATGATATGATTCCGGGATCCCTTATCCCTATGACAAGTAGAACTACGTCATTGAGAACCATCCTCATACTGGTCGCTTCTATAGAAGCGTATATTGACCAGGGACTCGATAAGTGTGATTCGTACAGATTTATGGTTCTACTACTTTAGTGGTCATAAATCAGATCATGCTTAACATATTACTTCAACACATAAGTAATACAAAGCCGTTTTATATATGTTACAAACGATGATAATGTACATAGACATTTACAGGCTACTAGCAATTGGACTAGGGCACAAAATGCTATCAATCTCCCACTTGCCCCTAGTTCCAATCTAAGTCCTAGCTTATACCCATTGACCTAACATGTTTATCATGTTTCGCTTAGGGCAAACGAGACATCCGGTCTCGTACATATCATGGCATACATTATGGATCCTATAGCCGAAGCATATGGGATTTCGTTCATTCTTGCTAGCTCTGCAGGTGTCTCTGCACACTACTTCTTGCTTAGCTTCATGCCATGACGCATGGGCAGCAGTCCTTTCTTTGAATCTTGCATTGAGAATCGTCTCAACACTTTGTCTATGTAGGTGCTTTGACTTAAGCCCAAGACCCTCTTGGCACGGTCTCTATATATCTTGATCCCCAAGATGTAAGAGGCCTCGCCTAAGTCCTTCATTGCGAAACACTCACCTAACCAAGTCTTTGTTAAGAGCAAGGTAGGGACGTCGTTTCCAATGAGCAATATGTCAACAACATAAAGCACCAAGAAGACTACTTTGCTCCCATCTGCCTTTTTGTATACGCAAGGTTCATCATCGTTCTTGATGAAGCCAAACTGTTTCACAACTTCATCAAAACGATGATTCCAACTTCGAGATGCTTGCTTCAAACCATAAATTGATTTGAGCAACTTGCAAATCTTTCCCTTATTCTTAGGATCCTCAAAACCCTCAGGCTGGGACATATAAACGTCCTCAGCTAACCTCCCGTTAAGGAAGGCAGTTTTGACGTCCATTTGCCATATCTCATAGTTATGATACGCTGCTATGGCAAGTAGAATGCGGATAGATTTGACCATAGCTATGATAGCATTTTGTGCCCTAGTCCAATTGCTATTAGCCTGTAAACGTCTATGTACATTATCATCGTTTGTAATATATATAAAACGGCTATATATTACTTATGTGTTGAAGTAATATGTTAAGCATGATCTAATTTATGACCACTAAAGTAGTAGAACCATAAATCTGTACGGATCACACTTAATGAGTCCCTGGTCAAAATATGCTTCCTTAGAAGCGACCAGTATGAGGATGGTTCTTAATGACGTAGTTCTACTTGTCATAGGGATGAGGGATCCTGGAATCATATCATAGATATCATGAGGTGATTAATATCGGACGACCCGCTTTGAATAGTATTTTCATAGATTAAGCCATGAACATATTCAAATGCGATAGCTCGTCACAATATCCTTAGACCGAGGAGTCTTTGTGATCACTATGCAATGAACGTGCGGCTTTAACTTGCGCCTAACACTTTCTGTAACAGGATTGCAATAACGGGCATGATTGGGTGTCGGAACGGGTTGCATGAGTGACACGAAAGACGGCTAAGAGATTTATCCCTCATACTACGGTATGGGAAAGATATCCATTAAAGGCCTCTTGATCGAGACTGACTGAGAGTAAGAGCATGGCCATGCCGGTAATACGGGTTATCAGTTCTCAGCCATCTCACATATCAAGTAACAATGATTGATTAAACAAGGGTGACGACTCTATGCCTTCTGATCAATCGGGATATCTAGAGATAATAGGATAATGACTTGTACGCACAAGGTTAAGTCGAATCATCGATCGTCATGCACCTTGGATAATCATAACGTCTTACTAGAGGCCCCTTATGATGGATCGGGCAAGAGCGATCTTTTTGCGCCGATCTGCCAACGGTGGCATGAGCCTGAAGGGTCACACACGTTCAAGACGGATAACTTGAGACAAGGAAACCTTAACGTTTCTTGAGGAGCAATACATGGACAAAATTGGAGGTTTTGTGCTATGGGTTCGGTTTGAGAGAATAATTAGCGAATCGAGAAAACTGAGTTTTTTAATCGATGTCGCGTTAGATTTTGTTTGATAAGTAACGACAAAAAGGGTCGGGCGATTTTTGAACACGGCACGAAACCACATGGGCGAGCCCATTGGGCTCGGCCCATGAGGTCTCAGGACCAGCCCAAACAAGGGCCCAATAAGCCCTCTTGGCCGGCCCACATGGTGAGTTCATGTGTGGGGGCCACATAACACCATGCTTAGTTGGTGATTGTGGATTAAGAGGTGTGTGATTTAAGGGGTATGGGTTAAAGCACCTTTAAGCCAATACATATCACTTTTGACCCATGCTTATGAGTTGGATGATGAATTGAAATACAAGACATTAATTCATTATTCAAATAATCACAAAAAACACACAAAACTCTCTCTCTCTCTCTCTTGGTGTGGCCGGCCACCTTGCTCCTCCTCTTCATCTTGCTCTCTTGTTCTTCATTTAATTGTTCTAGTAGGCTATTAAGTAAAGGATCATCAAGATCATCCTCTTGGTGTGGACTTGCTTTAGAGAAGAAGATCCGAAAGTTCTTCTTTAATCGATTCAACAAAGACTTAAAGGTAAACATCTTGTGGAATAGATTTTGCTTTGGGATTTATTGGTTTATGTTCTTGGACAAGGTTTGGAGTAGATTTTGTTATAATGCTTCCGCTATCTCGACGATCTAGAACGCTCCAAAACCCTACAAGATTTTGCATGAAAAATGTATTTTTGGAAAATATATTGAATTTGGAATTTTTTGGAAATTATTGGATTTGTCGGGTCCGAGAAGAGACTCTCGGGGAGCCGGATCGGGGGTACCGGACGGAGGTCACCGGAGGCCGGGGAGGCCGGCGGTGACCGGAGCCGTCCCCACTCTTGGCCGAGGCCGAGAGTGGAGGCAAGCTCAGTTTTGGCCTTCCAAGGCCCAAACCGAGCCGTGACATGTTGGGCTCGGCCCATTGGCTTGGCCCGACTTGGTTCCTGCATGGTGTTTGATCCGTGGCACGAACCCGCGATCCAATATTTCGAAAACTTTTAAAATTTAATCGGTTTCGATAAACCGTTTTTGGAAAAGGTCTAGTTTTGACAAACCCGACCAAGCAACTTGGCAAAATTAAAACCGGAATAATTGCATATTATTTAATAATATCTTTGTGTGATAACATGTTGGATGATGTGATAAGATGTATGATGCATTAGTAGCCTATTAGATTTTATCGCTTTCACGGTTTGCATACCGTTAGTGTTAGCGTGTAATTATTCTTTTATTCGAGCCCATAAAGTGTAATTATATTTTTATCCGGTTTACGAACCGAGTATTAATTGTAATTATTACTCAAAGACGAGAAGGATGGAAAATCGAGTACAATGACGGTCTTGGAGGAAGTCCAAGAGCTAGTGGGAGCCCGAATAAGAAAGACGAGAAGATGTGAAGACTCGTAGAATCTTAAGATTAGGATGGGCTATAAAATGCATATTTAACGCTTTATGAATGGTTGCTTGAATTATTTAATTAATAACATGTTTGCATGATTAGCTTATAAGCTTATAAGCCATCACCTCACATGCAAAGATTATAATCGACTTTTGATGGATGAGTTCAAATTTGAAACGTGTTTGCACGGGTTGCAAATGACGGTTTCAAATGAAGATAGTATGTGATACAATTAGAAACGTCACAACACGGGTTGTTGATGACGGGTTCCTAATTGTGCCAAATACTTTCGAATTATTAAGCACAACCAATTTACAAGATAATTTGAGTCAAGTGAGATGCCACCCAAATTCACACCCATGTAGAAACATTTTATCGGTGTCGTGCACCTTAGAGGATCATTGATCGAATGGGTTCAATATGGGAATGGTAACTTTTGTGGGATGTCGTGCGCCTTAGCGGAGCATCTGCACAAAGTTAACTCGTTAGTGAAGGTTGGTTGACTCGACAACGATTCTTATCCTGAGGTCGAGCTGGGGCATCGGAAGGGTAAGCCGTGTGTTTTTGCACATACCCTGACCAAGAGTTACACGGGTTGTAATTGGACGGACGTCCTACCTAAGTAAGTCAATTGGAGTGGTGCGCCTTAGCGTACTTCAAATGACGTATAAGGGATCTTGGTTTAAAGATTCTAAACCTTAGAATAAGATGGTTGGTGTTTAATTCGGATCTTCATAAATTTATTCAACTTTTCTGATTAAATTTACTTTCTTCGTGTAGAAATGGCTAGTAATTCAACAAACTCGTCTAATTTGTCGCTGAGGACTATACTCGAAAAGTGTAAACTCAACGGGACAAATTATCTGGACTGGGACAGAAATTTACGAATTGTGTTAAAGTTGGAACGCAGGGAGTACGTCCTTGAAAAGGCTATCCTGGTGGAGCCAGCTGCCAACGCAACGAGGGTCGTTAAGCATGCGTACCAGAAACACCTTAGCGACTCTATCGACGTTGCGTGTGTCATGCTGGGCTGCATGGAGGCGAACCTCCAGAAGCAGTTTATGGAGCTATCCCATGATCCGTTTGCAATGTTTGCACAAATCAAGGATATGTTCAAAGAGAAAGTACGTATTGAAAAATACACTGTTCTCCACACGTCCTATGTATGAAGGGAAATTTCGACCATATGACTAGTATCGATATGTCTATGGAAAAGGAAATGGCTGCGGATTTTATTCTGCAATCCCTTCCTCATGCATATGGTGGATTCGTCATGAACTATCACATGCATGACATGGAAAAGACCGCGTCGGAGTTGAACAGCATGCTAGTGACTGCCGAGAAGAGCATAATGGGGCAGTTCGCCCAAAAATGTTCTTATGGTCAAGAAGGGATCCAGCTTCAAAGCTGGTGGTGGCAAGGGTAAAGGCCTAAAGTACCTGGCAGGAAAGATCAGACTACCATTTATTGCTAGACCTTCCATGCCCGTACAAGGCAAAGGAGTCGGTCTGTTTCTATTGCCAAAAGTCTGGTCACTGGAAGAAAGACTGTCAGCAGCTGAAGGATAATCAGAAGAAGGGCGGTGGGGCCGCTACTTCATCACGTATTCCATTAGAGCTATATCTTTCTACGATAAATACTTGGGTACTAGACACCTGAGCTGAGTCTCATGTCTGTGCGGATATGCAGGTGTTACATAGTAGAAGAGATATGGGGGAAAGCGAGGTGGACCTAAGAGTTGGGAACAACGTGAGAGTTGCCGCAACTGTCGTGGGTTCTGTTAACCTTGTTTTGCCCAGTGGGCTTGTAATTGAACTTCATGATGTGTTTTGCGTACCTGCTTTCAGCAGGAATATTATTTCAATTTCTCTTTTTGAAAAAGAAGGTTATTATTTTAATATTAAGAACGAGTTTTTTAATATTATGCGCAACAACATGTTTTATGGCGATGCTTACACTGTTGGAGGTTGATACTCTTTCCGAGTTGGTTTTCTACTTCAGTCCTAAACTCCTTGAATTTATCAAAGGCTTCGGACTTATGTCTCATGAGATAGACATAACCATATCTACTGAAATCGTCAGTAAATGTGATAAAGTAGCCTAAACCGCCTCTGGCTGGTGTACTCATTGGTCCACATACGTCTGAATGTATTAGACCCATAGATCACCTGCCCTTTCACCTAAACCAGTGAAGGGCGCTTTAGTCATCTTGCCCATTAAAAAAGCTTCACATCTATCAATCGTTTGGAATTCGAATTGACTTAGAAGCCCGCGCTTATGAAGCGCTGAGATGCGTTTCTCATTTATGTGACCTAGACGACAATGCCAGATTAGAGTTTGGTCTAAATCATTAGCTTTAAACTTCTTAGCATTTATGTTATAGAGCACGTTGGATCTTGAGTTTTGCATATTCAATATGTATAAACCTCCAACAGTGTGAGCATTTCCATAAAACATGTTGTTGCGCATAATATTAAAAAACCCGTTTTTAATATCAAAATAATGACCTTCTTTTTCAAGAAGTGAAATTGATACAATATTCCTGTTGAAAGCAGGTACGCAAAACACATCGGAAAGTTCAATTACAAGCCCACTAGGGAAAACAAGGTTCACAGAACCCACAACAGTTGCGATAACTCTCACGTTGTTCCCAACTCTTAGGTCCACCTCGTTTTCCCTTATATCTCTTCTACTATGCAACACCTGCACATCCGCACAGACATGAGACTCAGCTCTAGTGTCTAGTACCCAAGCATTTATAGTAGAAAGATTTAGCTCTAATGGAATACCTGACGAAGTAGCGGCCCCACCGCCCTTCTTCTGATCCTCCTTCAACTGCTGACAGTCTTTCTTCCAATGACCAGGCTTTTGACAGTAGAAACAGACCGACTCCTTTGCCTTCCCCTTGCTTTTTACGGGCATGGAAGGTTTAGGAACAAATGGTCGTCTGATCTTTCCTGCCAGGTGCATTGGGCCTTTACCCTTGCCACCACCAGCTTTAAAACTGGATCCCTTCTTGACCATAAGAACACTTTTGGGCGAACTGCCCCTTATGCTCTTCTCGGCAGTCACTAACATGTTGTGCAACTCCGATGCGGTCTTGTCCATGTTATGCATGTGATAGTTCATGACGAACCCACCATATGCATGAGGAAGGAATTGCAGAATAAAATCCGCAGCCATTTCTTTCTCCATCGTCATTCCGAGACTAGTCATATGATCGAAATGTCCCTTCATACGTAGGACGTGTGGACCTACGGAGCTGCCGGCTGACATCTTGCAGGCAATGAGTTCTTGGAGAACAGTGTATTTTTCAATACGTACTTTCTCTTTGAACATATCCTTGATTTGTGCAAACATTACAAACGGATCATGGGATAGCTCCATAAACTGCTTCTGGAGGTCCGCCTCCATGCAGCCCAGCATGACACACGCAACGTCGATAGAGTCGCTAAGGTGTTTCTGGTACGCATCCTTAACGACCCTCGTTGCGTTGGCAGCTGGCTCCACCAGGATAGCCTTATCAAGGACGTACTCCATGCGTTCCAACTTTAACACAAGTCGTAAATTCCTGTCCCAGTCCAGATAATTTGTCCCGTTGAGTTTACACTTTTCCAGTATAGTCCTCAACGACAAATTAGACGAGTTTGTTGAATTACTAGTTATTTCTACTCGAAGAAAGTAAATTTAATCAGAAAAGTTGAATAAATTTACGAAGATCCGAGTTAAACACCAACCATCCGATTCCAAGGATTAGAATCTTCAAACCAAGATCCCTTATTCGTCATTTGAAGTACGCTAAGGCGCACCGCTCCAATTGACTCATTTAGGTAGGACGTCCATCCAATTACAACCCGTGTAACTCTTGGTCAGGGTATGTGCAAAAGCACACGGCTTACCCTTTCGATGCCCCAGCTCAACCTCAGGCCAAGAATCGTGGTCGAGTCAACCAACCTTCACTAACGAGTTAACTTTGTGCAGATGCTCTGCTAAGGCGCACGACATCCCACAAAATTTACCATTCTCATATAGAACCCATTCCATCGATGCTCCGCTAAGGCGCACGACAGCGATAAAATGTTTCTACATGGGTGTGAATTTGGGTGGCATCTCACTTGACTGAAATTATATTGTAATTTGGTTGTGTTTAATAATTCGAAAGTATTTGGCACAATTACGAACCCGTCATAAACAACCCGTATTGTGACGTTTCTAATTGTATCACATACTATCTTCATTTGAAGCCGTCATTTGCAACCCGTTCAAATACGTTTCAAATTTGAACTCATCCATCACAACCCGTGCGATGATAGTTCACAACGCTTTAAACATGCAAACAATTAAACTCGATTTTAATCTTTGCATGTGAGGTGATGCCTTATAAACTTATAAGCTAATCATGCAAGCATGTTATTAATTAAATAATTCAAGCAAGCATTTCTAAAGCATTAATTATGCATTTTATAGCCCATCATAATCTTAGGATTCTACGAGTCACCATATCTTCTCGTCTTTCTCATTCGGGCTCCCACTAGCTCTTGGACTTCCTCCAAGACCGTCATTGTGCTCGATTTTCCATCCTTCTCGTCTTTGAGCAATAATTACAATTAATACTCGATTCGTAGACCGGATAAAAAATAATTACACTTTATGGGCTCGAATAAAAGAATAATTACACGCTAACACTAACGGTGTGCAAATAGTGAAAGCGATAAAATCTAATGGGCTACTAATGCATCATACATCTCATCACATCATCCAACATGTTATCACACAAACCTGTTATCAAATAATATGCAATTATTCCAGTTTTAATTTGCCAAGTTGCTTGGTTGGGTTTATCAAAACTAGACCTTTTCGAAAAACGGTTTATCGAAACCAATCAAAATTTGAAAGTTTTTGAAATATTGGATCGCGGGTTCATGCCACGGATCAAACACCGTGCACGAACCAAGTTGGGCCAAGGCAATGGGCCGAAACCCAATGGGCCGAGCCCAACACCACGGCTCGGTTTGGGCCTTGGAAGGCCCAAACCTAGCTTGCCTCCACTCTCGGCCTCGGCCAAGAGTGGGGACGGCTTCGGTCACCGCCGACCTCCCCGGCCTCCGGTGACCTCCATCCGGTACCCCCGATCCGGCTCCCCGAGAGTCTCTTCTCGGACCCGACAAATTTAATAATTTCCGAAAAATTCCAAATTCAATATATTTTCCAAAAATAACATTTTTCATTCAGTTATCCCAAAAAGCATTAAAAACATGTTATCAACAATTTTGGCATGCAAATAATCATAAAACCGAAACAAGTTCAACAAGACAAAGATTAAGAGGGTTAACCATCCTCTGATACCAGTGTAGGGTTTTGGAGCGTTCTAGATCAACGAGATAGCGGAAGCGTTTTAACAAAATCTGCTCCAAACCTTGTCCAAGAACATTAAACCAATAAATCCCAAGGAAAAATCTATTCCACAAGATGTTTACCTTTAAGTCTTTGTCGAATCGATTAAAGAAGAACTTTCAGATCTTCTTCTCTAATGCAAGTCCACACCAAGGGGGTGATCTTGAAGATCCTTCACTTAATTGCCTATTAGAACAATTAAATGAAGAACAAGAGAGCAAGATGGAGGAGAGAGAAAATGGTGGCCGGCCACTAGAGAGAGAGAGAGAGAGAGTTCTTGTGAGTTGTGTGATTATGTTGTGTAATGAATGAATATTAGATATTTCAATTCATCATTCAACTCATAAGCATGGGTCTAAAGTGATTGGTATGGGCTTCAAGGTGCTTTAACCCATACCCCTTAAATCACTCACCTCTTAATCCACAATCACCAACTAAGCATGGTGTTGTGTGGCCCCCACTCTTGGACCCACCAATGTGGGCCGGCCATATGAGGCTTATTGGGCCCATAATGGGCCCTTGTTGGGCTGGCCATGAGACCTCATGGACCAAGCCCAATGGGCTCGCCCATGTGGTTTCGTGCCGTGTTCAAAAGTCGCCCAACCCTTTTTGTCGTTACTTATCAAACAAAGTCCGATGCGACATCGACGAAAAAACTCAGTTTTCTCGATTCGCTAATTATTCTCTCAAACCGAACCCATGGCACAAAACCTCCTGTTTTGTCCATGTATTGCTCCTCAAGAAACGTTAAGGTTTCCTTGTCTCAAGTTATCCGTCTTGAATGTGTGTGACCCTCTAGGCTCATGCCACCGTTGGAAGATCCGCGCAAAAGATCGTTCTTGCTCGATCCATCATAAGGGGCCTCTAGTAAGACGTTATGATTACCCAAGGTGTATGACGATCGATGATTCGGCTTAACCTTGTGCGTACAAGTCACTATCCTATTATCTCTAGATATCCCGATTGATCACAAGGCATAAAGTCGTCACCCTTGTTTAATCAATCATTGTTACTTAATATGTGAGATGGCTGAGAACTGATAACCCGTATCACCGGCATGGCCATGCTCTTACTCTCAGTCAGTCTCGATCAAGAGGCCTTTTAACGGATATCTTTCTCATACCGTAGTATGAGGGATAAATCCCTTAGCCGTCTTTCGTGTCACTCATGCAACCCGTTTCACCACCCAATCATGCCCGTTAGTGCAATCCTGTCATAGAAAGCGTTAGGCGCAAGTTAAAGCCGCACGTTCATTGCATAGTGATCACAAAGACTCCTTGGTCTAAGGATGTCGTGACAAGCTATCGCATTTGAATATGTTCATGGCTTAATCTATGAAACACTATTCAAAGCGGGTCGTCCGATATCAATCACCTCATGATATCTATGATATGATTCCGGGATCCCTCATCCCTATGACAAGTAGAACTACGTCATTAAGAACCATCCTCATATTGGTCGCTTCTAAGGAAGCATATTTTGACCAGGGACTCGTTAAGTGTGATCCGTACAGATTTATGGTTCTACTACATTAGTGGTCATAAATCAGATCATGCTTAACATATTACTTCAACACATAAGTAATACAAAGCCGTTTTATATATGTTACAAACGTTGATAATGTACATAGACATTTACAAGCTACTAGCAATTGGACTAGGGCTCAAAATGCCATCAATAACAACTTATAGTAGAACTATAGACCAAAAAGAATTGCATTCGATGAGTCACTGATCAGCTAAGCTTCTTTAAAAGCGATCAGTATGATACCGACTCCTTGTGATCATGCTCTACTGATCATGGCAAAGTATGTGCCGGAGTTATATCGTAGATATCATCAGGTCGATGATATCGGACAACCCGATTGTGAGTATGCAACATAGATATTGTCATGAGATACTCACAGATTGTAGCTTGTCATTATATCCTAAGAACAAAGAGTTTTTGTGTGCACTATGTAACGAATACCTGAGTTTGACCTAATCTAACGTTACCTGTAAAAGGGTAGCCATAACGGTTTTGATTGGCTTGGTTATTAAATGCATTTGTGAACTCGAAAGGCGTCTGAGGGATTTATCACTCATACTCTGGTATGAGAAAGATATCCGTTTAGGCCACTTGATGAGTATGACTGAAGGAATGGCACGGCCGTGCAGTTGATACCTTAGTATCAGTTTTCGGTCATCTCAGATATCAAGAAATAGTGATTGATAAATTAGGGTGACGGTTCTATGCCTATTGATCAATATGGATATCGGTTTGATAAAAGGATTGTGACATGTACGATAACAGGTTAAGTCGAATAATCGATAATCACGAACGTTGGGTAATCATAATGTCTTGGTAGAGACCATTTATGATGGAAAGGGTAAAATAGTAATTTTACCATTCTGCCATCGGGTTGTGAGCCTAGACGGTCACACACTTTAAGTACAATATGTGACAAACAAGCATGGATGGTAATTGGGAGAATCCGCTTTTCAATTTAGTCAAATTGAAAACGATTCGGTTGATTTCTGTCATTGATTTATTAACCAGACGGTTGAAGAAATCAAGTTAGAGAGATTGGACCGGTTTAGCTAAACCAAAATTAGAACTCAATTAAATGGGTTTTAATTTGGATTTGGCTAAATGGGCTTGAAGCCCATTTAGGGTTTTAAGTGAGAATGGGGTTTAAATGTGATTATGGGATTAATAGGGTTTATTGTGTAATTAATGAAAGATATTCAAAAATCAAATTTTTAATTAATTAAACATTATTTTTTTCCTAAAATTACTCTCTGATTTTCGGCAACCCCCATCTATTCTCTCCCATATTCGGTCGACCCTCCCTCCTACCCATTCCCGATTGTCTTTGTCAAATTCTTCATAAAAATTATTAGCATAAGAGTGTGAAGAAATCTAGCCAAGGTATTGTGCTTGTGTGGACTTACTAGAGAAACACTAATCTTGTGTTTTAGATCGATTCAAAAGTAATATTTTCAGATTTTCGAAAATACACGTATGTTGAATTTTAACAATAAGATCCTATGTTCTTCATCGATTCCCATGGTTATTTCAATCCGCTGCATGAAATTAATCTATGGAACCTATGGGAATCCCTATCAAAAATGTAACATGTCGAGCCAAAGATAAGAGAGTACTTGAGTTTGGGCTTTCTCCCCCTCCATATTTCATAAGATGTTGTGTTTGTAACTGGTCGAATACTCACTGTGTTGTGAATATGGCAAGCGGTATTGAGCGCTTCAGCCTAAAAGTGTGTAGGTAAATCTTTGGCGAGAAGCATGACTCTGGCCATCTCCTGGAGAGTCCTTTCTTTCTTTCCACAATCCCATTCTGTTGAGGAGTGATTGATGTCGAGAACTCATGGGCTATCCCCTCTTCATCACAAAAATTAGAAAACTTGTTGTTCTCAAATTCCTTGCCGTGATCACGACGAAGTCGGACAATCTTGACAATGTTTTCCTCTTGTTCTCGACGTATTATGTTACATAAGGCTTTGAAAACAGAAAATGTGTCAGACTTTTCTCGAATGAATTCTTCCCATGCATACCTGAAGTAGTCATCAACACACATTAAGACATATCTCCTTCCTCCCAAGCTTTCTACTTGCATGGGACCCATTAAATAAATATGGAGCAGTTCCCGAACTCGAGACGTAGTATAATGTTGCAACCTTGTATGAGACATTTTGACTTGCTTCCCGATCTGGCATTCACCACATATCCTTCCTTCAGTTATTTTAAGTGAAGGGACTCCCGTTA
This sequence comes from Geranium rotundifolium, assembly GCA_963920655.1. NCBI lineage: Eukaryota > Viridiplantae > Streptophyta > Magnoliopsida > Geraniales > Geraniaceae > Geranium > Geranium rotundifolium. The sequence goes on from OY987311.1 coordinate 38,392,948, forward strand.
TGGCTTGCTCAGATATGACTTTCTTCATGCTTTTCAGATTTAAGTGACAAAGTCGTCGGTGCCATAATTGAGCCTCATCAGCGTTGGTAAGCATGCATGTTGGCCTTGTACCACTTGGAGTGGACGTCCATATATAGCAGTTATCTCTAGATCTACTGCCCTACATGAGCTCGACTTGATTGTCTGTGACCACAGAACACTTGTTACGAGTAAAGTTAACTATTAAATCAAGATCACATAATTAACTAATGCTTAAGAGATTAACACTCAGCCCTTCCACTAGCAAGGCCTCCTTCAAGCATGAAACCCCTGGGAGTTTGAGTTGACCTTTCCCGATTATTCTGGCTTTGACTCCATCGCCAAAAGTTACATATCCTATAAAACATGGTTAGATGTTGACCAGCAGGTTCGTATCCCCTGTCATGTGTCTTGAACAACCGCTATTAAAGTACCAGTCCTTTCATGTGGAAGCAGACAAGATGGTGTAAGCAATTTTAGCTCGGTAGGATACATTTTTTACCTTCCATACTAGTTTAAGATTTCCTTCCTTGAAATTTGGACTGAGTATGTCTCTTCCCATACAGTTAGTAGCAATATGGTCGAATATGACCTTTTTGTCCGCAAAAGGGACACACCCATCGACTTTAGAGAGCAGGAAAAATAGAATGGGCTTGTTGACGATTCTTATTTCGTCCTTAATTATATTGTTAATGTCGTTGTTGCACATGATGTTGCGGATAATATTCTTGACCTTGTTGGGCTCCGGATGTCTAGGACATTTGATTCGACATAGGAAGTTTATTCTTTTGAGGGACAAACACCGTTTGGGATGTGAATGTCTCTGAAGTGTAGCCAAGTCCCTGCATGTTTTTGGCAGGTTCGCCTATAGAGAGAAGAGTGTCTTGCATGTCCGTAGTTGGGTTCATCATTCTCATAGACTTTTTCATTCGATCGATTTCACATTTAACCGGCTCACTTCCTTCTTTAGGTTGACAATGGTTACTAGTAGCCTCGTTTTTCCTTATATAAGAGTTAGGATAGTGTCTCTCTGCTTTTTAAGAATTTTTGATTCCTCAATGTGGTGAGTGAACAACTGGTTGTACGCATCATTCATAGCATCATCTGACAATAGTTCTAATTCATCAATAGCAAAGGTCTGATTAGAAGAATGCGCTGTGAAAGCTACAAAGTTACTTATCTGTTCTGCATCGTTGTCCTCTTCTTCATCATTAGACATGGATGCTTTATATCACTTCTTTTGTTTCCTTAGAATGTTAGGACATTCCTTCTGGATGTGACCAAAGCCTTCACATTCGTGGCACTGTATTCCTTTTTCTTTTCCAGTTTTCTCTGAGCTTCTACCACCTCTAAGGATACATACATTTTTCTGGGGTTTGAGCAGCTGATTATCTTTGACATTTTGAGAGACATGTTTCCCAGCTCCCTTAGAAAATCTTTTCATAATCCCGCTATGGTTTTTAATTATCAAGGCAATAGTTTCATCGCTATCATCCTCAGAGTCAGAATCTACCTGATTTTGAGAGGGAACAGTTGAGCTGGTGATGGCAAGGCCCTTGAGCTTTTTGTTAGGAGTTGAAAGGGAAAGCTCATACATCAATAATGATCCCATAAGTTCATCGAATCGAAACTTCTTCAGGTCAAGCATTTCTTCAATAGCGGTTGATTTCATTTTGAACCTGGGACTAAGAGATCGCAGTGTCTTTCTTACCAGGTCTTCATCCTTCATGGGTTTTCCCAGGGAAAACGATTCATTAACAAGATCTCTAATTCTCACATTGAAGTCACTTTTTGTTTCATCATCTTTCATGGATAATGCTTCGAAACTTGTCGTGAGATATTGGAGCTTCTGCTCATGCACTTTGGTCGTTTCTTCATGTGCAGTAGCCAAAATCTCCCATGCATCTTTCGCGACCAGGCATGTGTTGATCAATCTGCAAACATTTTGGTCAACCCCATTAAATATAGCGTTAAGAGCGCATGAGTTACCTAGAGCTGCTTGATTTTCCGCAGAGGTCCAGTCGCTTTCTGGCTTGATATGAACTACACCTTCATCATCAGTAGTAGTTGGAGCTTCCCATTTGTTTATCACTGATTTCAAAGATTTGTGATCGAGTGTTTTAAGAAACACACTCATACGAGCCTTCCAGTACCCGTAGTTTGATCCATATAGTACCAGGAGTCTATTGATTGAACCTCCTTCTCTAGAACCTGACATGACTAATGACCAGAATTTATCAAATAGGAAATCACCTAGCGAGTTAGGTGCCTCCTCTGATACCAATTGGAATTCTGGTTAAATGCAGGATGTCTATCACAATGTTAATACTAAGTGATAGACATTTGTTGGTGCAAAGTCAGTAAACAATATAACAAACAAAATGTAGACGACACAAAATTTTGTTACCTAGTTCGGAGCAACGTCACCTACGTCTGGGGGCACTCTGCCAGTGAACAAGTTTCACTATAATGTAACCAACCAACACATACAAGCTTCTCATTATTATCACACAAATCTAAACTCTATGGTATTGTTACTAGTGACAACTTAACCCAGGGTCTCCCCCTGTCTTCGAGCTCCTCACTCGAGTACACTCTTCGAGCAATCCTCTCTGCTCGGATCTCTAGTCACTCTTCAATGGATGCACAAGTCTTCAATCATGCAATGATCACGAAGAAGCTCAGGGGCAGCAATTTCTTCTTCTCTAGCGTCACCGGGTTCTTCTTCAGGGCATCAGTTAGATCATGGAGAAGCTCCTCACATGTAGCTTTTTTGTTTGTCAGCGACGCAATGGTCTTTTCTAGGTCCGTGATCGATTCGGTGAGCTCTTGCACCATTCTGTCAGCAATGGAACCTGATGGCCTTAAGCTGCTTCCAGCTTCTGACGTCGTGACAGGTGGTGGTACAAGGTCCTGAACATACTTCCCTTTGGATAGCTTGGGACTTATATTGAGCACAAGTGGGCGCTTGCCAGGAACATCCGTTTTACGAACAATGTTGGGGAATTTTTAAAGAAGCATGCAGTGATCAAAGAAGGGAACCCAATAGGGAGCTTGACAGCATAGGATCTTGCATGTTTCACCAGATGTTCCAGAACAAAAGATCCAAATTCAAGAGAGGAGTTTGTACCTATCTGGTAGATCAGCTTGGCGAGCTCAGCCTTGATGCTCGACCCATGAGAAGATGATGTCCAACTAGCTATGCCAATTCGATATAGAATTGAAAATTTGGCAGTGAGCTCTGAGGATGCCATGGAGCCTTTTGAGGGACAAACCTTCTTTCTTCCTCCAGAGATTTCCTAAGCGATGCTATTCACGGGAGGGGAATTAGTAGTGACATTTGGCACGCTCCTTTTTAAGCAGGAGTTGATAGCTTCAGGAGTAAACTCAAAACAATGACCCCTCACATATATCCTTCTATACTCAGAGTCTTCAGGATCATCAAGGTAGTAGATAGGATCACTATGAATTCTTTTACCAGGGAGGAATAGAAAATACCAATGTTGGAGACAATTTTTATGAGACCATCACTTTGTAGAAGCTCCATGATGGCCTTAATCTGCTGAGTTTCAGTAGAGAGCCCCCTCTCCGAAAATATGATGCGTTGGTATACATACCTCCACTTTAGGACTCCATCTTCGGTGTGGAATGACATGTTTGTTGGGTTCCGGGGCATCCATATCACGGTCATCACAGCGGAAGCAAAATAAAAGAGACCCAAACCATCACAAGATCGACTACCCAAGTTAGATACAAAAGCAAAGGAGTTATCGAGTTTTACCGTGAATCTGCCCTGTAGAAAAATGCGACTTTTAAGCTCCATATCTTGAGCTACAGATGTCCAAATGCAACGGTTCGGTTTGGAGAGTAAAGACCACCCAATTCTCTACAACTTTTATGTTTTGCACAAAACCGAGTTCGGACAGTAAGAGCTTCGTCTGAAGAATAAAAAATTACCGGATAGTGTTGCACAGATTCTGGATAGTTTCTTCGGTTGAGGCTCGAATCACCGAGAGACCAACGGATATAGCAAATGTGAACTTGAGCTTTCAAGGCGCCTACATACCCGTCTAAAGGGCTCAAAATCCACGTAGTTCGACTAGAGATCCAAGGATATTTGGGCAGAGCTTCGGTAAGAAATGTAGAAGAAGAACTTGTGCTTGAAAATGGAAGAACTTTTTATGAAAATGGTGGAGAGCTCTTGGTTTTATAGAAAAGTTGGATGAAATGTGGCCAAGTAATTCACTTTCATAACCACCACATAAACCATCATACTTATCTATAATGCCACATTAGCAAAGATAGTGGATAAATGGACCCACCAATTGGGCCACTAATGGGCCGGCCATTTTGGGCCTCATGGGCCGAAGCCCAAATGCTTCGGGCATGTGGTCCCGTACCGCGTCCAAATATTATCCGACCTCTCATCGAACCTATCAAACAAAGTACGATACGACATCAACAAAAAACTAGTTTTTTTCTCAATTCGTGTGCCATTTTCTCATGCACGAGCCCACGGCTAAAAACGCCCGGTTTTGGCCATGGCTCGTGTCTCCCGAATTTACCCTTTCTCTGCCCCTTTATTTCCCTAGGATTATATCCTTAGCTCCGTTGGTAGATCAACGTAAAATTCCATATTACCCGACCCATCATTAATGGTCTCTAGTATACCATTATGATTACCCAACGTGCATGATGATTGATTGTTCGACTTTACCTCTTGTAGTACATGTCACTATCTTTTTATCTCTAGATACCCTGATTGATCATAAGGCATGGAGCCGTCACCCTTATTTAATCAATTTGATTATTGATATGTGAGATGACTAAAAATTGATAACCCGTATCACTGGCATGACCATGCGCTTCTTTCCAGTCATTCTCGATCAAGTGGCCAAAACGGATACCATTCCCATACCATAGTATGAGGGATAAATCCCTTAGCCGCCTTTTGTATCACTCATGCAGTCCGTCCCCGTTATGCAACATTATTCAGAACGGGTCATCCAATATAAATCCCACATGATATTTGTGATCTGATTTCGGGATCCCACATCCCAATCACAAATAGAACTATATCATAGAGAATCACAATCATACTGGTCGCTTCATTGAAGCATATTTGACTAGGGACCCGTTATGTGTGACTCGTACATATCAATGGTTATACTACTTTGGTGGACATATATCAAATTACACTTAACTTATTACTTCAACACATAAGTAATACGATGCTGATTTTATTCATTACAAACGATGATCAAACATTCATAGACATTTGTTGACTAATACTAATTGGACTAGGGCACAAAATGGCATCAATCTCCAACTTTCCCCTAGCTCCAATCTAAGCCCAAGTCTATACCCATTGACTTCACATGCTCTCCATGCTTAGATTGAGGAAGAGCCTTGGTCAAAAGGTCGGTTGCGTTATCATCAGATGCAATGTTGTTGATCTTCCCGTCACCTCTATTGATTATCTCTCCTATGCGGTGATATTTCCTGATTACATGTTTAGATTTGTTATGTGCTCTAGGCGCTTTTCTTTGCGTAATGGCCCCTGTGTTATCACAAAATAAGCTCACTGGGTTAGATGAGTTTGCCATTACACCTAACCCAGCCATGAAGCTCCTGATCCACGAAACCTCGGTTGTAGAGTCGGCAATCGTGTCCTACTTTCTGCTCTTCCAGCTAAAAGCTCCACCATTCAATGTGAACACATATCCTGACTGACTCTTAAAATAATCCGGATCTGTCTAGAAACTAGCGTCAACAAAGCCTTTGATGACTAGCTAATCATCATTCCTTCCCCCTTATACAAGAAAAGCGTCCTTGGTTCTCCTAAAAAAATTGAGAATCACCTTGACCGCGATCCAGTGTTCCTCACGGGGTTAGACTGATGTCTACTGGCACAACTCAAGGCGAACCAGATGTCTGGTCTCGTACGTATCGTGGTATACATGATAGATCCTATAGCCGAAGCATATAAGATCTTACTCATTGTTTTCAGCTCATTAGGTGTCGTCGTACACTGAATCTTGCTGAGGTTTATGACATGTCATATGTGCAAGAATCCTTTCTTGGAATAAGGCATTGAGAACCTACTCAATACCTTGTTCTCATAGGTGCTCTGACTTAATCTGAAGACCTGCTTGGTGCGATCTCTATATATCTTGATCCCCAAGATATAAGCAGCATCGCTTAAGTCCTTCATTGCGAAACACTCCCTTAACCAAGCCTTTGTCAAGCGCAAGGTTGGGATGTCTAGTCTAATGAATAACATGTCATCGACATTCAACACCTGAAAGAAACTCTTACACCCATTCGCCTTCTTCGAAACACATGGCCCATCTTCATTCTTGATAAAGCTGAACTCCTTAACATTTTTATTAAAACGTAGATTCCAATTCCGAGAATCCCGCTTTAATCCATAAATGGATTTTAGCACATGGCTTCAACCATGTCTCCAAGTCTAGGCTGTCCATGGATTCTCGAAAGATAGCTGGATCATCCCGATCCACTATTACCAACTCGTTACCGTCAGACACGAGAAACCCGTATCTAACAGGTGCACGACAGGTCCTTGCAGACCGCCTTGGACCGTTCGGAATAACTGCAGTAGGTGGTTCATGCTCTACGACCAGTTCTGGCTCCAACACTTCTATAGGGTTGTCCAGTGGTTCCTGAGAAACTTTACTATCCAGAATACTATCAAGATGTACATTCCTCCCACTGGCTGTTTTGGAAACTAATTCCTTTTCCAAAACATTCCATCATTGAGAGATGAACACCCTATTATCGCTTGGTTTATAGAAGTATAATCCCCTCGTTCCTTGGTATACCCCACGAAGACGCACTTATCATATTTCGGTTCGAGTTTATTTGTAAGATAATGCTTCACAAAACCCTTGCAACCCCAAATCTTCAGGAAGGACAAAATGGGTTCCACCCATACCATATCCCGTATGGTGTCCCTCCCACTGCATTCGTTAGAGCCCGATTCAAAATGAATATGGTTGTTTCTAGTGCATAACCCAAAAGGAGATTGGTAGATCAGTGTGACTCATCATGGATCGAACCATATCCCATAATGTTCGATTCTTGCCTTCAGACACACCATCCAATTTCAGTGTTCCTGGCGGAGTCCATGCAACATGTTATCACAAAAGCATGTTGTCATAAAATATGCAAATTTTGATCTTAAACTTATGCCCAAGTTGCTTGGCCGGGTTTATCAAAACTAGAACTTTTCGAAAAGACGATTTATCGAACCTGTTCAAATCTGAAAATTTTCAAAACATTGAATTGTGAGTTTTTTCCACCGATCAAACACCGTACAACAAACCAATTGGGATGAAGCCTAAGGGGCCAAAGCCCATTTGGCCGAGACCACCTCACCGACGCGCTAGGGTCGGACAACCCTAGCCGTCGTGTCTCCGCCATCGGCCATGGCAAGAAACTGACCGGTGCTAGGGCAGGGACGGGTTGGCCATATGACCATCGCAATCTAATGGTCACAGACCAGTCCAGCGCCAGCTCAGCGGCACCCCCGTCCGGTCACCATTCCGGCTCTCCGAGAGTTCTTTCCCAATGACCCGACAAATCCAATAAACTTTTCAAAGATTCCAGATTTGATATATTTTCAAAAACTCATTTTTCATGGCATATCTAACCCCATATACGAAAAATAAATGAATTGGAAACACATAGGCATGTTAAACATCAAAATCACGAAACCACCTACAGATAAAGAGGGTAGACCGCCTCTGATACCACTGTTGGGTTCCGCCATATCAGAGTCATCGCAGCGGAAGCAAGACAAAACAGCCCCGAACCTTCACAAGATCGACTACCCAAGTTAGATCCAAAAGCAAAGGAGTTATCGAGTTTTACCGTGAACCTGATAGCATTTTTGTGCCCTAGTCCAATTGCTAGTAGTCTATAAATGTCTGTATATTTATCATCGTTTGTAATGAATAAAAAGGCTTTGTATTACTTATGTGTTGAAGTAATATGTTAAGCATGATCTGATTTATGACCACTAAACTAGTAGAACCATAAATCTGTACGGATCACACTTAACGAGTCCTTGGTCAATATACGCTTCAATTGAAGCGACCAGTATGAAGATGGTTCTCAATGATGTAGTTCTGCTTGTCATAGGGATGTGGGATCCCGGAATCATATCATAGATATCATGAGGTGATTGATATCGGACGACCCGCTTTGAATAGTGTTTCGTAGATTAAGCCATGAACATATTCAAATGCGATAGCTTGTCACGATATCATTAGTCCAAGGAGTCTTTGTGATCGCTATGCAGTCGACGTGCGGCTTTAACTGGCGCCTAACGCTTTCCGTAACAGGATTGCAATAACGGGCATGATTGGGTGGCGGAACGGATTGCGTGAGTGAAAAGAAAGACGGCTAAGGGATTTATCCCTCGTACTACGGTATGGGAAAGCTATCCGTTAAGGCCTCTTGATCGAGAGTGACTGAGAGAAAGAGCATGGCCATGCCAGTGATATGGGTTATCAGTTCTCAGCCATCTCACATATCAAGTAACAATAATTGATTGAACAAGGATGACGACTCTATGCCTTGTGATCAATCGGGATGTCTAGAGATAATAGGATAGTGACTTGTACGCACAAGGTTAAATCGAATCATCCATCATCATGCACCTTGGGTAATCATAATGTCTTACTTGAGACCACTTATGATGTATCGGGCAAGAGAGATCTCTTGCGCCGATCTGCCAACGGTGGCATAAGCCTGGAGGGTCACACACATACAAGACGGATAACTTGAGACAAGGAAACCTTAACGTTTCTTGAGGAGCAATACATGGACAAAACTGAAGGTTTTGGGCCATGGGTTCGGTTTGAGAGAATAATTAGCGAATCGAGAAAACTGAGATTTTTGTCGATGTTGCGTCGAACTTTGTTTGATAAGTAACAACAAAAAGGGTCGGACAACTTTTGGACACGGTACGCGACCACATGGGCGAGCACATTGGGCTCGGCCCATAAGGTCACATGGCCGGCCCAACAAGGGCCTATATTAGGCCTAATAAGCCCAAGTGGCCGGCCACCTTGGTGGGTCCAAGGGTGGGGGCCACACACCATGCTTAGTTGGTGGTTGTTGATTAAGAGGTTAGTGATTTAAGGGGTATGGGTAATGACTTACCTTTAAACCCATGCTTTCACTTTATGACCCATGCTTATGAGTTGATGAAGTAGAAAAGATCAAGACAATTAATTCACTCACTCTCATCCTCACTATCTCTCTCCAAGGCCGGCCACTCCTTTCTCTCCTCTCTTTTTGCTCTCTTGTTCTTCACTTAATTGTTCTAGTAGGCTTTTAGTGAAGGATCTTGAAGATCATCCTCTTGGTGTGGACTTGCTCTAGAGAAGAAGATCACATAGTTCTTCTTTATTGATTCAACAAAGACTAAAAGGTAAATTTCTTGTGGAATAAATTTTTCCTTGAGATTTAATGGTTTATGTTCATGGACAAGGTTTGGAGTTGCTTTTTTTTTATGCTTCCGCTATCTCGATTATCTTGAACGCTCCAAAACCCTACAGTGGTATCAGAGGGTGGTTAACCCTCTTAATCTTCGTCTTGTTGAACTTGTTTCGGTTTTATGATGATTTGCATGCCATATTTGTTGATAACATGTTTTTAATTCTTTTTGGGTAAATTACATGAAATATGTTATTTTTGAAAATTATATTGAATTTGGAATTTTTCGGATTTTTATTGGATTTGTCTGGTCCGAGAAGAGACTCTCGGGGAGCCGGATCGGAGGTACCGGACGGAGGTCACCGGAGGCCGGGGGAGGCCGGCGGTGACCGGGGCCGTCCCCCTTCATGGCCGAGGCCGAGAAGGGAGGCAAGCTCGGTTTGGGCTCGGCCCATTGAGCTTGGGCCCGACTTGGTTCGTGCACGTTGATTTTTTGTCCGTGGCATTAACCCGCGATCCAATATTTTGAAAACTTTCAAATTTGATCGATTTCGATAAACTGTTTTTCGGAAAGGTCTAGTTTCGAAAATCCCGACCAAGCAACTTGGCAAAATTAAAACCGGAATAATTGCATATTATTTGATAACATGTTTGTGTGATAACATTTTGGATGATGTGATGAGATGTATGATGCATTAGTATCCCATTAGAATTTTATCGCTTTAACGGTTTGCATACCGTTAGTGTTAACGAGTAATTATTCTTTCATTCGAGCCCTTAAAGTGTATATATTTTTTGTCCGGTCTACGAACCGAGTATTAATTGTAATTACTACTCAAAGACGAGAAGGATGAAAATCAAGCACAATGACGGTCTTGGAGGAAGTCTAAGAGCTAGTGGGAGCCCGAATGAGAAAGACGAGAAGATGTGATGTCTCGTAAAATCATAAGGATATGATGGGCTATTGATGCATATTTAACGGTTTATGATGCTTGCTCGAATTATTAGATAATAATTGTATGCTTGCATGCTTAGCTTATAAGTTTATAAGCCATCACCTCACATGCAAATATTAAAATCGATTTTAATTGTTTGCATGATTAAAGCGTTGTGAACAATCACCGAAAGGGTTGTGATGGATGAGTTCAATTTTGAAACGTGTTTGCACGGGTTACAAATGACGACTTCAAAAGAAGATTGTATATGATACAATTAGAAACGTCACAACACGGGTTGTTGATGACGGGTTCGTAATTCTACCAAAATACTTTCGAATTATTAAACACAACCAAATCACAACATAATTTGAGTCAAGTGAGATACCACCCAAATTCACACCCGTGTAGAAACATTCTCTCGGTGTCGTGCGCCTTAGCGGAGCATCGATAGAATGGGTTCTATATGGAATGGTCAACCTTGTGGGATGTCGTGCGCCTTAGCGGAGCATCTGCACAAAATTGATGCATAAGTGAAGGTTGGTTGACTCGACCACGATTCTCGGCCTGAGATCGAGCTGGGGCATCGGAAGGGTAAGCCATGTGCTTTTGCACATACCCTGACCAAGGGTAAGTGAAGGTTGGTTGTAATTGGATGGACGTCCTACCCAAATGGGTGAATTGGAGCGGTGCGCCTTAGCATACTTCAATTGACAAATAAGGGATCTTGGTTTAAAGATTCTAAACCTTAGAATCGGATGGTTGGTGTTTAATTCGGATCTTCGTAAATTTATTCAACTTTTCTGATTAAATTTACTTTCTTCGTGTAGAAATGGCTAGTAATTCAACAAACTCGTCTAATTTGTCGTTGAGGACTATACTCGAAAAGTGTAAACTCAACGGGACAAATTATCTGGACTGGGACAGAAATCTCCGACTTGTGTTTAAGTTGGAACGCAGGGAGTACGTCTTTGATAAGGCTATCCCGGTGGAGCCAGCTGCCAACGCAACGAGGGTCGTTAAGGATGCGTACCAGAAACACCTTAGCGACTCTATCGACGTTGCGTGTGTCATGCTGGGCTTCATGGAGGCGGACCTCCAGAAGCAGTTTATGGAGCTATCCCGTGATCTGTTTGCACAGATCAAGGATATGTTCAAAGAGAAAGTACGTATTAAAAAATACACTATTCTCCGAGAACTCATTGCCTGCAAAATGTCAGCAGGCAGCTCCGTAGGTCCACACGTCCTTCGCATGAAGGGACATCTCGATCATATGACTAGTCTCGGAATGACAATGGAAAAAGAGATGGCTGTGGAATTTATTCTGCAATCCCTTCCTCATGCATATGGTGGGTTCGTTATGAACTATCACATGCATGACATGGACAAGACCGCATCGGAGTTGCACAACATGTTAGTGACTGCCGAGAAGAGCATAAGGGGCAGTACGCCCAAAGGTGTTCTAAAGGTCAAGAAGGGATCCGACTTCAAAGCTAGTGGTGATAAGGGCAAAGGCATAATGCACCTGGCGAGGAAGAACAGACGACCTTTCATTGCTAAACCTTCCATGCCCATGAAGGGCAAGGGGAAGGTAAAGGAGTCGGCCTGCTTCTACTGCCAAAAGCCTGGTCATTGGAAGAAGGACTGTCAACAGCTGAGGGAAGATCAGAAGAAGGGCGGTGGGGCCGCTACTTCATCAGGTATTCCACTAGAGCTAAATCTTTCTACTATAAATGCTTGGGTACTAGACACTGGAGCTGAGTCTCATGTCTGTGCGGATATGCAGGTACTGCATAGTAGAAGAGATATGGGGGAAAACGAGGTGGACCTAAGAGTTGGGAACGACGTGCGAGTTACCGCAACTGTTGTGGGTTCGGTTGACCTTGTTTTGCCCAGTGGGCTTGTAATAGAACTTTTTGATGTGTTTTGCGTACCTGCTATCAGCAGGAATATTGTATCAATATCCCTTCTTGAAAAAGAAGGTTATTATTTTGGTATTAAGAACGGGGTTTTTAATATTATGTGCAATAACATGTTTTATGGAAATGCTCAACTGTTGGAGGTTTATACATATTAATTATGCAAAACTCGAGATCCAACATGCTCTATAATGTTAATGCTAAGAGGTTTAAAGCTAATGATTTAGACCAAACTCTAATCTGGCATTGTCATCTAGGTCACATAAATGAGAAACGCATCTCAGCGCTTCGTAAGACAATTCGAATTCCAAACGATTGATAGACGCGAGGCTTGTTTAATGGGCAAGATGACTAAAACGCCCTTCACTGGTATAGGTGAGAGGGCAGGTGATCTATTGGGTCTAATACATTTAGACATATGTGGACCAATGAGTACACCAGCCAGAGGTGGTTTAGGCTACTTTATCATATTTATTGATGATTTCAGTAGATATGGTTATGTCTATCTCATGAGACATAAGTCCGAAGCCTTTGATAAATTCAAGGAGTTTAGGACTGAAGTAGAAAACCAACTCGAAAAGAGTATCAAGTCACTCCGTTCTGATCGAGGTGGAGAATACTTATCCAAAGAGTTTCTTAGTCATCTTACTGAAAGTGGAATACTATCTCAGTGGACTCCACCAGGAACACCGAAACTCAATGGTGTGTCCGAGCGAAGGAATCGGACATTATTGGATATGGTTTGATCGTTGTTAAGTCACACTGATCTCCCGATCTCCTTCTGGGGTTACGCTCTACAAACGGCCGCGTTCATAATAAATAGGGCTCCGTCGAAAGTAGTGGAAGGGACATTATTCGAGAAATGGTACAGGAAGGAACCCGTTTTGTCCTTCCTGAAAATTTGGGGTTGCAAGGCTTTTGTAAAACGGTTGCTTGCAACCAAGCTCGAACCGAGATCAGATAAGTGCACTTTCTTCGGATATCCAAAAGAAACAAAAGGATACTACTTCTACAAACCGAGCGAAAACAAAGTTTTTGTCGCCCGAGGTGGGATATTCTTGGAAAAGGAATTTATTTCCAAGACAGTCAGTGGGAGGACTATTCATCTTGATGAAGTTCTAGATGAGATAGTTACTCAGGAACCACTGGACGACCCCTTAGAAGAAGTAGAGCCGGTCGTTGTGCAAGAACCAATAGCTACAGTTAATGAGGACAGTCCAAGGCGGTCTGAAAGGACAAGTCATGCACCTATCAGATACGGTTTCTTAGTAACTGGAGGTGATGATTTAGTGTTAGTGGACAATGATCCAGCTACCTTTCGAGAGACCCTGGACGGAACCGACTTTGAGAAATGGCTGGAAGCCATGAGGGAAGAAATGCAATCCATGCCAGATAATCAAGTGTGGGACTTGGTGGATCAAACCCCTGGCGTAAAAGTCATTGGGTGTAAATGGATCTTTAAAATAAAGATAGACATGGATGGCAAACCTCAGACCTGTAAAGCAAGACTAGTAGCAAAAGGTTATAGGCAAGTCCACGGAATTGACTATGAAGAAACCTTTTCTCCAGTAGCTATGGTCAAATCTATCCGAATTCTACTTGCTGTAGCAGCTTATCAAAATTATGAGATATGGCAAATGGATGTCAAAACCGCTTTCCTTAATGGAAGGTTAGCTGAGGACGTTTATATGTCCCAACCTGAGGGTTTTGAGGATCCAAAGAATAAGGGAAAGATTTGTAAGTTTTTCAAATCAATTTATGGTTTGAAGAAAGCATCTCGGAGTGGAAATCAGTTTTTGATGAATTTGTGAAACAGTTTGGCTTCATCAAGAACGATGATGAATCTTGCGTGTATAAAAAGGCAGATGGGAGCAAAGTAGTCTTTTGGTGCTCTATGTCGATGACATATTGCTCATTGGAAACGACGTCCCTACCTTGCTGTTAACAAAGACTTGGTTAGGTGAGTGTTTCGTAATGAAGGACTTAGGCGAGGCTTCTTACATCTTGGGGATCAAGATCTATAGAGACCGTGCCAAGCGGGTCTTGGGCTTAAGTCAAAGCACCTATATAGACAAAGTTCTAACAAGATTCTCAATGCATAATTCAAAGAAAGGACTGCTGCCCATGCGTCATGGCATAAAGCTTAGTAAGAAACAGTGTGCTGAGACACCTGCAGAGCTAAAAAGAATGAATGAGATCCCATATGCTTCGGCTATAGGGTCCATATTGTATGCCATGATATGTACGAGACCGGATGTCTCGTTTGCCCTGAGCTGTACCAGTAGGCATCAATCCAAACCCGGGGATGAACACTGGATTGTAGTCAAGGCGATTCTCAAATATTTGAGAAAAACCAAAGACGCTTTTCTTGTATACAGGGGAAGAAATGATGATCTAGTCGTCAAAGGATATGTCGACGCTAGTTTCCAGACACACCCCGATGACTTTAAGAGTCAGTTAGTATATGTGTTTACGTTGAACGGTGGAGCATTCAGCTGGAAAAGAAAGAAGCAGGACTCCATTGCCGACTCTACGACGGAAGCTGAGTACATTACTACATCGGAAGCAGCAAAGGAGGCTTTATGGATCAGGAGTTTCATGGCTGGGTTAGGTGTAATTCAAAACCCATCTAACCCAGTAGACTTATATTGTGACAACACAGGGGCCATTGCGCAAGCTAAGGAACTCAGGGCACATGACAGATCCAAACAGGTACTCAGGAAGTATCACATCATCCGCGACATAGTTGCTAGAGGTGACGTGAAGATCCACTACGTTGCATCTGATCATAACACAGTTGACCCCTTGACCAAGGCTCTTCCTCAAGCGAAACATGATAAACATGTTAGGTCAATGGGGGTAGACTGAAACTTAGATTGGAACTAGGGGCAAGTGGGAGATTGATAGCATTTTTGTGCCCTAGTCCAATTGCTAGTAGTCTATAAATGTCTATGTATATTTATCATCATTTGTAATGGGTAAAACGGCTTTGTATTACTTATGTGTTGAAGTAATATGTTAAGCATGATCTGATTTATGACCACTAAAGTAGTAGAACCATAAATCTGTACGGATCACACTTAACGAGTCACTGGTAATGTACGCTTCAATTGAAGCGACCAGTATGAGGATGGTTCTCAATGATGTAGTTCTGCTTGTCATAGGGATGTGGGATCCCGGAATCATATCATAAATATCATGAGGTGATTGATATCGGACGACCCGCTTTGAATAGTGTTTGGTAGATTAAGCCATGAACATATTCAAATGCGATAACTTGTCACAATATCCTTAGACCAAGGAGTCCTTGTGATCGCTTGTCATGATATTCAAACGCATATCGATCACAAACACTCCTCAGTCTAAGGATACAATGACAAGCTACCACAACTGAATATGTTCATGACTTAATCTATGCAACACTATTCAGAGCGGGTCGTTCGATATCAATCCCGCGTGATATTTATGATCTGATTTGGGATCCCACATCCCAATGAAAAATAGAACTATATCATAAAGAATCACAATCATACTAGTCGCTTCATTGAACCATATTTTACTAGGGACCCGTTAAGTGTGATCCGTACAGATATATGGTTCTACTACTTTGGTGGACATAAATTAAATCACCCTTAACATATTACTTCAACACATAAGTAAAATGACGCCGATTTTATTCATTACAAACGATGATCAAACATTCATAGATATTTACAGACTAATACCAATTGGATTAGGGCACAAATGCTATCAACGTTATCCAGAGGTGCAGCTGGAACATTCTTTGGGAGCCTCTGACCTCTCACTAACTTTTTGGTACCATGGGCATGGGGCATCGCAAGCTCTTCCTCCTCCTCCTCCTCTGGTTCTTCTTCTTCTCCGGGTTCTTCTTCCTCTACTGGTTCTTCTTCCTCTTCAGGTGTAAAGGGAACATCAACAATGGGCACAGTAGCTCCTTTCTTCTTCTTTCCCGAGGTAGGGACAAATTTTCCTCCTTCCTCCGAGACTTTTCTCCTTTTCTTCTTCTTGACAGGAGCCACAACTTCCTCTTGTTGCAACTCTCTTTTCTTCTTTTTGAGCAACTTCTTTTTTTCCTTTCCTCTTTTCTCAGCCAGATATTTTTTCAGAGTCACATTCTCCTCTGTTTGAGCTTCATCTTCCATAGTATTTATTTCTGGGATACAGGGGGTTGGTACTTCCAGTTCTTCATCTTGACTTAGCTCCTCACTGTCAGCAGGAGCAATAGGGGATGTTGGAACATCCTCCACACAATTTTGCACCTCCTCAGACTCCATCTCAGGCAGAGATGCATCAGGAGTCGACGAAGTTGGAACATTTGTCATAACCTCTTGACTAGGGGCTACGGTTTCTCCCAGAAGAGAAGTTTCCAAAAAATCTTGATTTACTAGGTTTGGTTTTGTAGACTCAGTCGGGATAGAGGATTCAGGGTTACCTGATTGAAGACTTTCTGCAGATGATGCCTCGGAGATCTCCTCGCCTTTGATTTCTACAGTGTCTTTTGGGACATTGTCCTTGACAATGGGAGTAGCAGTCACAATTCCCTCAGGGATTACTTCGTCAGTGATGAGTGGTGGATCATTCCACATAGTTGCTGAAGGCTCTGCCCTAGAGTCTGCAGATCCTTCTCCGGAGAAGTTACCTACGTCTGGGGGCTCTCAGCCTAGTGGAAAGATTTCACTTATCAGTAATTCGTCAGAACATACAAGTACCTGTGATCGACCCTAGATCTATTCTTTATGCTATGTCTTACAGTGCAATCTATCTCAGGGTCTCCCCCAGAATCCAAGACTCCGTCTTGATTCCACTCTTCGAGCAATCTCCTTGATCTGTCAGTTCAAGTCTTCGCACAACTTGGTGGTTGCGTGCAGTCTTCACTCACGCGATCAGTAAACCCTCAATCATCTAACTCTCAATAGTTATGTGATGCACAATATCCTTAGCTCGATCTGCAATTTCTCAGCCCGCAAACCTTCACGTCTAAGAACCTTGCAAATTATTGCTAGGAAACAAATAAAGAACCACACGATTGCTAAGGGGGTATCCTAAGCTTTTATAGCAATCGAGGATGAGTACTAACCCTAAAGGGTTTCCTCTTAATCGTTGTCTTTCTTCTTTCAAGATTTGAAGTCGTTCTGGAATTTCCTAATTGTCTTCTTGCTTTTCTGCCGAAACTGCACTTTCCTGATTTCTGTCGATCAGGATATTTGCCGAGACGCCGTCCACTATGTTACACAAGATGTCGCAGAAGATGCTTCGACATTCTTTGCAACTTGTTCTTCAGTTCCTTTAAAAATCAGCCAAATTCTAAAACCGTCGTAACTACAATCTCCCCCTTTGGCTATTTTTAAGGACAGCATTCTTCTTCGCATTATGCGTCGCATCTGTCGTCGATGCACACGATCGGCAGTCATAAAGTCTTTGTTTGCGTTTCACGTCTCGTAACGTCTCTCGCGCGTATCATCGTGTCTTTGCGTCGTCACGGCGTCGTCTCTATCTTTCTTGTATCATCGCACGCGTATCTATCTTACTCTTACTCCCCCTTGCTGGCTCAAAAAGAGCCAAAATTTAAACAAATATTTGTAACAAAGCAGGGTAATAAGAAACAAATCCAAACTTAACTCACACTTACTCCCAATCAGCAGTCGAGATTAAGTGTGAAACAGTTTTCAACAAAAAATTACAAAATAAAGATGTTCAATAGTTCGGTAATCAGAAAGTTCATAAAATCAAACAGAGCTGCTGCTGGAACTAGCAGTCTCTTCTTCAGTCGCTTCAGTGGAGGCATCTTGAGTAGATTCTTCTGGATCATTTGGCAGAAAGGTGGTGTCATCATCTTTGGAGCCTGGAGGGGATATGGTCTTGAGCAGTTTGGCACAGTGTGTTCGTCGCTGGGAGAGATGCTTCAGGGTTGTCTTTAAATTGACGATGTCCTCGTCAAGCACGGATATCTCTCTTTCAAGCATAACTGTATCCCTGCTGGTGGTCTTGGTTAGAGGGGCGGCACTTGTGGCTCGACTGGTCGTTGCCTTGGCTTCAGGCCTGACAAGATCAGGAGCATGCTTGCCCTCAAACAACTTGTGGCTCACCACAATCAGTCCTCCGCGTTTGCCAACCTTATCCGTTGTTTTCAACACTCCGGGGTGTTGATGTACAAGCAGCTCAGAGATAAGGGATGGAAAGGCAATAGATATTTTTATAGCAAGTGATCTCGCATGTCGGATAAGATGATCAATAACAAATTGCCCCAAATCAAGTGTAGACCCAGTACCTATTTGGAAGATAAGTATCGCCAGTTCTAATTTGATAGAAGATGCGTGTGTGGAGGGAGCCCAATTTGCTACTCCAATGCGAAAGAGAATGGAGTACTTGGATGTAAGATCTGATGCTACCACAGTGCCTTTGGTCGGCCACTTTCTGCTTTTGTCTCTGGTAATCTCACGGAGTACCTTGTTCAGGTCAGGTGGAGGCATAGATCGAACCCGCTTTCTCCCCAGAAAGTCATTTATGATGTTAGAGGAGATATTGAAGCGAATGCCTCTGACATACACCTTCTCAAAATCCGGATCATCCGGAGTCCCAAACCCAGTAGGCAAATTGGCAATAAATTCCTTGACCAAGAGGGGGTAGTTGTTACCGATGTTCGTGACGGTCTTCATAAGCTCTGCCTGTTCTAGAAGTTGGACAATGGCTTCTAGTCCCAGCAGTTCTGATGACAGGGTCTTCTCGGGGTACACCGTTCTTTTGAACACAAATTCCCACCGTTTGGCACCGTCCGCAGAGTGAAATGACACGTTGTCATAAGGAACACTCAATGTGTTCTTGTACTTCTTCGGGCCTTCTTCCTTCCTTGCTTTCCTTGTGGTAACCTCCTCTTCATCATCATCAGTTGCTTCATCCACTAATCTCCTTTTGGGGACACTTTTCTTCCCTTTTTCCTTGACGGACATCTTCTTCTTTTTGTTGCTGGGGCATCCAGTATCTTTCACCTCCTTCCTCTTCTTAGTTTCTTTGAGTTTTTAAACCATCATAGCTAGACTTTCATTTTCTTCTAGTACCTTCTTCTTCAAGGATGACAACACCGTGTGTGCTGCCTCAGTAGCATCTTCTGTCGCATCTTCTCTGGCATCCACAGGAACTTCTTCAGTGTTATTTGTGGCGACACTGTTGTCCTTCTCAACTTCTTCCTCGGCTTCTTCCGAGTCAGCGACTTCTTCTTCTATTACAGCCTCCTTTATGGCTTCAGGAATGACATCTGTTGTACCTTCTTCCTCTCCTTTATATGGGCTTTTGGTATGCTTGGCCCAATGGCATGTGTTGGGATTTTGGACCGGTTCATGAAGAGGCACCAACTAACTCCTCTTAACCGTTTCTGCAACTTCTATTTCTCGTTGATGGTGCACAGACCGAGTGATGATCTGAGGTACTCAAATCTGCTCCCGTCTAATGCCTTTGTGAAAATATCAGCAAGTTGCTTCTCTGTAGGAATGTGCTCTAGGATGATCTTCTTATCTTCGACCAGCTCTCGAATGAAGTGGTGTCTAATGTCAATGTGTTTGGTCTTACTGTGTTGGACAGGATTTTTGGAGATGTTGATGGCACTGAAATTATCACAATTTAAAGTCACGGCTTCCTGTCTGACATTGTATTCGACTAACATCTGGTTCATCCATAGTAGTGGTGTGCAACTACTCCCTGCAGCAATGTACTCCGATTCGGTAGTGGAAAGGGCAACACAGTTTTGCTTTTTACTAAACCATGATATGAGGTTGTTGCCAAGGAAGAAGCATCCTCCAGATGTGCTTTTCCTATCCGCTGTGTTTCCAGCCCAATCGGCATCACAATACCCCACCAGGGTAGAGGATGTGTCGAATGAGTATAACAAACCCAAGTCTGTAGTCCCAGAGAAAAATCTTATAATTCTTTTAGCTTGGGATAGATGACTAACCTTAGGATTAGCTTGATATCGAGCACATACTCCTACCAAGTAGGCAATATCTGGTTGGCTTCAGTAAGGTAGAGAAGACTACCGATGATGCTTCTGTATAGGTATTGGTCGACGGCTTCTCCTGGATCATCTTTAGTTAGCTTGATATGTGTAGCTGCAGGTGTCCTTTTATGTGAGGCTTTTTCTAGCCCAAACTTCTGGACAATATTCTTCGCATATTTGCTCTGAGATATGAAGATGCTATCTTTTAGCTGTTTGATTTGGAAGCCTAGGAAATAGGTAAGCTCTCCCACCATGCTCATCTCGAATTCTGATTGCATCTGTTGAATAAATTTCTCTACCATCTTGCTAGACATCCCTCCAAAGACAATGTCATTCGACATATATTTGAGTTATCATCAAATTCCCGTCCTCATTCTTCACAAACAGAGTCTTGTCGACTCCTCCTCTAGTGTAGCCGCTTTGAATCAAGAATTTTGTGAGCCTTTCATACCAGGCCCTTGGTGCTTGTTTCAACCCATAGAGAGCCTTCTTGAGTTTATACACATGATCAGGATAGTGAGGATCAATAAATCCTTTGGGTTGTGACACATATACTTCTTCATTGAGGTCCCCATTCAGGAATGCACTTTTGACATCCATCTGGTAGAGCTTTATCTGTAGACGGCATGATATTCCTAGTAGGAGACAGATTGCTTCAAGTCTTGCTACAGGAGCAAAGGTCTCATCGAAGTCGACTCCCTCAATTTGAGTATGTTGGGTTTCGGGGCATCCTAATCACGTTCTTGGCAGCGGAAGCAACCTATAAACCGCCCCTAACCTGCGCAAGATCGACTACCAAGTTAGATCCTTAGGAAATCGAGTTTTCGGGTTTTATCAGAATCTGCCCGGCAGAAAACCGAGACTTTGAAGCTCCATATCTCGAGTTACAGATCTCCAATTACTTCGGTTCTTTTTGCAGATTAAACGTCGGCGAATTCTCTACATCTTTTGTGTTTTGCTCCGAACCCAGTTCGGATGAGAAGACCTCCGTCTGGAGCAAAACATTTTTCCCGTCTCGCTGGACAGACTCTGCAGACCAGTCAGCTTCTCTGCCTTGTATCTCCCAAACCAGCGCTCTTTTGGAAAATCAGTATTTCACAAACGTTGTAGCCCTTTGACTTATCTTTCAAACGCCGTCAGTGTGAGGTCAATCGGTGCTCGGACAAAGCGGCTATGGCTCACGCAATATCGGTCGCTGAAACTGGACAATCTGGACAGTTTCTCCATTTTTGCATTTAGTCTTTGTTGAATCGATAAAGAAGAAATTTCGGATCTTCTTCTCTAGAGCAAGTCCACACCAAGGGGATGATCTTGAAGATCCTTCACTTAATTGCCTACTAGAACAATTAAATGAAGAACAAGAGAGCAAAGAGAGGAGAGAGAGTTGTGAGAGAGAGAGAGCTTGTAAGAGTTGTAGGATTATTTGAATAATGAATCAATCTTAGATATTTCAATTCGTCATCCAACTCATAAGCATGGGTCTAAAGTGATTGGTATGGGCTTAAAGGTGCTTTAACCCATACCCCTCAAATCACTCACCTCTTAATCCACAATCACCAACTAAGCATGGTGTTGTGTGGCCCCCACACATGGACCCACCATGTGGGCCGGCCAAGAGGGCTTATTGGGCCCTTAATGGGCCCTTGTTTGGGCCGACCATGAGACCTCATGGGCCGAGCCCAATGGGCTCGCGCGTGTGGTCTCGTGCCGTGTCCAAAAGTCGCCCGACCCTTTTTGTCGTTACTTATCAAACAAAGTCCAACGCGTCATCGACGAAAAAACTCAGTTTTCTCGATTCGCTAATTATTCTCTCAAATCGAACCCATGGCAAAAAACCTCCAGTTTTGTCCATGTATTGCTCCTCAATAAACGTTAAGGTTTTCTTGTCTCAGGTTATCCGTCTTGAATGTGTGTGACCCTCTAGGCTCATGCCACCGTTGGCAGATCGGCGCAAAAGATCGCTCTTGCCCGATCCATCATAAGTGGTCTCTAGTAAGACGTTATGATTACCCAAGGTGCATGACGATCGATGATTCGACTTAACCTTGTGCGTACAAGTCACTATCCTATTATCTCTAGATATCCCGATTGATCACATGGCGTAGAGTCGTCACCATTGATTAATCAATCATTGTTACTTGATATGTGCGATGGCTGAGAACTGATAACCCGTATCACCGGCATGGCCATGCTCTTACTCTCAGTCAGTCTCGATCAAGAGGCCTTTTAACGGATATCTTTCCCATACCGTAGTATGAGGGATAAATTCCTTAACCATCTTTCATATCACTCATGCAACCCGTTCCGCCACCCAATCATGCCCGTTACTCCAATCCTGTCACAGAAAGCGTTAGGCGCAAGTTAAAGCCGCACGTTCATTGCATAGTGATCACAAAGACTCCTTGGTCTAAGGATGTCGTGACAAGCTATCGCATTTGAATATGTTCATGGCTTAATCTATGAAACACTATTCAAAGCGGGTCGTCCGATATCAGTCACCTCATGATATCTATGATATGATTCCGGGATCCCTCATCCCTATGACAAGTAGAACTAGGTCATTAAGAACCATCCTCGTACTGGTCGCTTCTAAGGAAGCATATTTTGACCAGGGACTCGTTAAGTGTGATCCGTACAGATTTATGGTTCTACTACTTTAGTGGTCATAAATCATATTATGCTTAACATATTACTTCAACACATAAGTAATACAAAGCCGTTTTATATATATATTACAAACGATGATAATGTACATAGACGTTTACAGGCTAATAGCAATTGGACTAGGGCACAAATGCTATCAATCTCCCACTTGCACCTAGTTCCAATCTAAGTCCCAGTCTATACCCATTGACCTAACATGTTTATCATGCTTGTGGAAGAGCCTTGGTCAAGGGGTCGGCTGTGTTATCATCAGTTGCAACGTAGTGGATCTTCACGTCACCTCTAGCAACAATGTCACGGATGATGTGATACTTTCTGAGTACATGTTTGGATTTGTCATGTGCCCTGGGTTCCTTAGCTTGCGCAATGGCCCCAGTGTTGTCACAATATAAGTCTACTGGGTTAGATGGGTTTTTAATTACACCTAACCCATCCATGAAAATCCTTATCCATATAGCCTCTTTTGCCGCTTCAGATGCGGCAATGTACTCAACTTCGGTCGTAGAGTCGGCAATGGTGTCCTGTTTCTTGCTTTTCAGCTAAAAGCTCCACCGTTCAATATAAACATATAACACAACTGACTTTTAAAGTCATCGGGGTCTGTCTGGAAAACTAGCGTCGACATATCTTTTGACGACTAGATCATCATTTCTTCCCCCGTATACAAGAAAAGCGTCATTGGTTTTTCTCAAATATTTGAGAATCGCCTTGACGGCCATCCAGTGTGCCTTACCGAGTTTGGATTGATGTCTACTGGTACATCTTAGGGAAAACGAGACATCTGGTCTCGTACATATCATGGCATACATTATGGACCCTATAGCTGAAGCATATGGGATATCATTCATTCTTGCTAGCTATGCAGGTGTCTCAACATACTGCTTCTTGCTAAGCTTCATGCCATGACCCATGGGCAGCAATCCTTTCTTTGAATCTTGCATTGAGAATCGTCTCAACACTTTGTCTATGTAGGTGCTTTGACTTAAGCCCAAGACCCGCTTGGCACGGTCTATATATCTTGATCCCCAAGATATAAGAGGCCTCGCCTAAGTCCTTCATTGCGAAACACTCTCCTAACCAAGTCTTTGTTGAGAGAAAGGTAGGGATGTCGTTTCCAATGAGCAGTATGTCATCAACGTAAAGCACCAAGAAGACTACATTGCTCCCATCTGCCTTTTTATACACGCAAGGTTCATCATCGTTCTTGACGAAGCCAAACTGTTTTACAACTTCATCAAAACGCTGATTCCAACTCCGAGATGCTGGCTTCAAACCATAGATTGATTTGAGCAACTTGCAAATCTTTCCCTTATTTTTTGGATCCTCAAAACCCTCAGGCTGGGACATATAAACGTCCTCAGGTAACCTCCCGTTGAGGAAGGCGGTTTTGACGTCCATTTGCCATATCTCATAGTTATGATACGCTGCTACGGCAAGTAGAATGCGGATAGATTTGACCATAGCTACTGGAGAAAAGGTCTCTTCATAGTCAATTCCGTGGATTTGCCTATAACCTTTTGCTACCTGTCTTGCTTTATAGGTCTGAGGTTTGCCATCCATGTCTATCTTTATTTTAAAGATCCATTTACACCCAATGACTTTTACGTCAGGGGTATGTTCCACCAAGTCCCACACTTGATTATCTGACATGGATTGCATTTCTTCCCTCATGGCTTCCAGCCATTTCTCATAGTCGGTTCCGTCCTTATTAACTGTAGCTATTGGTTCTTGCTCAACGACTACTTCTCGTGGGTCGTCCAGTGGTTCCTGAGTGACCATCTCATCTAGAAATTCATTAAGATGAACAGCCCTCCCACTGACTGTCTTGGAAATAAATTCCTTTTCCAAGAATGTCCCACCTCGATTATGAATGCGGTCGTTTGCAGAGCGTAACCCCAGAAGGAGATCGGGAGATAAGTGAGACTTAACATCGATCGAACCATATCCAACAATGTCCGAGTCCTTCGCTCAGACACACCATTGAGTTACGGTGTTCCTGGCGGAGTCCACTGAGATAGTATTCCACTTTCTGTAAGAAACTCTTCCGATAAGTATTCTCCACCCCGATCAGTATTCTCCACCCCGATCAGAACGGAGTGCCTTGACACTTTTTCCGACTTGGTTTTCTACTTCAGTCCCAGACTCCTTGAATTTATCAAAGGCTTTAGACTTATGTCTTATGATATAGACATAATCATATCTACTAAAATCATCAGTAAACGTGATAAAGTAGCCTAAACCACCTCTGGCTGGTGTACTCATTTGGTCCACATACGTTTGAATGTATTAGACCTAATAGATCAACTGCCCTCTCACCTAAACTAGTGAAGGGCGCTTCAGTCATCTTGCCCATTAAACAAGCTTCGCATCTATCAATCGTTTGGTATTCGAATTGACTTTGAGGTCCGCGCTTATGAAGCGCTGAGATGCGTTTCTCATTTACGTGACCTAGACGACAATGCCAGATTAGAGTTTGGTCTAAATCATTAGCTTTAAACCTCTTAGCAATTATATTATAGAGCATGTTGGATCTCGAGTTTTGCATATTCAATATGTATAAACCTCCAACAGTGTGAGCATTGCCATAAAACATGTTGTTGCGCATAATATTAAAAAACCCGTTCTTAATATTAAAATAATAACCTTCCTTTTCAAGAAGAGATATTGAGATAATATTCCTGATGAAAGCAGTTACGCAAAACACATCAAAAAGTTCAATTACAAGCCCACTGGGCAGAACAAGGTTAACAGAACCCACGGAAGTTGCGGTAACTCTCACGTTGTTCCCAACTCTTAGGTCCACCTCCCTTTCCCCATATCTCTTCTACTATTCCATACCTGTATATCCGCACAGATATGAGACTCAGCTCCAGTGTCTAGTACCCAAGCATTTAGAGTAGAAAGATTTAGCTCTAATGGAATACTTGACGAAGTAGCGACCCCACCGCCCTTCCTCTGATCATCCTTCAACTGCTGACAGTCTTTCTTCTAGTGACCAGGCTTCCTGACAGTCTTCCTGCCAGGTGCATTGGGGCTTTACCCTTGCCACCACCAGCTTTGAAGCTGGATCCCATCTTGACCATAAGAACACTTTTGGGCGAACTGCCCCTTATACTCTTCTCGGCAGTCACTAGCATGCTGTGCAACTCCGATGCGGTCTTGTCCATGTCATGCATGTGATAGTTCATGACGAACCCACCATATGCATGAGGAAGGGATTGCAGAATAAAATCCGCAGCCATTTCCTTTTCCAAAGACATACCGATACTAGTCTTATGGTCGAAATGTCCCTTCATACGTAGGACGTGTGGACCTACGGAGTTGCCTGCTGACATCTTGCAGGCAATTAGTTCTCGGAGAACAGTGTTGAAATTCTGAATCGTAGCCGAGTCAGGAAGTCGAACACAAAGTCTTTAACTTGTGTATCGACTTCTTGGGGAATCAGTAAGCAAAGTAATAGACAGATAATAATCACGACACCAGAGATGATTACCCAGTTCGGTGACTCCGCACCTACGTCTGGGGGCACTTTGCCAGTGGTAAGGTTCTTCACTATAGGTAGTCAATAGTATAACTTCAAGCCCAACTAGCTATCACACAAGCTATTGTCCTAAGCTACTATAGATCTCACCGTGAATCACCTCGACCCGGAGCCTCTCCCCCTGTCTTTGAGATTCCGTCAATTCCACCCTTCGAGAAAGCCTATGCTCGGTGTCGTTGTATTCTTGGACGGAGTTGTGAATCTTCAATCACAAACAAAAACCCTAACCGATCCAAACACTTAGTCTTCGCGACTCAAGGTTTGATCGGAGTAAAGATCCGTTCTAATGAATATTCATCAGCCTCTCAACACGCCGATGGTGCACGGTTAAGAGCTCTGAGAAATCTTGCAGGTGTTAGAACAAGAACGGATTTTGCTAATGGGAAGCCAAGGGCTTTTTATTGTAGCCTACATTCCTAATCCTTCTTGAATCAGGAACAGGAAAGTCAGGCAAGTTGTTGCCGCCTTCCTTCGTCAGCTGGAAGTCGTCTTGCCTGTTTCTGACTCCCTGAATAAATCAGGCAAGTATAGTTGCCGCCTTAGTTGCCTCTTTTCGCTGACGTGTAACTGCCAGCTGGAAGTCGTCTGACTTGTCGACGTCACTCTCTTGCGCTCCAAGTCTTCGTGGCGCCTTTCTTCTTTCGCTCAAAGTTTCGTCGAAATAGGAAAGTTTCAGACTTTCCTAATCTTCGGCTCATAATAAGTCGCTCCACATGTCATGCAACATGTTGCTCGACTTCTTACTTTTGCGCTAAAAAATCATGCCAACTATTAAACGTAGCAACAATCTCCCCCTTTGGCAATTTTTTAGGCAAACACCTTTTAGTAAGCCCATCGTCATCTTGTGGCCAATACGCACAGCAAGTGACTTATCTTGTGGCAGTTACGCACAGCAAGTGATGTGACTTCTTTACTCCAAGCAGGCACATCGTTGTCACCTTGAGGCAGTTACGCACACATCAAGTTTCGTGATTTCCGATGCGACTTCTTGTGTGGCTTCTAGTGTATCTTCTGGAAAAGCTTCTGGAGTTTAACTTCTTGAGCGGCGACTTCTATGTACATCTTTCGGCGCGACTTCTGGCGTGCGTTGTATCACATTTATCTCCCCCTGTTTGTCTAATAATATTGCCAAAGGCAATCGCATAATCAAAGTTGACTAAACAGCAGGGTAAAAGAAACCAGCTCACACTATGAGCAAATAAACGGCTCAAACATGAGCACAAATCCAGCTCAAACATGAGCAAAATATCCAACATAAAAGTCATAAAGTGCGGAAAATAACTCGGACAAACCCCGAGAATTTAAAAGTGTGTGTGGAACAGAGTTATCATAGTAAATTCAGAGAAATACTTAAAACGACGTGGAGTCGTCAACATCATCTTCAGCAGATTCAGCAGAGCGGAGGTCATTGAGAAGAGCTTCACAGGCGACTTTGCGGGTTGATAGCATCGCAATCGACTTCTCCAGATCATCGATCATCTCCACCAATTCTTCCTCCATCCTAGTGCCAATTGGTCCAGAGGGTCGAGAGCTTGAACTAGCTCCTGATGCTTTGGCCATAGGAAGTCCAAGGTCCTTCAACTGCTTGCCTTCAAAGTTCTTGAGGCTGATAGCAAGGGGTAGTGGCTTCTTACCCGAAATGTCCGATTCTCGAACAATGTGAGGACATTGTTGGAGAAGGAGACCGGTGATCAATGAAGGAAACCCGATAGGAAGTTTGATGGCACATGATTTGGCATGCTTGACTAGATGTTCAATAACATATGCGCCAAAATCAAGAGAAGACTGCGTACCTATTTGGTAAATGAGTTTCGCCAATTCGGTTTTGATGCTTGACCCATGTGTAGAAGGTGCCCAATTTGCCAAGCCAATGCGGTAAAGAATTGAGTATTTGGCAGTGAGGTCAGTAGCCGCAATTGTGTCTTTGACGGGCCAGACCTTCTTTCGACCTCCAGTGATCTCAACCGCTACTTTGTTCAAGTGCGGGACTTCTAGAGTGACTTATGGGTCTTCTCTGCCGAGATAGCCATTGATGGTTGAGGCAGATATTTCGAAGCATTCTCCCCGAACGAACACCTTTCTGTATTCAGCATCTTCTGGATCATCAAACTCGCTTGAAAGGTTGACAATGAACTCCTTGACCAATGCTGGGTAGAATGGCCCAATATTTATGACCGTGTTGGTCAGGCCTGCTCTTCGAATAAGTTCTACAATCAAGTTTATCCCCTGCGCTTCTGTGGAGAGTTCTCTTTCTGGATAGATCTTGCGTTGGTAGACATACTTCCACTTAACTGCGTTTTCTACAGAGTGGAAGGAGACATTGTCTGTAGGCGCTTTAGGCACATACTTGGGGAGTTTCTGCCCTCCCATCGCCTTTTTAACTCGTGGTAGCACAATTTGGGTGTCTTCTTCTTCAGATTCCTCTTCTTCAGGAATAGATGCTCCTCCTTTCTCTGCGTTTTTTCTCTTTGGGGTCACTCTCCTCAGTAGTTGAGGTTCTTCTTCTTCATCAACCAACCTTCGTGTTGGTAGCTTCCTTCTCTTAGCCCTTTTGGGCACAGCTTCTTCTTCCATGGCTTCTTCTATATCTTCTTCTTCTATACTGGTAATGTTCTCTACTGGTTGAGCAACTTCTGGGATGACTTCAGCTCCTTCATTTATTCCAGGTTCACTGTCCTGGACTACAAGTGGGCTGTCGGCCTTTTGCATGACTTCTGTTGGTGGGGATTTCTCTGGCGTAGGTGCAGATTTTTGGGGGCTAGCTTTATCTCAACACACGACCTCATGGATCTTAGGGGCGAGAGTTCCTTGAGCCTCTTCGGACACCTCTTTGTCTATGGTGTTTACTACAGAAAGGGTAGTAGAAGTACCTTGTGGTGGCGTCTGTGAAGAGTGAGAGCCTTCCTCTTCTAGGTTGGCAGCTTTGTCCTTCTCTTCAGTGGAGGTAATCGCCTTTTCTGGTCCATCCTTAGGTTTCGCCGATCCTTCCCCAGGGAGATTTCTTCCACGAATTTTCACTCCATATTTGTTTGTCGTCGATTTGGAGGCCGACAACTTCTTGGCAATTACTTTTGCCCTCATTTTTGCTCGTAGCGTCTTGGAGACAGATGGTATTCGTCCGCTTCGGGTACCAACCATTTGGCAGAAAGCTTGATCGGAGTTGCTTTGGAAGCGAAGAGCAAAACCTTACAGAAACATATTTTTTATTTTGGTTTTCGTAATGCCCTAGCAGTTTTGGAAAGGTGGAGAAGATGTGCAGCCTATTTTTGCGCGGAAGTCGAAAGGGGTGAGAACTGATTGGTTCGTCAGATTGTAATCATTCCCCTTTGTGAATTTTTAAACAAATAGTTCCAAATGGGCTTCTGATAGTGAGATTTGGGCCCGGCTAGATTTTGTGGACCCTGACTGATCCTGATCGAGAGAGAGCAAAAATTCACTCAAACCAGAGTAGGAGAGGTATCAAAGGAATATAGTAAACCCAATTCAGAGGTTCCCGAGATGTACCTTATGATCCTCTTTGCATGAGCCAAGTGACTGACTTTTGGATTGGCTTGATATCGAGCACAGACTCCCACAGAATAGGCAATGTCGGGTCGACTTGCTGTTAGAAAGAGGAGACTTCCTATTATGCTTCGATAAAGACTTTGATCAACTGGTTCTCCCATCTCGTCCTTTATGCACTTGTCATGTGTGGCAATAGGAGTCCTCTTGTGCGAAGCCTTTTCTAACCCGAACTTCTTGACAATGTTCTTTGCGTATTTGCTCTGGCAGATAAATATTCCATCTGACATCTGCTTGATCTGGAAGCCTAGAAAATATGTGAGCTCACCGACCATACTCATCTCAAATTCAGACTGCATGTGTTGAACGAAGCGTTTCACCATTTTGTGTGACTTCCCTCCAAATACAATGTCGTCGACATATATTTGAGCAATCATGATGTCCCTTCCTTCCTTCTTCACAAAGAGAGTTTTGTCTACTCCCCCTCGAATATGACCATTCTGTACAAGGAATTGGGTAAGACGTTCATACCATGCTCGTGGAGCTTGTTTGAGACCGTAGAGAGCTTTCTTTAGCTTGTAGACATGGTGCGGAAAGTCATGGTCTTCGAATCCCTTTGGTTGGGCTACATAGACTTCTTCGTTTAGATTTCCGTTAAGGAAGGCACTCTTTACATCCATCTGATAGAGTTTGAAGCGCAGATGACATGCGATGCCGAGAAGAAGTCGTATGGCTTCCAGTCTGGCTACTGGAGCAAAGGTTTCTTCAAAGTCGACTCCTTCGACTTGTGTGTAACCTTGAGCCACTAGTCTCGCTTTGTTTCGAGTGATGTTTCCTTGCTCGTCAAACTTGTTTTTTAATATCCATTTTGTCCCGATGACATTGACATTGTCAGGCTTGGGTACAAGTTCCCAGACTTCATTCCTTGCAAACTGAACCAACTCTTCTTGCATCTCGCAGACCCAGTATTCATCATTGATGGCCTCTTGTATATTCTTTGGCTCAAGTTTGGAAATAAAGCACATATTACCTATCATCTCTTGGTAGTCAAGAGATGCCTTTTGTCAAGTCCGAACTCCCTCATTAATGTCTCCAATCATGTAACGCCCCAATATCCGGTTCTCCGAATCTTAGTCGTCACACGATAAAAATACAAGTATCGATAATACATATACGAAGATACATATACGAAATAGTTATGAAACACCTCGAGCGTCCTCGAGTGTATCATAACTATACTCGCACAAAGTCAACACCTTTAGTTTAGGCGTCCCTAACTTAAAGGTGATTGCACAAGTAAGTAAACCAGTTCTAAAACAATTCCATCAAAACATCCTTTGAAAATGAAGCAAGTAACTCATAAATAAATACCATAATGGTGAAGCATAACGCCACCTCACCGAGTGTTTTACAAAATAAAGAAATAAACCGGATAATGAAAAGCAGTAACAAAACAGGTTACGACTCAACAGAGTCTACAACAGCCGACCAAACCCCACTGGCAAAGACACGTCGACACGACACGCCCCCAAGCTCCCAGTCAAAAGATCTAAACACATCCATAACCTGCACAAGTTGTAAGGGTGAACACGCTACCTCCAAGACTCAAACATCGCACATACACAAGATGATAACAATGCAAAAGTAGTTGTATAACATAATTAACTACACCCTAGGGTAACCGATTTCAGCCCAGGGAATCCACACTTGCCTCGGTTCACCCTCCCTTAGGTAAAGGTAACCGATCTCGATCAAGGGAGTCCACCCTCAACTCGATTCACCTTACACCTAAATAAAGGCAACCGATCACAACTAAGGGAGTCCACCCTCAGCTCGGTTGACCTTTCCCACAAAGATAAAGGTAACCGATCTCGATCAAGGGAATCCACCCTCAACTCGGTTTACCTTTCCCACAAAGATAAAGGTAACCGATCTCGATCAAGGGAATCCACCCTCAACTCGGTTTACCTTACACCTAAATAAAGGTAACCGATCACAACTAAGGGAGTCCACCCTCAGCTCGGTTGACCCTTACCACAAATAAAGGTAACCGATCTCGATCAAGGGAATCCACCCTCAACTCGGTTTACCTTACACATCACCTGTAACAAGTATCACACCATACTCATGCAGAAAACATACTAGGTGCAAGACGAAATAAATCATCGTCTGAAAAGCAAATAATATAATACCTGGCACAATCCCGTGCATACAATCAGTTCAGAGTTATACTAAACTAATTCACTCAATATTATCATGCAAATCTCACTATTCGCATATAATCACACCAAGCATATTCACGCCACTACCATAGTGCCAAATCATGCTCACACGTATATATACACACATATATAATCAAACAAAGGCACCAAGCCATATAGTCTAGGTAGCTATGTTCCCCTACCTTAGGAAAGCTCTACGTACGCTCCTGGCCTCCCGCTCGAGCTATTCACGCCTTGCCTTTCCCGCGAGCGTCAATATCAACTAATAATTATATTCAATAATTAAAAACTCAAACAGACTCCGAAACGAATGCAATAAATTTACAAGTGTACTCCAACAAGTGCCTAACACTTGGACATACTTCAAATTAATCAAAGTAGCCAAAATGGGTCCGGAATGACCCATTTTCCCCGAAACACCCAATCTGCCCGGAAACGAGTTTTTGACCCTCGGGACTCCGAATATTACGAAACTTGTGTCTAAATTCCTAATTATATTCGAGAGGACCAACGCAATTGACGGAATCGAATTCCAACACCCGAGCGATATAATCGCGCAAATTAAAGTTTCGACACACATTTTCCGATTTTCGTAATTTAAATCCAAAAATCACCAAGGGTGTCAACTATTGATTCGAGGGTTACCCGAGACCTCCCGAAACTCACAAACCCGAAATCCGGGCTCGTGGGACCACCCGGGCCATTTACGGCCCGAGAGGACCAAACGGCCCGCGGCCGTCAAAGGCTGCCACGGCCAGCCAAGGCAGGGGCTGGCCACTGCCGGACCACCTCCGGCGTGCCACCACACTGGGCGGAGCTCCGGTGACCGGCCGGAGCTCCGGCGAACCCTCCGGCCGCCGGAAAATCCCAAAAACGTCCCAAAATGCTCCAAAACACCCCTACAACTCCACTCCATCATCATTTCACTCATTTCTCATCAACCCACAACTCAAACTCATCACGATGGGAAAAAAATGAGTTGCTCACCGTAGCCAATGATGTGAGGAACCCGAATACGCAAGAAAATGGTCGATCACGCGGCCGGATCGTCGGGAAATCGCCCAAGTTCTTCTCCTCTTCTTCCTTCTTTCTTCTTTCTCTTTCTCTTTCCCTTTCCTTCTCTTTGGTTCTACCGTGAATGGCCTCCCCTTCCCTCTTTTATCACATAAATCCCATTATTTAAACACTAACCTAATAAAATAAACCTATTTTCCATTTTCTTTTAAATCTAAATTAAAACAATTAATTTTTTTAATCACTCAAAAGTCTCCCCCCCTCTAGATACATGACAAGTGTAAAGTAGAGGGGTCCCACAACCCACTTTTGTCATTTCGGACCCGAAATCATCCGAAATGGACACGTTTTTCGAAACCGTCGGAACCGTGATGTTTCGCTAAATTTTATCTTCCATATGAACCTAATATCCATGATATTACACTTTCAACTTAAAATGGCTCAAAAAGTAGTCCTCGGTGACTCTCGGGTCAACATTTGGTCAAATCGCGAATTATTAAATTTTTATCCATTTTTTCACAAAATTGACCCAAAATGACCGGGAGCGGTCCTTACAAATCA
The DNA here is from genome assembly GCA_963920655.1 of Geranium rotundifolium. Classification (NCBI taxonomy): domain Eukaryota; kingdom Viridiplantae; phylum Streptophyta; class Magnoliopsida; order Geraniales; family Geraniaceae; genus Geranium; species Geranium rotundifolium. Next base: position 38,426,796 of record OY987311.1, read on the forward strand.
CATCCCGGGGTGGATGATACTTCTGAATTCTTCTTGATGGAGCTCTTTGCCTTGTAGGGGTTGCCTCTTTATCCGGGATGAGTTGGCTTTCGTCTTCAGACTCTTTGTTGCGCTCATCGTCCTTTGCAAACACGTTTCAAATTTGAACTCATCCATCACAACCCGTGCGATGATAGTTCACAACGCTTTAAACATGCAAACAATTAAAGTTGGTTTTAATCTTTGCATGTGAGGTGATGGCTTATAAACTTATAAGCTAATCATGCAAGCATGTTATTAATTAAATAATTCAAGTAAGCATTCATAAAGCGTTAAATATGCATTTTATAGCCCATCCTAATCTTAGGATTCTACGAGTCTTCACATCTTCTCGTCTTTCTCATTCGGGCTCCCACTAGCTCTTGGACTTCCTCCAAGACCGTCATTGTGCTCGATTTTCCATCCTTCTCGTCTTAGAGTAATAATTACAATTAATACTCGGTTCGTAGACCGGATAAAAAATAATTACACTTTATGGGCTCGAATAAAAGAATAATTACACGCTAACACTAACGGTATGCAAACCGTGATAGCGATAAAATTTAATGGGCTACTAATGCATCATACATCTCATCACATCATCCAACATGTTATCACACAAACATGTTATCAAATAATATGCAATAATTCCGATTTTAATTTTGCCAAGTTGCTTGGTCGGGTTTATCGAAACTAGACCTTTTCGAAAAACTGTTTATCGAAACCGATTAAATTTTGAAAGTTTTCGAAATATTGGATCGCGGGTTCATCCACGGACATAATCAACGTGCACGAACCAAGTCGGGCCAAGCCAATGGGACGAAAGCCCATTGGGCCGAACCCAACATAACACGGCTCGGTTTGGGCCTTGGAAGGCCCAAACCGAGCTTTCCTCCACTCTCGGCCTTGGCCTAGAGTGGGGACGGCTCCGGTCACCGCCGGCCTCCCCGGCCTCCGGTGACCTCCGTCCGGTACCTCCGATCCGGCTCCCCGAGAGTCTCTTCTCGGACCCGACAAATCCAATAATTTCCGAAAAACTCCAAATTCAATATATTTTCAAAAATAACATATTTCATGCAAATATCCCAAAAAGCATTCAAATCATGTTATCAACAATTATGGCATTTGTATCATTACAAAACCGAAATAACAAACAAGGATCTCGGAGTGGTAGACCGGCTCTGATACCACTGTTGGATTTCGGGGCATCCTAATCACGTTCATGGCAGCGGAAGCAACCTATAAACCGCCCCTAACCTGCGCAAGATCGACTACCAAGTTAGATCCTTAGGAAATCGAGTTTTCGGGTTTTACCAGAATCTGTCTGGCAGAAAACTGAGACTTTGAAGCTCCATATCTCGAGTTACAGATCTCCAATTACTTCGGTTCTTTTTTCAGATTAAACCTCAGCCAATTCTCTACATCTTTTGTGTTTTTTTCCGAACCCAGTTCGGACGAGAAGACCTCCGTCTGGAGCAAAACATTTTTCCCGTCTCGCTGGACAAACTCTGCGGACTAGTCAGCTTCTCGGCCTTGTATCTCCCAAACCAGCGCTCTTTTGGAAAATCAGTATTTCATAAACTTTGTTGCCCTTTGACTTATCTTTCGAAAGCCGACAGTTTCAGGTCAATCGGAGCTCGGACGAAGCGGCAATGACTCATGCAATATCGGTCGCCGGAACTGGACAATCTGGACAGTTTCTCCATTTTTGCATTTAGTCTTTGTTGAATCGATAAAGAAGAACTTTCGGATATTCTTCTCTAGAGCAAGTCCACACCAAGGGCATGATCTTGAAGATCCTTCACTTAATTGCCTACTAGAACTATTAAATGAAGAACAAGAGAGCAAAGAGAGGAGAGAGAGGTGTGAGAGAGAGAGAGCTTGTAAGAGTTGTAGGATTATTTTAATAATGAATCAATCTTGGATATTTCAATTTATCATCCAACTCATAAGCATGGGTCTAAAGTGATTGGTATGGGCTTAAAGGTGCTTTAACCCATACCCCTTAAATCACTCACCTCTTAATCCACAATCACCAACTAAGTATGGTGTTGTGTGGCCCCCACACATGGACCCACCATGTGGGCCGGCCAAGAGGGCTTCTTGGGCCCTTAATGGGCCCTTGTTTGGGCCGGCCATGTCGCTACTTATCAAACAAAGTCCGACGCGTCATCGACGAAAAAACTCAGTTTTCTCGATTCGCTAATTAATCTCTCAAACCGAACCCATGGCACAAAACCTCCAGTTTTGTCCATGTATTGCTCCTCAAGAAACGTTAAGGTTTCCTTGTCTCAAGTTATCCGTCTTGAATGTGTGCGACCCTCTAGGCTCATGCCACCGTTGGCAGATCGTCGCAAAAGAACGCTCTTGCCCGATCCATCATAAGTGGTCTCTAGTAAGACGTTATGATTACCTAAGGTGCATGACAATCGATGATTCGACTTAACCTTGTACGTACAAGTCACTATCCTATCATCTCTAGATATCCCGATTGATCACAAGACATAGAGTCGTCACCCTTGTTTAATCAATCATTGTTACTTGATATGTGAAATGGCTGAGAACTGATAACCCGTATCACCGGCATGGCCATGCTCTTACTCTCAGTCAGTCTCGATCAAGAGGCCTTTTAACGGATATCTTTCCCATACCGTAGTATGAGGGATAAATCCCTTAGCCGTCTTTCGTGTCACTCATGCAACCCGTTCCGCCACCCAATCATGCCCGTTATTGCAATCCTGTCACAGAAAGCGTTAGACGCAAGTTAAAGCCGCACGTTCATTGCATAGTGATCACAAAGACTCCTTGGTCTAAGGATGTCGTGACAAGCTATCGCATTTGAATATGTTCATGGCTTAATCTATGAAACACTATTCATAGCGGGTCGTCCGATATCAATCACCTCATGATATCTATGATATGATTCCGGGATCCCTCATCCCTATGACAAGTAGAACTACGTCATTAAGAACCATCCTCATACTGGTCGCTTCTAAGGAAGCATATTTTGACCAGGGACTCGTTAAGTGTGATCCGTACAGATTTATGGTTCTACTACTTTAGTGGTCATAAATTAGATCATGCTTAACATATTACTTCAACACATAAGTAATACAAAGCCGTTTTATATATATATATTACAAACGATGATAATGTACATAGACGTTTACATGCTAATAGGAATTGGACTAGGGCACAAATGCTATCAGAGTATACCCTTGAGCAACTAACCTGGCTTTGTTGCGAGTGATGTTGCCAAGCTCATCGGACTTGTTTTTGAAAATCCATTTTGTGCCAATGATATTTCCTTCACTTGGTTTGGGCACAAGTTCCCATACATGGTTCTTCTCAAAGTGAATTAGTTCCTCTTGCACAACATTGACCCAATACTCATCATTGATGGCTTCATTGATATTTTTGGGTTCAGTCTTTGAAACAAAGCAAATATTGCCTATCACCTCGTTGTAGTCTTCAGGAGTTTTTGATCGAGTCTGTATGCCTTGTTAGAGTTATGCCCCAGTCCAATATAAAAGTGATCTACAGATGTAATGTTTTATCATCTTTCCGAATAAACAAATTGGCATATATTACTAATGTGCTGTAGTAATATATCGAATGTAATTTGATCTATGTCATTATGTGTGTAACCACTAATAGTAGAACTATTGATCAGAAAGAATTACATTTGATGAGTCCCTGATCAGCTAAGCTTCTTTATGAAGCGATCAGTATGAGACTAACTCCTTGTGATCATGCCTACTGATCATGGCAAAATGCGTGCCGGAGTTATATCATAGATACCATCAGGTCGATGATATCGGACAACCCGATTGTGAGTATGCTGCATAGATCCAGTCATGAGATACTCACATATCGTAGCTTGTCATTATATCCTAAGACCAATGAGTCTTTGTGTACACTATGTAATGAATACCTGAGTTTGACCTAGTCTAACGTTATCTGTAAAAGGGTAACTATAACGGCTTCGATTAGCTTTGATATTGATTGCACTAGTGAACTCGAAAGACGTCTGAGGGATTTATCACTCATACTTCGGTATGAGAAAGATATCCGTTTAGGCCACTTGATGAGTATGACTGAAGAAAGAGCACGGCCGTGCAGGTGATACCTTAGTATCAATTTTCAGTCATCTAAGATATAAAGAAACAATGATTGATAAATTAGGATGACAATTCTATGCATATTGATCAATCTGGATATCGGTTTGATAAAAGGACAGTGACATGTACGATAACAGGTTAAGTCGAATAATCGATAATCACGAACATTGAATAATCATAATGTCTCTTTTAGTGGTATCAGAGCCATGGTTGTTATGTATTTTTCTACATGTTTAAATCTGATTTTTTTTATGTTTATATGTGTTCATCACCTTAGCATGCATGTAAATCGAAAAAAGATTTCAGATTTGATTGATTTTGGAAATTGGAAAATAAATTTTTTTTTGGGTGTTTCGGGTTAGCCATGGCCGACCAGGTCGAGTCCCTTGGTGGACCATGGAATGCCCTAGGGCAGACCATGGTCAGCACCATGGGCCGACAAGGGTCGCCTATGGGCGACCGTGGCAACCCTCGCGGGAGACCATGGTCGTTACCGCGGACGACCACGGTCTGCCCATGCGAGCGACCATGGCAGCCCGTGAGGGCCACCATGGTTGCCTCGCGGGCGACCAGGGTCTGCCCTAGGGGCGACCATGGCTGCCCTCGCGGGCTACCATGGTCGTTCCCATGGCCGACCACAGTCAGCCTCGTGAGCGACCTCGGCAGCACTCACGGGCCACCGTGGTTGCCTCTGCGGGTGACCTCGGTTGAGCCGGTTCGGCTCGACCAGATTCGAGCTGGACCGGTTGGTTCGCGAGGATATTTGGAAACCCTAAAAATTTAATTTTCAGATTTGGTTCGGTTTCGATAAACCAGCGAGAACCGGTCCAAAATTCAATTAATCGATTAAACTGGAATTTTTCCACACTTAAGAAAGATAAAATTTGGAAAATTTATTTGTTTGATCAGCATGTTGATTGTATACATGATCTTTGATAACATGATGTTTTCCACATGATGCTAGATAAGCCCATTAGATTTGCATTTTAATTTCGGTTTTGCAACCTGCATGTTGCTTAATTTTGGGTTGTAGTAAATACGGCCTGCGTGTCGTGATTTGTATTTCATTTTATTTATTTTAATTTGTAATCACGAAGACCGACACAAGAATCAAGTCAAGAGGGAGACTCGGATTGGAGGAGGCTCGAAGCCAGTGGGAGTTCACGAGAATGGAGCAAGTTTGGATCTTGAAGACCATGTCGTTAGGATCAGTTTTGCTAGATTCTTAGGAACTTAAGATGGGTTAGCTATGCATACTTTATCGTTACATTTATATGTTTGAATGTATGAATGTATGATAGTTTAAATATACAAGTTTATGTATGATTTGCTATCACCCACATGCAAATATTAAAATCGGAGTTTAATCAGACTCGCATGTAACCGACTAAGGGATCATCTTTGCATGGATTTGCAATTGATGATTCCAGATTAAGATTGTATCGATATACAATCAGACTTTTATAATTCACTTAAACGCAAATAATTACAAGTCAAGCGTGATACCATCCAAGTTTGGGCACTCAAAAGGGCTTTGACCCTATGGATGTCGGTACGCCTCCGCGTAACATTCATAGAGAAAAAGTCTGGATGAGATGGGTAGTTCTGTGTGGGTGCGTGCGCCTCCGCGTAGTAGTCACATTAGTTCTATCCATAGTTCAAGCTTGGTAGACTTGTCTACGATTGTAAGCTAGGGCTGACCTAGGGTATCAGTATAGGGTATGCCGTGTACTTTTAGTACAGACCCTAGCCAGGAATTACATGGTTTTGTAAATGGATGTATTCCTACCTTGATGCTCTCAATTGGAGCAGTGAGCCTCCGTTCACTTCAATTGAGGGTATGATAGGATCCTGGTTCAGATTCTAATGTTAGAATCAGACAAGTGTTTTGTAACTTAATCTCCAACTTGAATTTTAATTAATTTTACCATGTAGAACTAAAAGGCAAACACAACACAAAGGAGTAATAGCGCACTGAGAGTCCAGATTGAGGACAGACTCAAGGGCGTGAATTACTCAGATTGGAATAGAAACTTGAGGCTTGTACTCAAGCATGAGCGCAAGTAATATATCCTTACCAAGGAACCTCCTGTTGAGCCACCGCTGAACACTGGTAGGGCACTAAGGATACTTATCAAAGTTCCTTAGTAACCAAATCAACGTGTCATGCATTATGGTGGGCAGTAGGATGCCAGAGTTGCAGAAGCAGTTCATGAACGTTTCAGATGACCCTCAAACTTGTAAGGCAGAGGTCAAGGAAATGTTCAAGGAGAAAGCTCGTGTCGAAAGATATGATACTTTCATAGAACTTAACTCCTGCAAACTTAAGGCTGGAGCCCTGTTAGTCCCCATGTCACGAAGATTTAATGTATTCAGGAACATCTAACCAGACTCGGTTTTGATGATCAGGAGAAAATTGTTGCAGATTTTATGTTGCAGTCGCTTCTAGATACAAATAGTGATTTCATAGTAAGTTACATTATGCATGACATGGACAAGTTCTTAACAGAGCTTCATGGGATGCTTGTGACCGCTAAAAAGAACCTCAAGGGCAAGACCATGGAGGTCCTTATGGTCAACAAGAAGGTCAACTTCAAGAAAGCTGATCTGGGTAAGGGTAAGGCTCCTAGGGCACCTTGCAGGGCAGATCAGACACCCCAAGCATCCAAAGGTTCAAGCAGCTCCCAAAACTGTTGTGAATTCTAAGGACAAATTGGAGGAGATCTGCTATCACTGCAATGAACCAGGACACAAGTGTAAGGACCGCTCCCGGACAATTTGGGTCAATTTGGGTCAATTTTGTGAAAAATGGATGAAAATTTAAAAATTCGCGATTTGACCAAATTTTGACCTGAGAGTCACCGAGGACTACTATTTGAGCCATTTTAAGATGAAATTGTAATATTATGGATATTAGGTTCATATGGAAGCTAAAATTTAGCGAAACATCACGGTTCCGACGGTTTCGAAAAACGTGTCCGTTTCGGACGATTTCGGGTCCGAAATGACAAAAGTGGCTTGTGGGACCCTCTACTTTACACTTGTCATGTATCTAGAGGGGGGGAGACTTTTGAGTGATTAAAAAATTAATTGTTTTAATTTAGATTTAAAAGAAAATGGAAAATAGGTTTATTTTATTAGTTTAGTGTTTATAATAATGGGATTTATGTGATAAAAGAGGGAAGGGGAGGCCATTCACGGCAGAACCAAAGAGAAGGAAAGGGAAAGAGAAAGAGAAAGAAGAAAGAAGGAAGAAGGAAGAAGAGGAGAAGAACTTGGGCGATTTCCCGACGATCCGGCCGCGTGATCGACCATTTTCTTGCGTATTCGGGTTCCTCACATTATTGGCTACGGTGAGCAACTCATTTTTTTCCCATCGTGATGAGTTTGAGTTGTGGGTTGATGAGGAATGAGTGAAATGATGATGGAGTGGAGTTGTAGGGGTGTTTTGGAGCATTTTGGGACGTTTTTGAGATTTTCCGGCGGCCGGAGGGTTCGCCGGAGCTCCGGCCGGTCACCGGAGCTCCGGCCAGTGTGGTGGCGCGCCGGAGGTGGTCCGGCAGTGGCCAGCCCCTGCCTTGGCTGGCCGTGGCAGCCTTTGACGGCCGCGGGCCGTTTGGGCCTCTCGGGCCGTAAATGGCCCGGGTGGTCCCACGAGCCCGGATTTCGGGTTTGTGAGTTTCGGGAGGTCTCGGGTAACCCTCGAATCAATAGTTGACACCCTTGGTGATTTTTGGATTTAAATTACGAAAATCGGAAAATGTGTGTCGAAACTTTAATTTGCGCGATTATATCGCTCGGGTGTCGGAATTCGATTCCGTCAATTGCGTTGGTCCTCTCGAATATAATTAGGAATTTAGACACAAGTTTCGTAATTTTCGGAGTCCCGAGGGTCAAAAACTCGTTTCCGGGCAGATTGGGTGTTTCGGGGAAAATGGGTCATTCCGGACCCATTTTGGCTACTTTGATTAATTTGAAGTGTGTCCAAGTGTTAGGCACTTGTTGGAGTACACTTGTAAATTTATTGCATTCGTTTCGGAGTCTGTTTGAGTTTTTAATTATTGAATATAATTATTAGTTGATATTGACGCTCGCGGGAAAGGCAAGGCGTGAATAGCTCGAGCGGGAGGCTAGGAGCGTACGTAGAGCTTTCCTAAGGTAGGGGGACATAGCTTACCTAGACTCAATCTCTTGATGCATTGATTGAATCTATTTGAGTATTTAGTCGAGATAAAATGAAATGTTTGAACACCTTTTGCTCGATGTTGTGAATTAAATAGCATGTTGATGTGTTGATATAAATGCCTCTCTGTGAATTAGTTGAGTATCAAACTTGAACTGCTTGTGAGCACCTAGTTGTGCATGGTTATATTATTGCTTTTCAGACGATGACTTATTCCGTCTCGCACTTGTCTTGTTTGGGTGGATGTAAATGCCTCTCTGTGAACTAGTTTCTTGCACTTGGTTTGTGTTCTGTGAATGTATCGAAGGGTGTTGGGTGTGGTTGGTAAGGGTGTTGTGATGTGGAAGGGTGGAAAGGTGATGGGAGGCTGTGTGGTTGGATGGATAATCGAGTCAGGAGCGGTACCCCTCCTGGCCGTGATCGATTTCCATTCGGGGGTTGAACCGAGTCAAGGGTGGTACCCCTTGGCCGTGATCGGTTACCTCAATTGTATGGCTGTGTGGTTGGATGGATAATCGAGTCAGGAGCGGTACCCCTCCTGGCCGTGATCGATTTCCATTCGGGGGTTGAACCGAGTCAAGGGCGGTACTCCTTGGCCGTGATCGGTTACCTCAATTGTGTGGTTGTGTTTGGATGGGCAATCGAGGCAGGAGCGGTACCCCTCCTGGCCATAATCGATTCCCGTTTGGAGGTTGAACCGACCAAGGGTGGTACCCCTCGCCGGTCGTAATCGGTTACCTCGGGAGTTGTGACGTGGTTGGTGATTGAGTAGTGGAAGTGTTGTGATTCGTACTTTACTGATTTCTTTGTGCTTACATGTATGTTTTTCCTCATCCTTGCTGTTTGTTTTAGTCTCTGGGTAGCGTGTTCACCCCTACTTGTAGTTGTGCAGGTTGGTGATTCTGAGCACACATTTGGTGGGAGCTTTTGGGGATGTGTCGTGTCGACGCACTGTGTTTTTGTTGTTGTTGGCTTTTGTAGACTCTGGTCTGAGTCATTTGCCATGTATATTTCTGTACCGCAACTTGTATAAAATATTTTGATGTAAATATTTGATTGACTGGCCATGTCGTGCCTCACTTTTGTACGCGTTACTAATACAGATTTTAAAAAGAGAAATGGTATCGTTGTATTTGTTGTAAACAAGTTTCTTTATTTGACTCGTGCAATCCCATTTTGAACTAGGGACGCCTAAATCAAAATGTGATGGCTTCGTGCGAGAATAGTTATGTTGTAATTTGAGGACGCTCGAGTTATTTCATAACTATATCGCATCGTGTTATTTCAAAGGTTTTTAAATTCTTCGGGTAACGACTTTAATTCGGGAAACCGGATTTTGGAGCGTTACAGTTTGGTATCAGAGGTCTCAGGTTCAACACCTGTGCCTTACGTCGACATGTCGGGTAGAGTCAGTTGTAGGAAAGTTTGCGCGATTTTGGTCAATTTGGTCTTATGGTGCGTGAATTGGTTGTTAGTGTGAGTTAAATGACGACTTGTGTGCGTGTGGTGACAATAAAATGACATGGTGACGGGTGGAGGAGTACCTGTGTTAAAGTTGTGAAATGTTGTTAGTGAAACGTTGCGGCATGAAAATGAGTGTTGGCATGTTAGTGTGAATCTTGTTTGTTAGGATTGGACTGTACTAGGATAACAATTAGTTAGTACGTAGAGTAAATGTGGAGAATGTGAGAAGTTCTCGTCGCCCTTTTGCGCGGTGTTCTTTTGTAAAGAAATCCTAATTATGAACCGTCTTTGTGCAGTAGTGCACATGGCTCCGAGAACTAGGCGAGGTGGCGCTTTGAGGGGGAGAGGAGCACAGCGAGCGACGCATGAGCCTCCCAGGGCGGAACCCGGGGAGAGGACTACAGGGGTGGAGACGCCATCCACAGAGACTGCGTCAGGTAGCGCAGGACAGGCAGGGACCGCGGCTGAGGTGCCCCCATCCACTGCAGGGATCCCCACTGTGGCTACCACCACTCCTCCCAGTGATCAGGTAGTGGGCGAGATACTACGGTCGATACAGTCGTTAGTGGCCATGTTGGGACAGAGGGAGACCGTGCCCACAGCTCCTGAGATATCACCAGTGCCGCCAGAGGTACCTGCAGCGCACGCGCTCCGGGACTTCCTGCGCCTGAACCCCCCAGCTTTCCATGGAGAGCCAGACCCTACGCGAGCTGAGCAGTGGCTGCGACAGATCACCCGCGACCTTGATACGTCTGGGATTACAGATGGGAGGACCAGAATCACATTTGCCGTCCATCAGCTCAGGGACGATGCATATTACTGGTGGGAGCGAGTTCGGACCAGAGTGGGAGAAGACTATGAGGATTTCAAGGAGATTTTCCTTGAGAGCTATTTTCCCGAGTCGGCAAGGGATAGCCGTCAGCAGCAGTTCCTGGAACTGCGACAGGGTGCAATGACGGTGCTAGAGTACGAGGCACAGTTCACAGCCCTGTCGAGATTTGCGCCAGACCTAGTGAGGTTCGAGGCGAGCCGATGTAAGAGGTTCGAGAGGGGACTACGACCAGAGATCTTCGACAGGATCCTCTCTCACCGGATCAGGGTGTACTCGGTGATGGTCGACACTGCAGCGGCCATCGAAGAAGGGATGGCAGAGGCACACAGGCTCAGGGAGCAGAGACCCAGGCCAAGCAGCTTCACTAGGCAGACGGAGTCAAGGGACTTCAAGAGGCCTCGAATTTCAAGCTTTCCTCCGCAGTCGTCGGGGAGAATGGTGCAGAGACCGCTAGCATCGCTGGATACCGTGGGATCCAGCCCAGTAGGCCCAAGGTCACCACCGGTATGCTATGAGTGTCATCAGCCAGGTCACCTCTGCAGGGATTGCCCTCGAAACCGTGCACCTACGAGGCAGCTTTCGGGGGGAACTCAGAGCGATCAGTTCAGAGCACCAGTAGAGAGACCGAGCGGTCGGCCAGGACAGGGAGGCAGGCCTAGTTCTGGATCACCCACGTGCTTTGGGTGTGGACGTCCAGGACACCTCGCTCGGGATTGTTACTCTAGCAGAATCGGGAGTCAGGGCCCACGACAGCACTCTGCACCATCTGCACGGTCGTCAGCAGCACGACAGGATTCCCGACCCCAACAAGGGGTCGGACCAGCCCAGTCGACGAGACCAGGTACTAGTCGGGGGCAGCCGAGAGCAGATGGACAGCAGGTCCAAGGTCGGGTCTATGCAGTGTCGGGTCATACCGAGCCTCCACCGTCAGAGGACCAGAGAGCAGCTCAGGGTACGTTCCTCGTTTTTAATTTGTGGGCGTCCATTCTTATCGACACGGGTGCATCGAACTCTTTTATCTCCGCACAGTTTGCACGAGCACTGGGGTTAGTAGTCGAGTCGCTGAGTCCGCCTTTGTGCGTCGATACGCCTTTAGGGGATGGCACTGTTCTAAGTAGAATCTGCAGGGGCTGCGAAGTTAGAGTAGCAGACCACTCTCTTGTGTGGGACCTTATCGTGCTAGACATGACTACTTTCGACGTGATCCTCGGCATGGACTGGTTGAGGCGATACAGGGCTAACATCGACTGTTATCGGAGGAGGGTGACCGTATCGAGTGGGGACTCTATGATTTCATGTTCATTGGGTAGCCGGAGTGGAGTTCTTCTTGCAGCGTTGTCCGCTACGGGTGACGGACCGAAGGACGAAGGCAGAGGGCTACCACGAGTTGTCGACGAGTTTCCAGACGTCTTTCCAGGTGATCTTAGCGGATTGCCACCTGTGCGCGAGGTGGAGTTCACTATCGAGTTGATGCCGGGAACCGCGCCGATCTCTGTGGCACCATATCGTTTCGCCCCCGCGGAACTCGAGGAGTTGAAGAGTCAACTCCAGGAACTGCAGGAGAAGGGGTTCATACGGCCGAGCACCTCGCCGTGGGGCGCTCCGGCGTTGTTCGTAAAGAAGAAAGAGGGTTCGCTCCGGATGTGCATAGATTACCGGAAGCTGAACAGGGTGACAGTGAAGAATCGTTATCCGATGCCGCGGATAGACGATCTCTTTGATCAGCTCAGGAGATCGAGGTGCTTCTCCAAGATCGACTTGCGGTCTGGATATCATCAGTTGCGAGTACGGGAGGAAGACATCCCGAAGACCGCGTTTCAAACGCGGTATGGTCATTTTGAATTCCTAGTGATGCCGTTCGGCTTGACCAACGCCCCAGCGGCGTTCATGGATCTTATGACTCGCATCTTCCGACCTTACCTCGATCGATTCGTCATCGTATTTGTCGACGATATTCTCATCTACTCACCGGACGAGGGGACTCATGAGGCGCATTTGAGGACTGTACTCCAGTTACTGCGATCGCACCAACTTTACGCGAAGTTGGAAAAATGCGAGTTCTGGCTTACCGAGGTGAGATTCCTCGGACATGTCGTATCGGGTGACGGCGTGTTTGTCGATCCGTCCAAGATCGACGCGGTCTCGAAATGGGCGCGACCTACGAGCGTTTTCGAGATCCGCAGCTTCCTGGGATTGGCAGGGTACTATCGGAGGTTCGTCAAAGACTTTGCGCGCCTCGCAGCACCTTTGACTCGCCTCACGCGGAAGGGAGTTAAGTTCGATTGGGGTGAGGCTTGCGAGCGCTCCTTCACGGAGTTGAAGACTCGGTTGACCACGGCTCCGGTTTTGATAGTGCCTGAGCGAGGGATAGGCTATGACGTTTACTGTGACGCATCCGGAGAAGGACTGGGGAGTGTTTTGATGCAGCAGGGTAAGGTGGTGGCTTTTGGGTCCCGACAGCTTAAAGTGCACGAGAGAAACTATCCGACACACGATCTAGAACTTGCAGCGGTCGTGTTTGCACTAAAGGTTTGGCGTCACTACCTCTACGGTGAGAAGTTTCAAGTCTTTTCGGATCACAAGAGCCTGAAATATCTCTTTACCCAGAAAGACCTGAACATGCGACAACGGCGTTGGATGGAGCTGATTGAGGATTATGACTTCGATCTGCTATACCACCCGGGCAAGGCGAATGTGGTCGCCGATGCCCTCAGCAGAAAGTCACTCCATAGCCTTGTCTCCGTAGCAGTTCGGGAATGGAAGATGATGGGAGAGCTCAGCGAGTTCAGGGTTGAGTTGGAGGAAGTCACGGGACGAGTCGCACTGTGTTCATTGGTGGCGCAGCCTACACTGGTGAGTCGGGTGATTGAGGCTCAGATTGATGACTCAGAGACAGCAACGTTCCGGATGAAAATGGCTAACGGAGTTGAGTCCGAGGGGTGGTCGATGGGCAACGATCAGGGCCTTCGTTTCCGAAACAGATTGTTTGTGCCCAAGAGTCTCCGTGAGGAAGTACTACGCGAGTCACACAACTCACGACTCGTTGTGCATCCTGGTGGGACTAAGATGTACCACGACATCAGGCGCCATTTTTGGTGGAATGGGATGAAGCGGGAGATAGCAGGGTTCGTAGCTCGATGTCTCACTTGTCAGCAGGTGAAGATAGAACACCAGAGACCAGCAGGACCTCTACAACCGTTGGAGATAGCCGAGTGGAAATGGGAGCATATTACGATGGATTTCGTATGCGGACTGCCGAGGTCAGCAAGGGGTAACGATGCGGTGTGGGTGATAGTTGATCGACTGACTAAGTCCGTGCATTTCTTGCCAATGAGGATGACAGACTCGGTAGATAAGTTGAGCAGGCTATATGTACGCGAGATCGTGAGGTTACACGGAGTGCCGGTGTCGATAATATCGGACCGAGATCCTCGCTTTACATCCCGATTCTGGGATAGCCTACAGGGCGCGTTGGGTACGGATATTTGTCTGAGTACGGCTTACCACCCACAGACGGACGGTCAGTCAGAGCGGGTCATTCAGATATTAGAGGACATGCTCCGAGCGTGTATACTGGATTTTCACGGAGCGTGGGAGGATCATTTACCGTTGGCAGAGTTTGCGTATAACAACAGTTACCAGGCTAGCATCGGGATGGCACCATTTGAGGCCTTGTATGGTAGACCGTGCCGATCACCAGTTTGTTGGGCTGAGGTGGGAGATAAGAGCCTACTGGGACCCGAGCTGGTAAGGGAGACTACTGAGAAGGTAGCCTTGATTCGAGAGCGACTGAAAACGGCGCAGAGTAGACAGAAGAGTTATGCGGACAGGAGACGTCGACCTCTCGAGTTTGAGGTAGGCGACCACGTCTTCTTGCGAGTGAGCCCGAAGAAAGGGCTAATAAGGTTTAAGAAGGCAAGAAGCGACGGTAAGTTGGCCCCGAGGTACATTGGCCCCTTCGAGATCATCGCCAGGATTGGAGCAGTGGCTTACAGGCTAGCATTGCCACCATCCCTTGCAGCGGTTCACAACGTATTCCATGTATCGATGCTGAGAAAATATCACCCTGACCCGTCGCACGTGATAGAGTGGGCTGAGTTGGAGTTGACCCCAGATGCCTCGTATGAGGAAAGGCCAGTTCAGATCTTAGACTCACGAGATCAGATATTGAGAGGCAGGACCATCCCACTAGTGCGAGTGCTTTGGCAACATCACGGTGTCGAAGAGTCGACGTGGGAGCGGGCAGATGAGATTCGTGCTAAGTATCCCCGCCTTTTCGAGAATTGAGGTACGTTTTAATTTCGCGGACGAAATTCTTTAAGGAGGGAAGGTTGTAAGGACCGCTCCCGGACAATTTGGGTCAATTTGGGTCAATTTTGTGAAAAATGGATGAAAATTTAAAAATTCGCGATTTGACCAAATTTTGACCTGAGAGTCACCGAGGACTACTATTTGAGCCATTTTAAGATGAAATTGTAATATTATGGATATTAGGTTCATATGGAAGCTAAAATTTAGCGAAACATCACGGTTCCGACGGTTTCGAAAAACGTGTCCGTTTCGGACGATTTCGGGTCCGAAATGACAAAAGTGGCTTGTGGGACCCTCTACTTTACACTTGTCATGTATCTAGAGGGGGGGAGACTTTTGAGTGATTAAAAAATTAATTGTTTTAATTTAGATTTAAAAGAAAATGGAAAATAGGTTTATTTTATTAGTTTAGTGTTTATAATAATGGGGGGAGGCCATTCACGGCAGAACCAAAGAGAAGGAAAGGGAAAGAGAAAGAGAAAGAAGAAAGAAGGAAGAAGGAAGAAGAGGAGAAGAACTTGGGCGATTTCCCGACGATCCGGCCGCGTGATCGACCATTTTCTTGCGTATTCGGGTTCCTCACATCATTGGCTACGGTGAGCAACTCATTTTTTTCCCATCGTGATGAGTTTGAGTTGTGGGTTGATGAGGAATGAGTGAAATGATGATGGAGTGGAGTTGTAGGGGTGTTTTGGAGCATTTTGGGACGTTTTTGAGATTTTCCGGCGGCCGGAGGGTTCGCCGGAGCTCCGGCCAGTGTGGTGGCGCGCCGGAGGTGGTCCGGCAGTGGCCAGCCCCTGCCTTGGCTGGCCGTGGCAGCCTTTGACGGCCGCGGGCCGTTTGGGCCTCTCGGGCCGTAAATGGCCCGGGTGGTCCCACGAGCCCGGATTTCGGGTTTGTGAGTTTCGGGAGGTCTCGGGTAACCCTCGAATCAATAGTTGACACCCTTGGTGATTTTTGGATTTAAATTACGAAAATCGGAAAATGTGTGTCGAAACTTTAATTTGCGCGATTATATCGCTCGGGTGTCGGAATTCGATTCCGTCAATTGCGTTGGTCCTCTCGAATATAATTAGGAATTTAGACACAAAGTTTCGTAATTTTCGGAGTCCCGAGGGTCAAAAACTCGTTTCCGGGCAGATTGGGTGTTTCGGGGAAAATGGGTCATTCCGGACCCATTTTGGCTACTTTGATTAATTTGAAGTGTGTCCAAGTGTTAGGCACTTGTTGGAGTACACTTGTAAATTTATTGCATTCGTTTCGGAGTCTGTTTGAGTTTTTAATTATTGAATATAATTATTAGTTGATATTGACGCTCGCGGGAAAGGCAAGGCGTGAATAGCTCGAGCGGGAGGCTAGGAGCGTACGTAGAGCTTTCCTAAGGTAGGGGGACATAGCTTACCTAGACTCAATCTCTTGATGCATTGATTGAATCTATTTGAGTATTTAGTCGAGATAAAATGAAATGTTTGAACACCTTTTGCTCGATGTTGTGAATTAAATAGCATGTTGATGTGTTGATATAAATGCCTCTCTGTGAATTAGTTGAGTATCAAACTTGAACTGCTTGTGAGCACCTAGTTGTGCATGGTTATATTATTGCTTTTCAGACGATGACTTATTCCGTCTCGCACTTGTCTTGTTTGGGTGGATGTAAATGCCTCTCTGTGAACTAGTTTCTTGCACTTGGTTTGTGTTCTGTGAATGTATCGAAGGGTGTTGGGTGTGGTTGGTAAGGGTGTTGTGATGTGGAAGGGTGGAAAGGTGATGGGAGGCTGTGTGGTTGGATGGATAATCGAGTCAGGAGCGGTACCCCTCCTGGCCGTGATCGATTTCCATTCGGGGGTTGAACCGAGTCAAGGGTGGTACCCCTTGGCCGTGATCGGTTACCTCAATTGTATGGCTGTGTGGTTGGATGGATAATCGAGTCAGGAGCGGTACCCCTCCTGGCCGTGATCGATTTCCATTCGGGGGTTGAACCGAGTCAAGGGCGGTACTCCTTGGCCGTGATCGGTTACCTCAATTGTGTGGTTGTGTTTGGATGGGCAATCGAGGCAGGAGCGGTACCCCTCCTGGCCATAATCGATTCCCGTTTGGAGGTTGAACCGACCAAGGGTGGTACCCCTCGCCGGTCGTAATCGGTTACCTCGGGAGTTGTGACGTGGTTGGTGATTGAGTAGTGGAAGTGTTGTGATTCGTACTTTACTGATTTCTTTGTGCTTACATGTATGTTTTTCCTCATCCTTGCTGTTTGTTTTAGTCTCTGGGTAGCGTGTTCACCCCTACTTGTAGTTGTGCAGGTTGGTGATTCTGAGCACACATTTGGTGGGAGCTTTTGGGGATGTGTCGTGTCGACGCACTGTGTTTTTGTTGTTGTTGGCTTTTGTAGACTCTGGTCTGAGTCATTTGCCATGTATATTTCTGTACCGCAACTTGTATAAAATATTTTGATGTAAATATTTGATTGACTGGCCATGTCGTGCCTCACTTTTGTACGCGTTACTAATACAGATTTTAAAAAGAGAAATGGTATCGTTGTATTTGTTGTAAACAGGTTTCTTTATTTGACTCGTGCAATCCCATTTTGAACTAGGGACGCCTAAATCAAAATGTGATGGCTTCGTGCGAGAATAGTTATGTTGTAATTTGAGGACGCTCGAGTTATTTCATAACTATATCGCATCGTGTTATTTCAAAGGTTTTTAAATTCTTCGGGTAACGACTTTAATTCGGGAAACCGGATTTTGGAGCGTTACAACAAGAATGAGGGATTGTAAGCAATACAAGGATCATGTGAAGAAGAGTGGGTATCCATGTCTTCAGGATCAAATATTTACGTTGGTAAGCTTAATTGCTATAACGTAAATAAGAAAAGGCTTAAATATAATGATTTAAACCAAGTTATAATCTGGTATTTTCATTTAAGGCACATAGGCGAGAAACGCATTTCAACACTTCACAAGTGTGGACTTTAAGTCCGTTTGAATTCACTCAAACTGAAAGATGCAAGTCTTGCCTAATGAGCGAGAAACGCATTTCAACACTTCATAAGTGTGGACTTTTTAAGTCCGTTTGAATTCACTCAAACTGAAAGATGCAAGTCTCGCCTAATGGGTAAAATGACAAAGGCACCTTTCACAGGTTTATGTGAAAGGCGAGTGACTTATTAAGTCTAATACATTCCGACGTATGTGGACCTATGAGTACTCAGGCCAGAAGACAGTTGAACTAATACTTGACTCTGGAAACGGCCGCATTCATTTTGAATCGGGCTCCGATGAAGACAACGATAGTACACCTTGTGACAGTCATTCTGTCTCCCATTATTGTGGATGCGTGCGCCTCCGCGTAGCATTCATTGGGATGTGAGCTGAATAAGGTAATCAGTTCTATTTGGATGTGTGCGCCTCCGCGTAGTAGCCAAATAAGAGCTGAACCAGAGTCACAGAAGGTACACCACATGACACTCATTTCGTCTCCCGTTACTGTGGATGCGTGCGCCTCTGCGTAGTATTCATTGGGATTGGAGCGGGATGAGATGTCCAGTTCTATTTGGATGCGTGCGCCTTCGCGTAGTAGCCAAATAAGAAATGGACCATAGTCATATATGGTGTGGGAAACATTCTAGTATGTTTTTCCTAAAAGATTTGGGTAGCAGAGATGCAGGCATCCAAATCAGTTAAATGTGTCTTCGTAAGGTATCCTTAAGAAACTAAGAGATACAACTTCTACATACCCAGCGACTACAAAGTCTTTGTTGCTCGAGGAGGGGTATTTTGGAGAAATATTTTATTTTCAAAACAGCTAGTGGGAGTCCCCTGCATCTCGAAGAAATTCGAGAGGATACGGAACAACCTGAAGCAATTCAGGAGCCTGCTATGCAAGATGTAGAAGTACTGGAGCCTCAGATGGTCGTAGATGAAGAATCAGTCCCTACAAAATTTCCAGATGGTCCAAGGAGGTCTAAAAGATCTCGTCATGTTCCAGACAGATATGGCTTTACAGCCACTGAAGGAAATGACTTGATGTTGGTGGATCAGGATGATCCAGAAACCTACAGACAAGCTTTGACCAGTCCAGACTCCGAAAGATGGCAGAACGCCATGAATGAGGAAATTAAGTCCATGTAAGACCACCAAGTCTGGTGCTTGGTGGATCAAACCCCTGGGATAAAACCCATCGGTTCTGATTGGGTCTATAGGATCAAGACCGACATGGATGGAAGTCCTCAGACCAATATGGTTAGGATGGTTGTAAAAGGTTATCGTCAGATTCAATAAATGGATTATGATGACACTTCTTCACCAGTAGCAATGTTCAGTTTAATCCGATTATTTTTAGCCATAGTTATGGCAGACGGATGTCAAAACCCCTTCCTTAGCTGGAACTTAAAAAAGAGGATGTGTATATGACACATCCCGAGGGTTTTGTTGATCCAGAGAATCCCGGAAAGATTTGTAAGCTGCTTAGATCCATTTATGGATTAAAGCAAGCTTCACGGAGTTGGAACATTCTTTTTGATGAAGCTGTAAGGGAACTCGGTTTAATCAAAAACAAAAGTGAGCCTTGGGTACATAAGAAAGCGAGTGGGAGTAATATTGTATTCTTGATATTTATTCATCGGGAATGACATCCCGACCTTGCCACCAAAGCTTGGTTAGGGAAGTACTTATCGATGAAGGACTTAGGCGATGCTACATTTAATGTAGGCATCAGGATCTCTACAGATCATTCCAAAAGGATTTTGGGCCTAAGTCAGAACATGTTACTAAGTCAGAACATGTACATAGGTAAAGTGTTGAGAAGATCTCAATGCTTGATTCTAAGAAAGGATACATACCCATGCGTCATGGCATTAAGCTCAGAAAGCTACAGAGTCCTAGTACTCATGATAAGCTGAGATGGATGAGTAAGATCCCTTATGCTTCGGTTGTGGGATCCATCATGTATGCCAGGATGTGCACGAGACTGGAAGTCTCGTTTGCACTAAACTATACCAGCAGATTCCAATCTAACCCCGACCAATTACACTGGATTGCTGTCAAAGGCCATCCTCAAATATTTGAGGAGGATCGAGGATGCATTTTGGTGTATGGGGATGAAGATAGAGAACTAGCAGTCAAAGGACAAGTCGATGCTAGTTTTCAGACATATCCAGATGACTTTAAAATTCAGTCAGGATATATTTTGTGTTGAGTGGTGGCGCTTTCAGCTGGATAAGCTTTAAGCAAGCCAAAATTGCCAGCTCTACAATGAAGGCTGAGTATATAGCTGCAACAAAAGCAGCTAAAGAGGCCGAATGGATTAGAAGCTTTCTGATCGGATTAGATTCAACACCGCGAGCGTCTGATCCGATAAGCTTGTTGTGGGACAACACAGGTGCCGTAGCTATTGCTCAAGAGCCCAGATTCCACAACAGATCCAAACATATACTCAGCAGAAATCACCTCGTGAGAGTTATCACATATAGAGGTGATGTGGAATTTAAATACAATTCGACTGATGATGATATGGCCGATCCCTTGACAAAGGCTCAGCCGCAGCCTAGGCATGAGTAACATGCAGGGTCTATGGGAGTAGATCATAACTTAAGTTGGAACCAGGGGCAAGTGGGAGATTGTTAGAGTTATGCCCCAGTCCAATATAAAAGTGATCTACAGATGTAATGTTTTATCATCTTTCCGAATAAATAAATCGGCATATATTACTAATGGGCTGTAGTAATATATGGAATGTAATTTGATCTATGTCATTATGTGTGTAACCACTAATAGTAGAACTATAGATCAGAAAGAATTACAATTGATGAGTCCCTGATCAGCTAAGCTTCTTTATTAAGCGATCAGTATGAGACTAACTCTTTGTGATCATGCTCTACTGATCATGGCAAAGTGCGTGTCGGAGTTATATCATAGATACCATCAGGTCGATGATATCGGACAACCCGATTGTGAGTATGCTGCATAGATCCAGTCATGAGATACTCACATATCGTAGCTTGTCATTATATCCTAAGACCAAGGAGTCTTTGTGTACACTATATAACGAATACCTGAGGTTGACCTAGTCTAACGTTATCTGTAAAAGGGTAACTATAACGGCTTCGATTGGCTTTGATATTGATTGCACTAGTGAACTCGAAAGGCGTCTGAGGAATTTATCACTCATACTTCGGTATGAGAAAGATATCCGTTTAGGCCACTTGATGAGAATGACTGAAGAAAGAGCACGGCCGTGCAGGTGATACCTTAGTATCAGTTTTCAGTCATCTCAGATATCAAGAAACAGTGATTGATAAATTAGGATGACCGTTCTATGCCTATTTATCAATCTGGATATCGGTTTGATAAAAGGACAGTGACATGTACGATAACAGGTTAAGTCGAATAATCGATAATCACGAACATTGGATAATCATAATGTCTTGCTAGAGGCCACTTATGATGGAAAGGCTAAAATAGTAATTTTACCAGTCTGCCAATTGCTCGTGAGCCTAGAGGGTCACACGCATTAAGCACGATACATGACAATTAATTATGGATCAAAATTGAGAACGATTCGGTAGATTTCTAGCCTAAGGTTTTAACCAGACGGTTGAAGAAATCAATTCGAGGAAAATGAACCGTTTCGTCTAAACCGAAATTAGAACTCAATTTAATGGGTTTGATTTGGGTTTTGGTTAAACGGGCTTAAAGCCCATTTAGGGATTTAAGTGATGAATGGGAACAAATGAAAATAGAGGGTTTATGGAGGATGGATATGCAATTTTGATTTGAAAAATTCAATTTCATTTTTCCAAATTGAAATTTCAATATTTTCATAACTTCCTCTAATTTTCAGCAACCACTCCCATTTTCCTCCCCTCATCTAGGCCGACTTCTCTCTCTCTTTTCTTCCTCCATTGTTGTCAAGTTTCTCTCAAAATTATTAGCAAAATTATTGAGTGAAAACCTCTTCGGTTGTGGTGCTTGTGTGGACTTGATAGAGAAACACTATACTTGTAACATGTTGCATGATATTGATATTTATTAGAAGAGGTAACTTTCAGATTTATATTTATATTTATAACATGTTGAATTTGCATTAAGATCATAGCTTGTTTCGATCACCACGATTACATAACGTCCGCTGCATGATATTCATCGATTAGAACCCGTGGTGACCTCTTTTATGCCTTCATTCAGGTCTCCAATTACTCCAGAGATAGGATGATTTGTCTGGATTCTTCGCGAGGGATTCTTGTTGCTGGTTTCAGGGACTATTTCATCGTTATCGACATTTTGACTAGCATCTTTGTTTTCTGATTTGTTGCTAGCATCTTCTCTGACATCAGTAATGGCATCCTTCCTAACATTGTTGGGAGGATAGGCTCCGTCTTCGTCTATCGCATCTTCTGAGGCATCTTCACAATCATCATCAACAACAACATTGATTGATTCCATCATGGTCTTGGTTCGTTTGTTGAAGACTCGGTACGTGCGACTATTCCTTGAGTAGCCAAGGAAGATGCCTTCATCACTCTTTGGATCAAGCTTTCGACGAGGCTCTCAATCAGCCAGAATATAACAAGTGGATCTAAAGATATGGAAGTACTTAACATTGGGCTTTCTGCCCCTCCATATTCCATAATGAGTTACAGAGATACCTGGTCGGAGAGTGACTCGATTGTGGATATGGCAAGCAGTGTTAATTACTTCTGCCCAAAAGTGAGTTGGTATGTTCTTGGCCAGCATCATAACTCTAGCCATCTCCTGTAGAGTCCTGTTCTTGTGCTCAACAATGCCATTCTGTTGGGGAGTGATTGGTGCTGAGAATTCATGAGCTATCCTTTCTGAGTTGCAGAATTCTGCAAATTTGCGGTTTTCAAACTCTCGACCATGATCACTACGAAGGCGGATTATTTTGCCAATTGTTTCTCCTTTTTCTCGTTGGGCCTGGATGCACAGATTATTGAAGATCGAGTAGGTGTCTGATTTGTCAAGAGGGAAGTCAACCCAAGTGTATCGTGAGTAATCATCTACACATACAAAGACATATCGTTTTCCTCCAAGGCTTTCAACTTGCATTGGTCCCATGAGGTCAACATGTATAAGCTCAAGTACTCGAGAGGTGGTAATATGTTGTAGCTTCTTGTGTGACATCTTGGTTTGCTTCTCAATCTGACATTCTCCGCAGATCTTTCCTTCTATTGTTTTCAGGTTTGGTATTCCAGTGATGGCTTGCTCGGATTTTCCTTCTGCATGCTTCTAAGATTTAGATGTCCAAGCTTTCTGTGCCAAAGTTTGGTTTCTTCTGCTTTGGAGATAAAACACTTTGCTGTTTCGATATGTGATTCGGGGGACAAGATATAACAGTTATCCATTGAGCGGATTCCTTGTAGAATAGTGACTTGATCGGAGTCTTTTACTACACAGCCTTCTTTAGTGAATTTTACTTCCGAACCTAGATCACAGATCTGGCTGATGCTAATCAGGTTTGCCTTAAGTCCTTCTACAAGTAATGCTTCGGTTAGGCAGGAAGCTCCTGACTTTTTGAGCACTCCTTTTCCAATGATTCGTGCTCGAATCCCATCTCCAAAGGTAACATAGTAGTTTGTATATAATTTGAGATTGGAAAGAAACTCTGGAGTACCTGTCATGTGTCGAGAACATCCACTGTTGAGATACCAGTCCTTGTTTGTTGATGCGCTTAAGGATGTATATGCAACATTAGCTCGATAGACTAGGTTCTTATGTCTCCATTCAAGGCCGGATGTTTTCTGAAGTGTTGAGAGATGCCTTTGATGTCTCTTTTGTTGTAGTTGAGCTTGCTTCCCCTCAAGAAGTTGAAAACAAAAAGGTCTGATGTGACCTTGTTGACCACAGTAATGGCATATCCATTGATATTGATAAGCTGGTCTCTTGTAGTATTGTTGTCTGCGTGGAGGATGTCTTCTGGCAGTTGCTTGACAAGAACATGTTGTAGACGATGTCATGGCATTTGATGTAGGTCGTCCTGTAGGATGTGTTGAGGCATCTAGTGGTTTCTTGTCAACCATGGCTTGTTGTGGGACAAACTTTGTTACAACTGTTTAGGGGATATCGTGTGAGTACCCTAGTCCCGTCGTATCCTTGGATTGCTTTCCCACTGATAGAATCTTGTCAAGGCTTTCCGTGCTAGGATTCATCATTTTTACCGATGTAGTCATAAGACTAATTTCTCCATTAAGTCTAGTGATTTTACGTTTTAGCTCCACGATCGTCTCTAGAAATCTGGACTTGTCGTTGGTAAGACTGATAATCCGTTCACCTTGTTGATCAAGAATCAGAGTTTCCTTGATCCATCAGGTATGTAAGCCTTTGTATGCCTCGACTAGTTGCTCTTTAGTCCAATTCTCATTTGGAGTTGGATGGTGTTGATCATCATTGGTATTGGCAGAATTATCAATGTTACATACAGGAGTAATAGTAGTGAATGCAACGAAGTTGCTTACCTCTTCAGATCCACTATCTTCATTGTCATCGTCTGATAGGGTGGCATTGTAACCTCGTTTTTGTTGTTTGAGGAAATTTGGACATTCTCTACGGAGGTGGCCGAATCCTTCACATTCATGACATTGAAGTCCTTTGTTTTTGTTGTTTTCTTCCCCACTCATGTTTGGTCTGTAATTTGTTGTAATTTTTTGTGAGAAGGGCCATTGTAGCATCGATGTCTTCGTCAGAATCAGATTCCTCAGGATCTGGTTGCTTGTGGGTTGAGCTTTTGAAAGCAACTCCTTTGTTCCTTTTGTCGATGTTAGACAGAGACAACTCATAGGTCATTAGAGACCCCATCAGCTCATCAAATTTTAAGATCTTGAGGTCATGAACTTCCTCAATTGCAGTGATCTTCATCTTAAACCTAGGGCTAAGAGCACGCAGAGTTTTTCTTACTAATTTTTCAATAGACATTGGTTCTTCCAGAGAGTAGGATTCATTGGCTAGATCACGAATACGAACATTGAATTCTTTAATTGATTCGTCCTCTTTCATGACAAGGGCTTCGAAGTTTGTTTTTAAGTATTGTAGTTTTTGTTCTCTAACCTTGGTTGTTCCTTTATATGCAACTGCAAGGATGTCTCATGCGGATTTGGCAGTTGTGCATGTGTTGATTAGTCTAAATATGTTCTTGTCAACACCGTTGAAGATAGCTGAAATTTTGATCAATCTAGTCGTGCAAGATGTCACACACAATGTTACGTGGGAAGCTACAACACTGTGTATGACTTCTTGTGTAGATAACGCAGGACAGAAATAAAAAGCTATAAACAATGACACAGTAGATTGTTTACCCAGTTCGGTGCAACGTCACCTACGTCTGGAGGCTCTCAGCCTAGTGGAAAGATTTCACTTATCAGTAATTCGTCAGAACATACAAATACCTGTGATCAACCCTAGATCTATACTTTATGCTACGTCTTAAAGTGCAATCTATCTCAGGGTCTCCCCCTGAATCCAAGACTCCGTCTTGATTCCACTCTTCGAGTAATCGCCTTGCTCTGTCAGTTCAAGTCTTCGCACAACTTGGTGGTTGCGTGCAGTCTTCACTCATGCGATCAGTAAACCCTCAATCACCTAACTCTCAATAGTTATGTGATGCACAATATCCTTAGCTCGATCTGCAATTTCTAGCCCGCAAACCTTCACGTCTAAGAACCTTGCAAATTATTGCTACGAAACAAATAAAGAACCACACGATTGCTAAAGGGGTAGCCTGAGCTTTTATAGCAATCGAGGATGAGTACTAACCCTAAAGGGTTTCCTCTTAATCGCCGTCTTTCTTCCTTCCAGATTTGAAGTCGATCTGGAATTTTCTAATTGTCTTCTTGGTTTTCTGCCGAAACTACATTTTCCTGATTTCTGTCGATCATGATTTTTGCCGAGACGCCGTCCACTATGTTACACAAGATGTCGCAGAAGATGCTTCGACATTCTTTGCAACATGTTCTTCAGTTCCTTTAAAAATCAGCCAATCTCTAAAACTGTCGTAACTACAATCTCCCCCTTTGGCTATTTTTAAGGACAACATTTTTCTTCGCATTCTGCGTCGCATCTGTCGTCGATGCACACTATCGGCAGTCATAAAGTCTTTGTTTGCGTTTCGCGACTTGTAATGTCACGCCCCAAATTCGGTAGAGACCGAGCCCGGAACGCGAACGAGGAATCAGTGTCCGAAACAACTGAAACAATAATAGTAACCAAATAAAAAGAACACAAATACAATGAACCGCGAATTTTATAACTGCTCAAAAGAATATACAACACGAGTCAGAGACTCAAAGTATGATCAAGAAACAACAAAACGTCGACACTAAATTGTACGTCAACTAACACGCCCAAAACAACCCGGACTCTCCAGCTCCTCCAGCTTCGAGATGTCCTCCTATCCACAATCACGATCCTCACCTGTCTGCAGGAAGAGTAGCAGGGGGTGAGCATTTACGCTCACCGCAACGGATACCCGACTGACAACGGCATACAAGTAATTGACAGGGTGATACATAAGCACAGTTCGAAAAAGATCAATAGTAAAACTCAACCATTATCCAAACATTTCGTCTCATTCTCAATACTCAAATCATCACACAATCAACCAAGCAACATCAATCAAACAAACCTTTCACTCAAGGAAAGGCAACAATCCGGGTACTTCGTCGAGTCCATCTTGCCAAACACGCACGGTGTTGGACAAGGTCTACACGACCAGGTGATGCAACCTATAACACGCCAGTTTACAGTCGCAAGCTGTCTGGGCCTGGTCTGCCTCCCACTTTTCGATAGCTAGTCGTAGGCGTGAAACCTCTTCGCGGCCGCCAGTTTACAGTGGCTAGCTGTCTGGGCCTGGTCTGCCCCCCACTTCTTCGATTGCTAATCGAAAGGCGTGGACGCCTCTTCGCGGCATGGATGGAGAAGCGCGGTAAGAGCGCAAATCTACCCCACCCGAACGGAGATCACGGACGTATCTTTCCCACCTGGGCGTCAACCAGCAACAAACACAAACCACCACGCACACTGGGCTCCCGCCCGTAACCAACATCCACACACACTGGGCTCCCGCCCGTAACCATCATCCACAAAACATTTCAACCACAGGAGAGAAATAATCAACTCAAGTCATTTCGATTTACATGTTAAGGCACAACATCTTCAAACACATCAAATCGCATTTACCATTTACTCACAATACAGTTCAACCATAGTGAAGAATATACTCAACTCAAATCATTTCAATTTACATGTTAAGGCACGACTTCTTCAAACACGTCATATCACAATTTACCATTACTCACAATTGAACAAGCATAACACATTCAAACCAAACGCAATGAGTAAAGCGGTAACACCCCCAATAAAGCATACAGCGGAATGGCACGTCGCTGTAGTATAATCAACCTATAGACACAACCGGTGCCCACATGCAATTCTACACATACATATACTAAGAACACAAAAGGTGCCCACATGCAATTACTAGTAACTTTCCCAAGTCATGTACGGATATACGGCTACTTTTCCCTACCTCGATAATTATCCAACGTTAGCTCCAAGTCTCTCGCGACACCACGTCTAAATCCTTCCCTTTCCACGAGCGATGGAAGAATCTAATAACGACAAACGCACAAACTTTAGCAATTGATCGAAGTCCGATTCTAACGAAACTAACGCCCAAGTACACCCCAATGAGTCCCGATCACTCCAATACTTCCTAATTACACCGAGTTGCCAAAAAGAACCCGGAACGGCCCAATTCGCGCACTTTCCCGAATCTGCCCGGAAACGCTAAAATGACCTCGGGACCCCGAAAAATTCCATTTTCGCATCAACAAATCATAATTATATTCAAGGGGTCCAACGCAATCGACGGAACCAAATTCCGACGCCCGAGCGACTCAATCCCGTCATTAAGGTTCCTCAAATAATAAATAATCTTTTCCCACAATTCAATTCCAACAATTCTCAAATTTATTCTACGCGCATAATTAAATTCGAGATCACCAATAAAATTGACGGAATTACGTTCCGACTTCCGGGGGATTTAATCTCGACTTTAAAGTTTAGCGAAACAAACACATTTTAGCCAAATTAATTCCAATTTCTTCCAAAGTCACGAATTAGTGTTCTAGGGATTTTCCGGGATTGCATAACACGTAAAAACCCGAACTCCGGGCACGCGGGCCCCACCTCCGGTGACCGGCCGGAGCTCCGGCGAGCTCCCGGTCACCGGACAAACCTCCCGTTTGTCTCAAAACGCTCCAAACTACCCCCTTAACACTAATCCAACCTCAATCAATCCATATTCCACAACTCCATAAATCCAAACTCAAGGAAATGAGAATCCAAAACATACCTCTTGTAGCCCACGACGAGGAGAACCCGAATACGCAAAAATCAAGACGTTTGGACGGTCGGAACGTCGGGAAATCGCCACAATCTTTTCTCTTCTTCTTCCTTCTTTCTTCTTTCTCTTTCTCTTTCTCTTTCTCTTTCTTCTTCCTTGTGTTCTGCCGAGAATCAACCCCTCCCCCCTTCTTATAACTTAAATATAATTATTTAAACATTAAACTAATAAAATAAACCTATTTTCCATTTTCTTTTAAATCTAAATTAAAACAATTAATTTTTTAATCACTCAAAAGTCTCCCCCCCTCTAGATACATGACAAGTGTAAAGTAGAGGGGTCCCGCAAGCCACTTTTGTCATTTCGGACCCGAAATCGTCCGAAACGGACACGTTTTTCGAAACCGTCGGAACCGTGATGTTTCGCTAAATTTTAGCTTTCATATGAACCTAATATCCATAGTATTACAATTCCAACTTAAAATGGCTCAAATAGTAGTCCTCGGTGACTCTCGGGTCAAAATTTGGTCAAATCGCGAATTATTAAATTTTCATCCATTTTTCACAAAATTGACCCAAATTGACCGGGAGCGGTCCTTACAACCTTCCCTCCTTAAAGAATTTCGTCCGCGAAATTAAAATGTACCTCAAGAGTTGAATAGGTCTGGGTACTTCGTGCGAATCTCGTCCTCGCGTTCCCATGTCGACTCAGCTCCGTGATGCTGCCAAAGTACACGTACTAGCCGGATAGTCTTGCCACGCAAGACTTGCTCCCGTGAATCTACAATCAGCACCGGCTTCTCCTCGTATGAGACATCATCAGCAACCTCAACATCCGCCCACTCAATGACGTGAGAGGGGTCTGCGTGATACTTCCGCAGTTGGGAAACGTGGAAGACGTTATGCACATTTCCAAGCTGCGGTGGCAGAGCCAGACGGTAAGCAACTGCTCCGACTCTGCCTAACACCTCGAATGGCCCAATGTAGCGCGGGGCTAGCTTGCCTCCGCCGCGGCTAAACCGTATCAGTCCCTTCTTCGGACTCACCCTGAGAAATACGTGGTCACCAACTGCGAACTCAAGAGGTCGGCGCCGTCTGTCAGTATAACTCTTCTGCCGACTTTGTGCGGTCTTCAACCGCTCACGTATCAGTGCGACCTTCTCAGTCGTCTCTCGAACAAGTTCGGGACCGATCAAACTCTTGTCCCCCACTTCTGCCCAACACACGGGCGATCTACACGGCCTCCCATACAATGCTTCAAAAGGCGCCATCCCAATACTGGACTGGAAGCTATTGTTGTAGGCGAACTCGACCAACGGTAGATGGTCTTCCCACGAGCCTCTGAAATCTAATACGCATGCACGCAGCATGTCCTCCAAAATCTGGATAGTGCGCTCTGACTGGCCGTCTGTCTGAGGGTGGTATGCTGTACTCAGTAGGACCTCAGTACCCAAAGCCGTCTGAAGACTCGGCCAGAACCTGGAAGTGAATCGAGGATCCCTATCAGACACTATCGATACGGGAACTCCGTGGAGACGGACGATCTCACGGATGTATAGGGTGCTCAACACGTCGACTGAGTCAGTCATCCTCATGGGCAGGAAATGGGCCGACTTCGTCAACCGATCGACCACTACCCATACTGCATCACGCCCCTTCGGCGATCTCGGTAAACCACTCACGAAATCCATCGTGACGTGCTCCCACTTCCACTGAGCAATGGGCAGGGGCTGCAACAAACCAGAGGGACGCTGATGCTCGGCCTTCACCTGCTGACAGGTAAGGCATCTCGATACGTACTCCGCGACCGCTCTCCGCATTCCGCTCCACCAGAAATAACGTCTGATGTCGCGGTACATCTTAGTGCCACCAGGGTGCACCGTAAGACGCGAATGATGTGACTCTCGTAGCACGTCGTCTCTACAGCTACGTGGCACAAACAACCCTCCTCGGTACCGCAAACCCCAATCTGCGCTCTGCTCCCAACCCTCTGCGTCAATGCCGTCAGCAACCCTCGCCCGGATCGCCGTTGCTTCGGCATCCTCACACTGCGCCTCCAAAACTCGGGCAAGTAGTGTGGGCCGCGCCACCAACGAGCACATAGATACACGATCTGTTACCTCCTCTAGCTCAAGCCCAAACGTGCCAAGCTCTCCCATCATGTCCCACTCCCGGACTGCTATGCTAGCAAGGCAATGGATCGACTTCCTACTCAGGGCGTCGGCGACCACGTTCGCCTTGCCCGGGTGATAGAGTAGCTCAAAGTCGTAATCATCAAGTAGCTCCATCCATCGCCGCTGGCGCATATTCAGGTCTTTCTGGGTAAAGATATATCTGAGACTCTTATGGTCCGAGAAAACCTGAAATCCCTCACTGTACAGATAATAGCGCCAGATCTTCAGTGCGAACACGACTGCTGCCAACTCCAAGTCGTGTGTAGGATAGTTGCGCTCTTGCGTCTTCAGCTGCCTGGAGCCATAAGCAACTACCCTACCTGTCTGCATCAATACACAGCCTAGTCCCTCACCGGACGCGTCGCAATAAATCTCATAGCCAATTCCGCGTTCTGGCACTAACAACACTGGAGCGGTAGTCAGGCGAGCCTTCAGCTCTGTAAATGAACGCTCACAGTCCTCAGTCCACGCAAACTTGACTCCCTTGCGCGTAAGGAAAGTCAAAGGCGCGGCTAGGCGCGCAAAGTCCTGTACGAACCGTCGATAATAACCCGCCAAACCCAAGAAGCTACGAATCTCGAAGACGTTCGTGGGCTGCGCCCACTTCGAGACCGCGTCGACCTTCGCCGGATCGACCAGTATGCCGTCGGCCGAAACGACATGTCCGAGGAACTTCACCTCGGCGAGCCAAAACTCGCACTTCTCCAGGTTGGCATACAACTGATGCGTGCGCAGTAAAGTCAAGACAGCCCTCAAATGCACCACGTGCGCTTCCTCACTCTGAGAGTAGACCAGGATGTCGTCTACGAAAACCACTACAAACTGATCTAAGAACGGCCGGAATATGCGGTTCATCAGATCCATGAACGCTGCAGGCGCGTTTGTCAACCCGAAGGGCATTACTAGGAACTCGTAATGCCCATACCGCGTCCGAAACGCGGTCTTTGCGACGTCCTCCTCCCGGACTCGCAACTGGTGGTATCCCGAACGTAGATCGATCTTCGAAAAGCACGTCGACCCTCTCAACTGGTCGAATAGATCGTCGATTCTCGGCATCGGGTACCGGTTCTTCACCGTGACCCGGTTCAGTTTCCGGTAATCTATGCACATCCTCAGCGCTCCACCCTTCTTCTTCACGAAGAGTGCTGGCGCTCCCCACGGTGATGTGCTCGGACGTATAAACCCCTTTTCTCGGAGTTCTTCGAGCTGAGTCTTCAGCTCGGTCAGTTCTGCTGGCGCGAATCTGTAAGGCGCTACTGATATCGGCGCCGTCCCCGGCATCAGGTCGATCCTGAATTCTACCTCGCGAACTGGCGGCAACCCACTCAACTCCTCGGGAAAGACCTCTGGAAACTCGCATACTACTCGCGGTAACTCTCGGCTCTGCACGATCGACACCTCATCAACGGTGTATAATGCCGATAGGAGAATTCCGCTCTTGCTGCCCAGCGAACACGAAACGGTCGTGCTGCCTGCTGACACTGTCACCCGTCGCCGATAATAGTCGATGTACGCACGGTACCTCGCAAGCCAATCCATGCCTAAGATCACGTCGAAGGCAGTCATACCCAGCACGATTAGGTCACAAAGGAAAGAAAGGTCTGCTACTCTAACTTCGCAGGCTCGGCACACTCTAGTCAACACAACCTCACCTCCGACTGGTGTGTCAAGGCACAGAGGTGGACTCAACGGCTCACTGCTTAGCCCCAGCATCTCAGCACAAGCAGCAGAAATAAAGGAATGCGATGCGCCCGTATCGAACAGAAATGACGCCCAAGAGTTATACAACAGTAACGTACCGTGAGCGACCGAAGGGTCTGGGGACGGTCCTGCAGCACGTGAGTCGCCGACAGCATACACTCTGCCTTGCGGCGCCTGCGCTCCCTGTCTCGGAGCTGACGCGCCAGACGCCGGCTGTGCGGACCTCAACTGCTGCCTCGGAACTGGTGCGCTCGTAGATGGCTGCGAAAATCTCAACGGCTGGCCCTGACGCTGGCGAGCCTGCGGCGACTGTGCCGTGTGCGACTGCTGCGGTCGTTGCACTGACGTTCCCCCACCCTGACCGGGGCATTCCCTAGCTATGTGTCCTGTCTGGCCACATAGGTAGCACCTAACCTCGCTGCCGCTCGGTCGACTCCCCTGACTGAACCGACTACTCGTCGCCGGTAGTGCTGTGGGTCCTCTATTGCGCGGGCAATCGCGCCTCATATGGCCTGGCTGCTGGCAGAGAAAACATACTGGCCTCTGGTCTGCAACGACGGGCCCCACTGATGCCACTGAACCCGACTGTCTCGGTCCGCTAAACTGAGACTGTGGTCTGAAAGACCCCACGATCCTCTGCCTCCTCGAGTCTCGGGACTCGGACAGACCTGCGACGCTGCTCGGTCGCGGTCTACTCTCACGGGCTCTCGCGGCCTCCCTAATACCTCGCTCTACGGCCACTGCCGTGTCGACCAGCTCAGAGTACACTCGAATCCTCAGGGCGAGGACTCGATCCAGAATCGAGGTCCTAAGTCCCCTCTCAAACCTCCTGCATCGGTGAGCCTCAGTCACCACCATCTCTGGTGCAAAGCGAGACAACGTCGTAAACCTAGCCTCGTACTCTGCCACCGACAAACCATCCTGTCGCAGTTCCAGGAACTGCTGCTGTCGCTCCTCCCTGGCAGACTCCGGAAAGTACTGCTCCAGGAAGACCGTCTCGAATACTCGGTAGTCACCCCCGACTCGGTCCTGCACGCGCCTCCACCAATGGTAGGCGTTGTCCTTCAGCTGATGAGCTGCAAAGGACACCCTGGTGTGCTCGTCCATGATCCCGGACGTGTCCAGGTTCCGCGTAATCTGATCCAGCCATCGCTCCGCCATATCAGGGTCTGGCTCCCCGTAGAATGAGGGTGTATCCAACCTCAGAAAATCCCTCAGCGCATGTGCCGTATGGCCCTCGGCCTGAACGGACCTCGCTGGAATAGTAGTAGCAGTAGTCGGCGGAGTCTGCGGGGCTGGCGATGCAGACTCTCTCTGCGCAATGATTGCCACTAAACTCTGCACTGTGCGGGTCAGCTCTCCTAGAATGGCCGCAGTAGGTGGGTCCGCAACTGGCGGAACGTTGGGCGGAACCATCGATGGTCCCGTGTCGTTCCTCCGATCCTCCCCAGCGGGAGCTGCCGGTCCACCCGTCGCCTCAACTGGCTCGACGGTGGGCGGTTGCGTCGGCAATCCGGCCGACCTACCTCTCCTAGGTCTAGGTGCCATGTCGTATGTATCTACTGCACAAATACACGTACACACTCAGTTCCAGAACTCACAACACAACGAGCACGCTCATTATACGGGCGTTCATATACTCTGGACACACATGTCTACAAACAACGTATTATCATACATATTTCACATGCTCGCAATCAACATATGCTCACACAATCACCACACATGGCATCACACAACCTACCACAGTCACAATCACCCCGCATACTTAGCTACATCTCGCATTTTAAAACTTATTCAACATGTAAGATTTTTTTTTGAACATGACTAGTAAGGTCAACATCAATTTCGAACTTGCCCATATTTTCAACAATTTCCCTTTTCAATCACAAAACCCCATTTTGATATCACGTCGTCACAACCCGGTCCAGGCGTCCCCGAACTAAGAGGTAACGATCGGACATCACTACCGTCACGTTCGACCCAGGGGCGCCCCTGAGTCAAGTCGCGACGGTGAAAATATCTCACGGAAAAATCACGCACGATTTCTGACCTTGCACAACCAACACACGACAGGAGCCTAATGGACTAACTCTACCCACCTAGTTGACGTACGGCCAGAGGTGTTAAACCTAACCTCTGATACCAAACTGTCACGCCCCAAATTCGGTAGAGACCGAGCCCGGAACGCGAACGAGGAATCAGTGTCCGAAACAACTGAAACAATAATAGTAACCAAATAAAAAGAACACAAATACAATGAACCGCGAATTTTATAACTGCTCAAAAGAATATACAACACGAGTCAGAGACTCAAAGTATGATCAAGAAACAACAAAACGTCGACACTAAATTGTACGTCAACTAACACGCCCAAAACAACCCGGACTCTCCAGCTCCTCCAGCTTCGAGATGTCCTCCTATCCACAATCACGATCCTCACCTGTCTGCAGGAAGAGTAGCAGGGGGTGAGCATTTACGCTCACCGCAACGGATACCCGACTGACAACGGCATACAAGTAATTGACAGGGTGATACATAAGCACAGTTCGAAAAAGATCAATAGTAAAACTCAACCATTATCCAAACATTTCGTCTCATTCTCAATACTCAAATCATCACACAATCAACCAAGCAACATCAATCAAACAAACCTTTCACTCAAGGAAAGGCAACAATCCGGGTACTTCGTCGAGTCCATCTTGCCAAACACGCACGGTGTTGGACAAGGTCTACACGACCAGGTGATGCAACCTATAACACGCCAGTTTACAGTCGCAAGCTGTCTGGGCCTGGTCTGCCTCCCACTTTTCGATAGCTAGTCGTAGGCGTGAAACCTCTTCGCGGCCGCCAGTTTACAGTGGCTAGCTGTCTGGGCCTGGTCTGCCCCCCACTTCTTCGATTGCTAATCGAAAGGCGTGGACGCCTCTTCGCGGCATGGATGGAGAAGCGCGGTAAGAGCGCAAATCTACCCCACCCGAACGGAGATCACGGACGTATCTTTCCCACCTGGGCGTCAACCAGCAACAAACACAAACCACCACGCACACTGGGCTCCCGCCCGTAACCAACATCCACACACACTGGGCTCCCGCCTGTAACCATCATCCACAAAACATTTCAACCACAGGAGAGAAATAATCAACTCAAGTCATTTCGATTTACATGTTAAGGCACAACATCTTCAAACACATCAAATCGCATTTACCATTTACTCACAATACAGTTCAACCATAGTGAAGAATATACTCAACTCAAATCATTTCAATTTACATGTTAAGGCACGACATCTTCAAACACGTCATATCACAATTTACCATTACTCACAATTGAACAAGCATAACACATTCAAACCAAACGCAATGAGTAAAGCGGTAACACCCCCAATAAAGCATACAGCGGAATGGCACGTCGCTGTAGTATAATCAACCTATAGACACAACCGGTGCCCACATGCAATTCTACACATACATATACTAAGAACACAAAAGGTGCCCACATGCAATTACTAGTAACTTTCCCAAGTCATGTACGGATATACGGCTACTTTTCCCTACCTCGATAATTATCCAACGTTAGCTCCAAGTCTCTCGCGACACCACGTCTAAATCCTTCCCTTTCCACGAGCGATGGAAGAATCTAATAACGACAAACGCACAAACTTTAGCAATTGATCGAAGTCCGATTCTAACGAAACTAACGCCCAAGTACACCCCAATGAGTCCCGATCACTCCAATACTTCCTAATTACACCGAGTTGCCAAAAAGGACCCGGAACGGCCCAATTCGCGCACTTTCCCGAATCTGCCCGGAAACGCTAAAATGACCTCGGGACCCCGAAAAATTCCATTTTCGCATCAACAAATCATAATTATATTCAAGGGGTCCAACGCAATCGACGGAACCAAATTCCGACGCCCGAGCGACTCAATCCCGTCATTAAGGTTCCTCAAATAATAAATAATCTTTTCCCACAATTCAATTCCAACAATTCTCAAATTTATTCTACGCGCATAATTAAATTCGAGATCACCAATAAAATTGACGGAATTACGTTCCGACTTCCGGGGGATTTAATCTCGACTTTAAAGTTTAGCGAAACAAACACATTTTAGCCAAATTAATTCCAATTTCTTCCAAAGTCACGAATTAGTGTTCTAGGGATTTTCCGGGATTGCATAACACGTAAAAACCCGAACTCCGGGCACGCGGGCCCCACCTCCGGTGACCGGCCGGAGCTCCGGCGAGCTCCCGGTCACCGGACAAACCTCCCGTTTGTCTCAAAACGCTCCAAACTACCCCCTTAACACTAATCCAACCTCAATCAATCCATATTCCACAACTCCATAAATCCAAACTCAAGGAAATGAGAATCCAAAACATACCTCTTGTAGCCCACGACGAGGAGAACCCGAATACGCAAAAATCAAGACGTTTGGACGGTCGGAACGTCGGGAAATCGCCACAATCTTTTCTCTTCTTCTTCCTTCTTTCTTCTTTCTCTTTCTCTTTCTCTTTCTCTTTCTTCTTCCTTGTGTTCTGCCGAGAATCAACCCCTCCTCCCTTCTTATAACTTAAATATAATTATTTAAACATTAAACTAATAAAATAAACCTATTTTCCATTTTCTTTTAAATCTAAATTAAAACAATTAATTTTTTAATCCCTCAAAAGTCTCCCCCCCTCTAGATACATGACAAGTGTAAAGTAGAGGGGTCCCGCAAGCCACTTTTGTCATTTCGGACCCGAAATCGTCCGAAACGGACACGTTTTTCGAAACCGTCGGAACCGTGATGTTTCGCTAAATTTTAGCTTTCATATGAACCTAATATCCATAGTATTACAATTCCAACTTAAAATGGCTCAAATAGTAGTCCTCGGTGACTCTCGGGTCAAAATTTGGTCAAATCGCGAATTATTAAATTTTCATCCATTTTTCACAAAATTGACCCAAATTGACCCAAATTGACCGGGAGCGGTCCTTACATGTAACGTCTCTCGCGCGTATCATCGTGTCTTTGCGTCGTCGCGGCGTCGCCTCTATCTTTCTTGTATCATCGCGCGCGTATCTATATTACTCTTACTCCCCCTTGCTGGCTCAAAAAGAGCCAAAATTTAAACAAATATTTGTAACAAACCAGGGTAATAAGAAACAAATCCACACTTAACTTACACTTACTTCCAATCAGCAATCGAGAGTAAGTGTGGAACAGTGTTCAACAAAAAATTACAAAATAAAGATGTTCAGTAGTTCGGTAATCAGAAAGTTCATAAAATCAAATAGAGCTGCTGCTGGAACTAGCAGTCTCTTCTTTAGTCGCTTCAGTGGAGGCATCTTGAGTAGATTCTTCTGGATCATTTGGCTGAGAGGTGGTGTCATCATCTTCGGAGCCTGGAGGGGATATGGTCTTGAGCAGGTTGGCACAGTGTGTTCGTCGCTGGGAGAGATGCTTCAGGGTTGTCTTTAAATTGACGATGTCCTCGTCAAGCACGACTATCTCTCTTTCAAGCATAACTGCATCCCTGCTGGTGGTCTTGGTTAGAGGGGCGGCACTTGTGGCTCGACTGGTCGTTGCCTTGGCTTTAGGCCTGACAAGATCAGGAGCATGCTTGCCCTCAAACAACTTGTGGCTCACCACAATCAGTCCTCCGCGTTTGCCAGCCTTATCCGTTGTTTTCAACACTCCGGGGTGTTGATGTACAAGCAGCTCAGAGATAAGGGATGAAAAGGCAATAGGTATTTTTACAGCAAGTGATCTGGCATGTCGGATAAGATGATCAATAACAAATTGCCCAAAATCAAGTGTAGACCTAGTACCTATTTGGAAGATAAGTATCGCCAGTTCTGGTTTGATAGAAGATGCGTGTGTGGAGGGAGCCCAATTTGCTACTCCAATGCGAAAGAGAATGGAGTACTTGGATGTAAGATCTAATGCTGCCACAGTGCCTTTGGTCGACCACTTTCTGCTTTTGTCTCCGGTAATCTCACGGAGTACCTTGTTCAGGTCAGGTGGAGGCATAGATCGAACCCGCTTTCTCCCCAGGAAGTCATTTATGTTGTCAGAGGAGATGTTGAAGCGAATGCCTCTGACATACACCTTCTCAAAATCCGGATCATCCGGAGTCCCAAACCCAGTAGACAAATTGGCAATAAATTCCTTGACCAAGAGGGGATAGTGATTACCGATGTTCGTGACGGTCTTCATAAGCTCTGCCTGTTCCAGAAGTTGGACAATGGCTTCTAGTCCCAGCAGTTCTGATGACAGGGTCTTCTCGGGGTACGCCGTTCTTTTGAACACAAATTCCGACCGTTTGGCACCGTCCGTAGAGTGAAATGACACGTTGTCATAAGGAACACTCAATGTGTTCTTGTCCTTGCTTTCCTTGTGGTAACCTCCTCTTCATCATCATCAGCTGCTTCATCCACTAATCTCCTTTTGGGGACACTTTTCTTCCCTTTTTCTTTGACGGACATCTTCTTCTTTTTGTTAGTGGGGCCTCCAGTATCTTTCACCTCCTTCCTCTTCTTGGTTTCTTTGAGTTTTTCAACCATCACAGCTAGACTTTCATTTTCTTCTAGTACCTTCTTCTTCAGGGATGACAACACCGTGTGTGCTGCCTCAGTAGCATCTTCTGTCGCATCTTCTCTAGCATCCAGAGGAACTTCTTCTGTGTTATTTATGGCGACACTGTTGTCCTTCTCAGCTTCTTCCTCGGCTTCTTCCGAGTCAGCGACTTCTTCTTCTATTACAGCCTTCTTTGTGGCTTCAGGAATGACATCTGTTGTACCTTCTTCCTCTCCTTCTCCTTCAGCAATACGCTCCAACCCATGACTGACTGGGGTCAAGTCTTTCTCTTCTCCTCCAGGATTAATTAGTTCCTCCACCACACCTTCTTGAGGTGGTTCTTGGTTTTCTAGAAGCGACTCCAACAAGTCACTATTTCTGGAGGTATCAGTGTTTGAGATAATGAAAGAGTCGATACCTGGGACATTTGTTGGTACTGGAACAGGAACAATCTGCATGGACGCTTCTCGACTTCCTTGGCCAAGATCAGTCTCCCTTTCTGGCCTTGTTAGGTATGTCATGGAGAATGCACAGCTTCCGGTTCGAGACCTTTTGGGAACTCGAGAAAAGATTGGCATTGGTGCTTCCTCCGTATGGGTTTCTTTGGGAGATTCCTCAGCTTTCTGCGCTTTTGGTCCTTTGATTCGACCTCCATGCTTGTTGATTTTTGCTTTGCTGCTCTTGGAGCTCCTTGCTTCTGCCCTCTTTGGTTCGGAGGCCTTCTTTGGTACTATCGTGCTCCGAGTTTTCACCATGTTTGTGTAGGTAGTGAGATTTTTGGTGCAGAATGTGAGAGGTGAGAGAGATGAGAGCGAACACGAGAAGGGGCAGACTAGGTTTAGATTTTTAAAATAAGTTGATTCAAATCAAATCTGTTGAAGTCCAAGCGTATCTTTTGTGACCTTTCCTTCCTTTATATGGGCTTTTGGTATGCTTGGCCCAATGGCATGTGTTGGGATTTTGGACCGGTTCATGAAGAGGCACCAACTAATTCCTCTTAACCGTTTATGCGACTTCTATTTCTCGGTGATGTTGCACAGACCGAGTGATGATCTGAGGTACTCAAATCTGCTCGCGTCTAATGCCTTTGTGAAAATATCAACAAATTGCTTCTCTGTAGGAATGTGCTCTAGGAAGATCTTCTTATCTTCGACTAGCTCTCGAATGAAGTGGTGTCTAATGTCAGTGTGTTTGGTCTTACAGTGTTGGACAGGATTTTTGGAGATGTTTATGGCACTGACATTATCACAATATAAAGTCATGGCTTCCTGTCTGACATTGTATTCGACTAACATCTGCTTCATCCATAGTAGTTGTGTGCAGCTACTCCTAGCAGCAATGTACTCCGATTCGGCAGTGGAAATGGAGACACAGTTTTGCTTTTTACTAAACCATGATATGAGGTTGTTGCCAAGGAAGAAGCATCCTCTATATGTGCTTTTCCTATCCGCTGTGTTTCCAGCCCAATCGGCATCACAATACCCCACCAGGGTAGAGGATGTGTCGAATGAGTATAACAAACCCAAGTCTGTAGTCCTAGAGACATATCTTATAATTCTTTTAGCTTGGGATAGATGACTAACCTTAGGATTAGCTTGATATCGACCACATACTCCTACCAAGTACGCAATATCTGGTCGACTTGCAGTAAGGTAGAGAAGACTACCGATGATGCTTCTGTATAGGTGTTGGTCGACGGTTTCTCCTAGATCATCTTTAGTTAGCTTGATATGTGTAGCTGTAGGTGTCCTTTTATGTGAGGCTTTTTCTAGCCCAAACTTCTTGACAATATTCTTCGCATATTTGCTCTGAGATATGAAGATGCTATCTTTTAGCTGTTTGATTTGGAAGCCTAGGAAATAGGTAAGCTCTCCCACCATGCTCATCTCGAATTCTGATTGCATCTGTTGAATAAATTTCTCTACCATCTTGCTAGACATCCCTCCAAAGACAATGTCATCGACATATATTTGAGCTATCATCAAATTCCCGTCCTCATTCTTCATAAACAGAGTCTTGTCGACTCCCCCTCTAGTGTAGCCGCTTTGAATCAGGAATTTTGTGAGCCTTTCATACAAGGCCCTTGGTGCTTGTTTCAACCCATAGAGAGCCTTCTTGAGTTTATTCACATGATCAGGATAGTGAGGATCAATAAATCCCATGGGTTGTGACACATATACTTCTTCATTGAGGTCCCCATTCATGAATGCACTTTTGACATCCATCTGGTAGAGCTTTATCTGTAGATGGCATGATATTCCTAGTAGGAGACAGATTGCTTCAAGTCTTGCTACAGGAGCAAAGGTCTCATCGAAGTCGACTCCCTCAATTTGAGTATACCCTTGAGCAACGAACCTGGCTTTGTTGCGAGTGATGTTACCAAGCTCATCGGACTTGTTTTTGAAAATCCATTTTGTGCCAATAATATTTCCTTCACTTGGTTTGGGCACAAGTTCCCATACCTGGTTCTTCTCAAACTGAATTAGTTCCTCTTGCATAGATTTGACCCAATACTCATCATTGATGGCTTCATTGATATTTTTGGGTTCAGTTTTTGAAACAAAGCAAATATTGCCTATCACCTCGTTGTAGTCTTCAGGAGGTTTTGGTCGAGTCTGTATGCCTTCATTCAGGTCTCCAATTACTCCAGAGATAGGATGATTTGTCTGGATTCTTCACGAGGGATTCTTGTTGCTGGTTTCAGGGACTATTTCATCGTTATCAACATTTTGACTAGCATATTTGTTTTCTGATTTGTTGCTAGCATCTTCTCTGACATCAGTAATGGCATCCTTCCTAACATTGTTGGGAGGATAGGCTCCATCTTCGTCTGTCGCATCTTCTGAGGCATCTTCACAGTCATCATCAACAACAACATTGATTGATTCCATCATGATTTTGGTTCGTTTGTTGAAGACTCGGTACGCGCGACTATTCCTTGAGTAGCCAAGGAAGATGCCTTCATCACTCTTTGGATCAAGCTTTCGACGAGGCTCTCTATCAGCCAGAATATAACAAGTGTATCCAAATATATGGAAGTACTTAACATTGGGCTTTCTCCCCCTCCATATTTCATAATGAGTTACAGACATACCTGGTAGGAGAGTGACTCGATTGTGGATATGGCAAGCAGTATTAATTACTTCTGCCCAAAAGTGAGTTGGTATGTCCTTGGCCAGCATCATAACTCTAGCCATCTCCTGTAGAGTCCTGTTCTTGCTCTCAACAATGCCATTCTGTTGGGGAGTGATTGGTGCTGAGAATTCATGAGCTATCCCTTCTAAGTTGCAGAATTCTGCAAATTTGCTATTTTGGAACTCTCGACCATGATCACTACGAAGGCGGATTATTTTGTCAATTGTTTCTCCTTTTTCTCGTTGGGCTTGGATACACAGATTTTTGAAGATCGAGAAGGTGTCTGATTTGTCACGAGGGAAGTCAACCCAAGTGTATCGTGAGTAATCATCTACACATACAAAGACATATCGTTTTCCTCCAAGGCTTTCAACTTGCATTGGTCCCATGAAGTCAACATGTATCAGCTCAAGTACTCGAGAGGTGGTAACATGCTGTAGCTTCTTGTGTGACATCTTGGTTTGCTTCCCAATCTGACATTCTCCGCAGATCTTTCCTTTTATTATTTTCAGGTTTGGTATTCCAGTGATGGCTTGCTCGGATATTTCCTTCTGCATGCTTCTAAGATTTAGATGTCCAAGCTTTCTGTGCCATAGTTTGGTTTTTTCTGCTTTGGAGATAAAACACTTTGCTGTTTCGATATGTGATTCGGGGGACCAGATATAACAATTATCCATTAAGCGGATTCCTTGTAGAATAGTGACTTGATCGGAGTCTTTTAATACACAACCTTCTTTAGTAAATTTTACTTCCGAACCTAGATCACAGATTTGGCTGATGCTAATCAGGTTTGCCTTAAGTCCTTCTATAAGTAATGCTTCGGTTAGGCAGGAAGCTCCTGACTTCTTGAGAACTCCTTTTCCAATGATTCGTGCTCGAATCCAATCTCCAAAGGTAACATAGCAGTTTGTATATAATTTGAAATTGGAAAAAAACTCTGGAGTACTTGTCATGTGTCGAGAACATCCACTGTCGAGATACCAGTCCTTGTTTGTTGATGCGCTTAAGGATGTATATGCAACATTAGCTCGATAGACTAGGTTCTTAGGTCTCCATTCAAGGCGGGATGTTTTCTGAGGTGTTGAGAGATGCTTTTGATGTCTCTTTTGGGGTAGTTGAGCTTGCTTCCTCTCAAGAAGTTGAAAACAAAAAGGTCTGATGTGACCTTGTTGACCACAGTAATGGCATATCCATTGATATTGATAAGCTGGTCTCTTGTAGTATTGTTGTCTTTGTGGAGGATGTCTTCTATCAGTTGCTTGAAAAGAACATGTTGTAGACGATGTCATGGCATTTGATGTAGGTCGTCCTGTAGGATGTGTTGAGGCATCTAGTGGTTTCTTGTCAACCATGGCTTGTTGTGGGACAAACTTCGTTACTGCTGTTGAGGGGATATCATGTGAGTACCTTAGTCCCGTCGTATCCTTGGACTGCTTTCCCACTGATAGAATCTTGTCAAGGCTTTCCGTGTTAGGATTCATCATTTTTACCGATTTAGTCATAAGACTAATTTCTCCATTAAGTCTATTGATTGCGTGTTTTAGCTCCACGATCGTCTCTAGAAATCTGGACTTCTCGTTGGTAAGACTGATAATCCGTTCACCTTGTTGATCAAGTATCAGAGTTTCCTTGATCCATCTGGTATGTAAGCCTTTGTATGCCTTGACTAGTTGCTCTTTAGTCCAATTCTCATTTGGAGTTGGATGGTGGTGATCATCATTGATATTGGCAGAATTATCAATGTTACATACAGAAGTAGTAATAGTGAATGCAACAAAGTTGCTTACCTATTCAGATCCACTATCTTCATTGTCATCGTGTGATAGGGTGGCATTGTAACCTCGTTTTTGTTGTTTATGGAAATTTGGACATTCTCTACGGAGGTGGCCGAATCCTTCACATTCATGACATTGAAGTCCTTTGTTTTTGTTGTTTTCTTCCCCACTCCTGTTTGGTCTGTAAAGACTTCCTCCTGTTTGAGCTTTTTGTGGAGCTTTCTTTCTGCATTTGTTGTGACATTCCGTCCACCCATTCGACTGAATCTTCTCATGACTTTGTTATAATTTCTTGTGAGAAGGGTCATTGTAGCATCGATGTCTTCGTCAGAATCAGATTCCTCAGGATCTGGTTGCTTGTGGGTTGAGCTTTTGAAAGCAAGTCCTCTGTTCCTTTTCTCATGTTAGGCAGAGACAACTCATAGGTCATTAGAGACCCCATCAGCTCATCAAATTTTTTAGATCTTGAGGTCATGAACTTCCTCAATTGCAGTGATCTTCATCTTAAACCTAGGGCTAAGAGCACGCAGAGTTTTTCTTACTAATTTTTCATCAGACATTGGTTCTCCCAGAGAGTAGGATTCATTGGCTAGATCACGAATAGGAACATTGAATTCTGCAATTGATTCGTCCTATTTCATGACAAGGGCTTCGGAGATTTTTGTTAAGTATTGCAGTTTTTATTCTCTAACCTTGGTTGTTCCTTCATATGCAACTGCAAGGATGTCCCATGCGGATTTTGCAGTTGTGCATGTGTTGATTAGTCTGAATACGTTCTTGTCAACACCATTGAAGACAGCATTCAAAGCTCGAGAATTTCCCAGTGATTCTTCGTCTTCATCATCAGTCCAGTCTTTTTCTGGTTTTGGACCGATAGGGTTTCCATCATTGTCACTGAGTTGTGGAACATTCCAACCATTTATCACAGCCTTCCATGTTTTGTTGTCAAGTGACTTCATGAAGGCACACAT
Organism: Geranium rotundifolium; assembly: GCA_963920655.1. Classification (NCBI taxonomy): domain Eukaryota; kingdom Viridiplantae; phylum Streptophyta; class Magnoliopsida; order Geraniales; family Geraniaceae; genus Geranium; species Geranium rotundifolium. Next base: position 38,471,402 of record OY987311.1, read on the forward strand.
TCGAGCTTTCCAATAACCGTAGTTACTTCCATCTAGAATAGGTGGTCGATTGATGGATCCTCCTTCTCTGGTATTGTCCATCTTGATCAAAATATTTGTTTAGAAATTCACCTAAAGCTGTAGGTGCCTCCTCTGGTACCAATTGAAATTTTTATCAATCTAGTCGTGCAAGATGTCACACACAATGTTACGTGGGAAGCTACAACACTGTGTATGACTTCTTGTGTAGATAACGCAGGACAGAAATATAAAGCTATAAAGAATGACACAGCAGATTGTTTACCCAGTTCGGTGCAACGTCACCTACGTCTGGGGGCTCTCAGCCTAGTGGAAAGATTTCACTTATCAGTAATTCGTCAGAACATACAAGTACCTGTGATCAACCCTAGATCTATACTTTATGCTACGTCTTACAGTGCAATCTATCTCAGGGTCTCCCCCTGAATCCAAGACTCCGTCTTGATTCCACTCTTCGAGCAATCGTCTTGCTCTGTCTGTTCAAGTCTTCGCACAACTTGGTGGTTGCGTGTAGTCTTCACTCACGCGATCAGTAAACCCTCAATCACCTAACTCTCAATAGTTATGTGATGCACAATATCCTTAGCTCGATCTGCAATTTCTCAGCCCGTAAACCTTCATGTCTAAGAACCTTGCAAATTATTGCTAGGAAACAAATAAAGAACCACACGATTGCTAAGGGGGTAGCCTAAGCTTTTACAGCAATCGAGGATGAGTACTAGCCCTAAAGGGTTTCCTCTTAATCGCCGTCTTTCTTCTTTCCAGATTTGAAGTCGTTCTGGAATTTCCTAATTGTCTTTCCCGATTTCTGTCGATCAGGATGTTTGCCGAGACGCCGTCCACTATGTTACACAAGATGTCGCAGAAGATGCTTCGGCATTCTTTGCAACATGTTCTTCAATTCCTTTAAAAATCAGCCAATCTCTAAAACCGTCGTAACTACACTCATCTTGGGTTGGAGCCTTTTGGATGATTTGGCTGGTATACGACCACTCCTAGTTCCCACCATTGCTATAATTTTGGTAGTTATCTGAAAAGGGAACCGCTACAGATCCTGGTTTGAGACAAACCCTAAAAGGTTGGGGATGGTGGTGGAGAGGGCGGGAGAATAGGAAGAATGATCTGAAACATCTTGCCTTCTTCTGTAGGTAGATGAATTGTTTGGGTTGGTGGTTGGGCAATTGTCATGTCAAATAATGAAAAAAATAAAGGATTTTCTAACTTAAACTCGTGTGTGCCTTGGTATGTAGTTGGGCCCATATTCGATTTTGTGGACCCTTAGTAGGTTTAGAAAGAGAGAGAAACAAATCAACAAACCTCCCTTGCTTTACTTGGTGGTTATTGCTCAATACAACAAACTCACAGGGAGGACCTTAGAGTCTCAAACCTATTTGCATTCAACGCCTTTATGAAGATATCAACAAGTTGTTTTTCAGTAGGGAGATACTCTAGATTTATTTTCTTGTCCTCTACAAGCTCTCGAATACAGTGATGCATGGTGTCGATATGTTTAGTCTTGCTGTGTTGAACATGATTCTTTGAGATGTTGATAGCATTGATGTTGTCACAGAATAATGTCATGACACTTGCTTGACACCATATTCTGCCAGCATCTGTTTCATCCATAGAAGCTGAGTGCAGCTTCTTCCAGCAGCAATATACTCGGACTCCGCTGTAGATAGGGTAATGCAATTTTGCCTTTTGTTGAACCAAGAAACAAGGTTATTTCCCAGATAGAAGCTTCCACCAGAGGTGCTTCTTCTCTCAGAAGTGCTTCCTGCCCAGTCAGCATCACAGTATCCAACAAGTGTAAAGGATGTGTCGAAGGACTATAGTAATCCTAATTCAGTCGTTCCAGATATGTACCTTATGATTCGCTTGGCTTGAATTAGATGGCTTGCCTTTGGATTAGCTTGATATTGAGCACAAATACCCACTAAGAAAGCTATGTCAGGTCCACTTGCAGTGAGATATAGAAGGCTTCCAATGATGCTTCAATAGATGCTTTGGTCTACCGGTTCACCTTGATCATCCTTGTTGAGTTTGCTATGAGTGGAAATAGGGGTTCTTTTGTGGGAAGCCTTTTCCAACCCAAACTTCTTCAAAATGTTCTTAGCATACTTGTCAGACAAAGATGCCATCATTCATTTGCTTGATCTGGAAACCAAGAAAATAGTTTAGCTCCCCGACCATGCTCATCTCGAATTTAGACTGCATATGTTACACAAAACGTTCCACAATCTTGTCAGACATTCCTCCAAACACAATGTCATCAACGTATATTTGTGTAATCATGATGTTGCTTCCTTCCTTTTTTCACGAATAGATTTTTATCAACTCCCCCTCGAGTATACCCATTATGAAGTAGGAACTGAGTCAAGCGTTCATACCAACCCCAGGTGTTTGTTTAAGACCGTAGAGGGTCTTTTAAGTTTGCAGACATGTTGTGGGAAGCTGTGATCTTCAAACCCCTTTGGTTGAGCAACATACACCTCCTCATTAAGATATCCATAGAGAAAGGCACTCTTCATATCCATCTGGTAGAGTTTAAATCGCAGATGACAAGCAATGCCCATAAAGAGTCTGATGTCCTCAAGTCTGGCAACTGGAGCAAACGTCTCGTCAAAATTCACTCCTTCTACTTGCTAGTCTACCATTGTGCTACAAGTCTACCATTGTATATCCTTGTGCTACAAGTCTACCATTGTTTCGAGTGATATTCCCTTGCTAGTCAAACTTATTCTTGAATATCCACTTTCTCCCAATAACATTGACATTGTTTGGCTTGGGTACTAGTTCCCAAACAACATTTCTTGGAAATTGAACCAATTCTCTTGCATGGCATGTACCTAATATTTATCATTGATAACTTCTTGCACATTCTTAGGTTCAATTGTTTAGAGAAAGCAGAGTTTACCTATCATATCCTTGTATTTTACTAGAGCCTTTTGACGAGTCCGCACACCTTCATTAGTGTCACCAATCACCTCATGCGCTGGATGATTCTTTTGAACTCTTTTAGAGGGGATTCTCTGTTCTGTTGTGGTTGAAGGTTCTTTGTTAGGAACAATGTTACTCTCATCTTTAGGTTCTAAGTCATGAGCTTCATCGCTAGCATCCATCTGGACATTTGGAGTACTTGGAATCTCTTCTTCATTGTTAGGTTGGTCAAAATCATCATTATTAACACCACATTTATGGACTCCGTCATGGACCTAATACGCTTATTAAACACACGAAAGGCACGACTGTTCCTGGAGTATCCAAGAAAAATACCTTCATCACTTTTAGGATCAAGTTTGTGTCGTGGTTCCCTATCAGCAAGTACATAGCATACAGACCCAATGACATGAAGTATTTGACATTAGGCTTTCTCCTCCTCCATATTTTATAAAGAGTAACCGAAGTACCTGGACGAATTGTAACTCAATTATGAATACTGCAGGCCGTATTAAGTGCCTCTGCCCAGAAGTGGGGAGGGATGTCTTTGGAAATCATCATCAACCTAGCCATTTCTTGAAGATTACGATTCTTCCTTTGTACGATCCCATTTTGTTGAGGTGTGATGGGGGCTGAGAATTCATGAGCTATTCCTTCAACATCACAGAATTTGACGTAGCTTATATTTTCAAATTCTCTTCCATGGTTAGTCCTAAGTCTGACCACTTTACCAATGCTTTCTCCTTTCTCCCTTTGGACTCTTCGGCACAAAGCTTCAAAGACAGAGAATGTGTCTAACTTTTCACGAATAAAGTCAGCCTAAGTATACATTGAGAAGTCGTCGAAATACAAAAAGATATATTTCTTTCCTCCAAGGCTCTTGACTTGCATAGGTCTAATGAGATCGACATGCAAAAGTTCTAAAACTCGAAATGTGGTAAGATGTTGTACCTTCTTGTGCGACGTTTTGACTTGTTTACCTATTTGACATTCCCCACAGATTTTTCCTTCGATGATTTTTAGTTCTGGGATTCCAATTACGGCCTTTTCTAAGAGAATTTTCTGTATACTCCTTAGATTTATACGTCCAAGCTTCTGGTGCCAAAGTTTGGCTTCTTGTGCCTTGGATAGGAAGCATTTGGTAGATATGGGAGCTGATGTTGGAGACCATAGATAGCACTTATCTTGTGACCTAAGTCCTTTCATCACTTCTTCCTGGTGCTTATTCATTACTACACACTTGTCACAAGAAAAGTTAACAGATAGGTCTAGATCACATAGTTTACTGATGCTGATAAGGTTGGCAGCAAGTCCTTCTACTAATAGCGCCTCCGTTAGGCAAGGGGAGTTGGGGTGGTTGAGCTGCCCCTTTCCTACCACTCTAGTCTTTACACCATCACCAAAGGTAACATAACAATTTGAGTATGGTGTTAAGGCAGTCAAGAATGAGCTATTACCATTCATGTGTCGAGACGAGCCACTATGAAGTACCAATCATTACTTGTAGAGGCTTTTAGAGGGGTATATGCAATATTAGCCCGATAGTGTACCTCTTTTATTGCCATTCTTTTCGAGGTTGAGAATTTTTTATGGCTTTGTTTTTTTAAGAGAGCTCTGTCCGTTTATGCGATAGCAAAATGGTCAAATATGTCCTTTTCATCCACAGTGATGGCACACCCAATTATGCTTTTTGTTCCTTAAGCCGGATTGCATATGGTTGGGATGGTGCTGCTGTGGCTGACCGTTGTGTGACATATGTTGTGACATGTTGTTGGCAGCCTTTTGAGGGACGAAGATGGTCTGAGATGATGGGCCTTCTTTTGAGTAGACAAGTCCTTCCATGTTCTTTGCTGGTTTACCAATGGATAGAATTTTGTCCAGAGTTTCAGTGCTAGGATTCATCATTTTGACAGACTTGGTCATGTGATCTAGCTGTCTAGTTAATCGAGCTACTTCTCGTTTGAGATTAATAATGGTTTCGATAAGTCTTGTCTTGTCTTCATTTAGAGAGAGAATGAGTGTATTCTGTTTTTTCAAGAACATGTGAATCTTCAAGCCATTTGACATAGCACTCGTTGTATGCATTATTTAGGGTTTCATCAGATAGTTCATCATCAGAACCATAATTTTTTAAGGATTCAGTAGGTTGATCAATCTTTGTTGATGTGGAGGCTGTGAAAGCAACATAGTTATTCATCTGTTCAGTGTCGCGATCCTCTTCTTCTTCATCTGATAGAGAAGTATTGAATCCCTTCTTCCGTTTCTTCAGGTTGTTGGGACATTCCTTCTGTATATGTCCATAGCCTTCACATTCAAAGCATTGGACTCCTTTTTCTTTTCCTGATCGCGCACCTTTTCTTCCATCTCTGTTGGTGCTTTCAAACTTCTGAAACTTTTGCTGAGGTTTGTCTTTGACATTTCGAGAGACATTCTTCCCTGCCATCTGGTTGAATCTTTTCATAACTTTGTTATAGTTCTTGGCCAGCATAGCAATTGTGTCATCGACTTCACTGTCTGAATCAGAATGCACTTGTTTTTTCTGACCATGGGTTGAACTTTTGAAGGCTACTCCTTTGTGTTTCCTTTCAATAGTTGGAAGAAAGAGCTCATAAGTCATGAGAGATCCCATAAGTTCATCAAATTTCAAAATTGTTAGATCATGAACTTCCTCTATGGCAGTGATTTTCATCTTGAACATAGGGCTTAGTGCTCTCAGAGTTTTTCTAACTAGATCTTGGTCAGTCATCGGTATGCCAAGGGAATAGGACTCATTGGCCATGTCCCTAATGTGTACGTTTAACTCCACTATGGTTTCGTCTTCATTCATAGAGAGAGCTTCAAAGTTGGTGGTGGGGTTTTGCAGTTTCTGCTCTCGGACTTTAAAGGTTCCTTCATAAGCAATATCAAGAGTGTCCTAAGCTACTTTGGCACTTATGCATGTGTTGATGATTCTAAAGACATTCTTATCAACCCTGTTAAATAGAGCATTGAGTACTCGAGAGTTACCTAGGGCTGCCTCATCTTCTGTAGGGGTCTTTTCTTTCTCGGGTTTGGGACCAGTTGATAGCATTTGTACCCTAGGTGCCAATTGGAATAGTCTGCAAATGTCTGTAATAGTTTATCATCGTTTGAAATGATTAAAATCGGCTTTATATTACTTATGTGTTGAAGTAATATGTTAAAATGTGATATGATCTATGACCACGAAAGTAGTAGAACCATAGATCTGTACGGATCAAACTTAACGGTCCCTGGTCAAATATGCTTCAATAGAAGCGACCAGTATGAGGATGTATCTTTATGATATAGTTCTACTCGTCACTGGGATACGGGATCCCAGAATCATATAATAGATATCAGACAACCCGACATGAATAGTGTTGTATAGATACAATCATGAACATATTCAGTGTCGTAACTTGTCATTGTATCCTTAGACAGATGAGTCTTTTTAATCGCTATGCAATGGACGTCCGGCTTTGACTTGCGCCTAACACTATCTGTAACATGATAGCAATAACGGGCATGATTGGGTGGGGGACGGATTGCATGAGTGACACGAAAGACGGCTAAGGGATTTATCCCTCATACTGTGGTATGAGAATGATATCCGTTTAGTCCACTTGATCGAGAGTGACTGAAAGGAAGTGCATGGCTATGCCAGTGATATGGGTTATCAGTTTTCAGTCATCTCACATATCAAGAAATGTGATTGATCAAAATAAGGATGACGACTTTATGCCTTATGAACAATCGGATACCTAGCGATAAAAGGATAATGACTTGGACGACAGACAGGTTATGTCGATTATTTCAACTATAATGCACATTGGGTAATCATAATGGTATACTAGAGGTCATTTATGATGGACCGGGTAAAATGGCATTTTATGCCGATCTGCCAACGTGGCATGAGCCTAAAAGGGTCACACGCCAAGGATATGGGTTGCGGGAGATAAGGAAATGTCGGCATTTATTGAGACACGAGACATGGCCAAAACGGGGCAATTTGGGCCGTGGGCCCGTGTAAGTGAGAATGATTTGTGAATCGAGAAAAACGGGTTTTTTCGTCGATGTCGCATCGGACTTTGTTTGATAAGTTTGAAAAAGGGGACTTTGTTTGATAATATTTGGACTCGGCACGGGACCATATGGCCAAAGCAATTGAGCTTCGGCCAATGAGGCCCAAATATGGCCGGCCCATTTAGGCCCAATTGTGGCATGGCCCATATTGGCCGATGGCCATGCTTGGTGGATATGGATGATGAGCATGGAAGCCCATGCCTCCCATACCTCTCATCATTTCACATCACCATCACTTAATAACATATTATATTTCTAACACCACACCAATGTTGGGTTTTTGTGCCCTAGCACAATTTATTTTCAATCTAATCATGTAATAAAGATTATTAGTTGAAATAAAATCGGCATTCATATTACTAAGTGTTGTAGTAATATCTTAAGTAAGATTTGATTTGTATCATTGATGTGTCAACACATAATAGTAGATCTACAGATCAGATAAAATCCTACTTAAGTAGTTCCCGATCAAAATAGTTTCATAAGAAGCGATCGGTATAAGGCTAACTCTAAATGATCACGCTCTACTGATCATGGCCAGAAGGGGGCTAGAGTTAGGTCATAGTATCACCAGTCAGGGGTGATATAGGACGACCCGAATCATGATTATGTTACGTAGACACAGTCATGAACATACTCATATGTCGGATCATGAAATCACATCCTCAGACCGAAGGACCATTGAGGTCAATATGTAATGAGTGACGAGTTTGACTCAGTCTAACGTCTCCTGTAAAAGGGTTACAATAACGGCTGTGATTGGCTCGATCACAAGTTACATAAGTTGACTAGATGGATCGCTGAAGGATTTATCCCTCATACGGACGTGTGAGCAGATATCAGTTTAGGCCACTTGATGAGTGCAACTGAAATACAATAGCATGGCCATGCAGACGATACGTAGTATCAGTTATAATTCAGTTAACTCAGAATCAAGAAACAGGACAATAGAACGAGGATGACTTGTCTATGCCTCGTGGTTGTCAAAGATATCAAGAGGATAAAAGGATAAATTCATGAACGACAAGGTTAAGTCGAAATCTCGATAATCACAAGCGTTGGGTAATCATGATGTCTTGCTAGAGGCCACTCATGATGGAAAGGGTGAAATGGTAATTTTACCAGTCCGCCGACGGGTCGTGAGCCTAGAGGGTCACACACTTTAGGTTGAGTAAAACGGATGGATTCATATGGAGGAATCATGAGAGAGACAAAATCCGGTTTTGGGTTAAATCGGTTTAGACCGATTTCGGTTTAGGATTAAACCGGAATCAAGAACGGTTTAGCAAGACTAATTAATTATAATCTAATTAAATAGATTTAATTAAATTAGCTAAACTGGGCCTAGCCATAATGGGCTAAGCCAGAATGGGCTTCTCTACACAGTTAATTAAAAGCTTTGGGCTTTAAGCCCATTAAGGCCTTTAATTAATTAAAAGCCCGATTAAGGTCTATAAAAGGGAAATTTTCAGATCTGAAAATTAAGCAATTATTTTACAAACCCTAGCCGTCTTCTCTCTCTCTCCCTGCCAAGATTCGACCGGACCCCTCCCCTCCCCGTGCTCCGTCCGTTTTGCTTGCTTCGATCTTCTAGCAAGGTTCGTTGCAATTATCCTTTGGATTGCTCTTCCTGTGTGGACGATCTTTAGAGGTTACTAAATCCAATTTAGTAACAAGGAGATTTTTGATTCAAGGTAACAATTAATTTTAATCTTGTCTAGATCTCATGATCATGCAAGATCCGTATTAATCATGGAACTTTGAGGTTAAATTTCTTGTATGGGCATGAAATTAATTGACTGGAACCCTCAAATATTTCCTTCAGACAAAAGGGTCACATTCGCCTTTCTGTTTCAACCTGCACAAAGAGACATCCACTCAAGCCAAACTCTCTCAACACAAGAAAGCTCTCAAGCAGGTTTGGAAGGTAAAAGATGTATCGTACAAAGCTAACATTGCTTATACCACTCTAACTGCTTCATCTAGTAAAGTTTGGTATTTTGACAGTGGATGTTCAAGACATATGACATGTGACAGAAGATTGCTAATCAATCTCAAACCATGCTTTGTTGGACATTTCACATTTGGCGATGGTGTCAAGGCCAGGGTCATTGGGAAGGGACAACTCAAACTTCCTGGGATTGATTGCCTGAAGGAAGCACTTCTCATGGAAGGACTAACGGCTAATCTTTTGAGTATTAGTCAGTTATGTGACCTCGACTTAATTGTTAATTTAACTCGTGACAAATGCTCAGTGATCACAGCCAACAAGGTCGAGCTAATGCAAGGAAGTCGATCAAGAGATAACTGTTATCTCTGGACATCTTTATCAAACAATGTTGGTACTTCATGCATGTTCACCAAAGCAGATGAAGCCCAACTATGGCACCAACGACTTGGTCATCTAAACCTTAAAAGCATGAGGAAAGTTATATCTGAAGAGGCTATCATTGGTGTTCCTCCTCTAAAGATAACCATCCTCTAAAGTTATATCATTGGTGTTCCTCCTTTAAACATCCTGGCATACATGATGGATCCCACAGCCGAAGCATAAGGGATCTTACTCATCCTGCTCAGCTTATCAGAAGTACTAGGACTCTGTAGCTTGCTGAGCTTAATGCCATGACGCATAGGTATGTATCCTTTCTTAAAATCAAGCATTGAGATCTTCTCAACACTTTACCTATGTACATGTTCTGACTTAGCAACATGTTCTGACTTAGGCCCAAAATCCTTTTGGAATGATCTGTAGGGATCCTGATGCCTACATGAAATGTAGCATCACCTAAGTCCTTCATCGATAAGTACTTCCCTAACCAAGCTTTGGTGGCAAGGTCGGGATGTCATTCCCGATGAATAAATATCAAGAATACAATATTACTCCCATTCGCTCTCTTATGTGCGCAAGGTTCACTTTTGTTTTTGATGAAGCCGAGTTCCCTTACAGCTTCATAAAAACGAATGTTCTAACTCCGTAAAGCTTGCTTTAATCCATAAATGGATCTAAGCAGCTAACAAATCTTTCCGGGATTCTTTGAATCTACAAAACCCACAGGTCGTGTGATATACACGCCATCTAGTAAGTTCCTGCTAAGGAAGGGGTTTTGAAATCCACCTGCCATAGTTATGGCTAAGAATAATCCGGATCAATCTGACCATTGCTACTGGTGAAAAGATGTCATCATAATCCGTGTATTGAATCTGACGATAACCTTTTACAACCATCCTAGCCATATTGGTCTGAGGACTTCCATCTATGTCGGTCTTGATCCTATAGACCCACTCAGAACCGATGGATTTTATCCCAGAGGTTTGATCCACCAAGCACCCGACTTGGTTTTCATACATGGATTTCATTTCCTCACTCATGGCATTCTACCATTTTTCGGAGTCTGGACTGGTTAAAGCTTGTCTGCAGGTTTTTGGATCATCCTGATCCACCAACATCACGTCATTTCCCTTAGTAGCTGTGAAGCCATATCTGTCTGGAACATGAAGAGATCTTTCAGACCTCCTTAGACCATTTGGAATTTCCGTAGGGATTGATTCTTCATCGGCGACCATCTGAGGCTCCAGTACTTCTACATCTTGCATAGCAGGCTCCTGAATTACTTCAGGTTGTTCCGTATCCTCTCGAATTTCTTCGAGATGCACGAGACTCCTACTAGCTATTTTGGAAATAAAACATTTCTCCAAAACTACCCCTCCTCGAGCAACAAAGACTTTGTACTCACTGGGTATGTAGAAGTTGTATCTCTTAGTTTCTTAAGGATACCTTATGAAGACACATTTGTCTGATTTGGATGCCTGCATCTCTGCTACCCAAATCTTTCAGGAAAAACATACTAAACTATTTCCCACACCATATATGACTATAGTCCATTTCTTATTTGGCTACTACGTGAAGGCGCACGCATCCAAATAGAACTGACCATCTCATCCCGCTCCCATCCCAATGAATACTACGCGGAGGCGCACGCATCCACAATAAGGGGAGACGTAATGAGTGTCATGTGGCGTACCTTCTGTGACTCTGGCCCAACTCTTATTTGGCTACTACGCGGAGGTGCACGCATCCAAATAGAATTGATTACCTTATTCAGCTCACATCCCAATGAATGCGACACGGAGGCGCACGCATCCACAGTAATAGGAGACAGAATGACTGTCACCAGGTGTATTATCGTTGTCTTTATCGGAGCCCGATTCACAATGAATGCGGCCGTTTCCAGAGTCAAGTATTAGTTCAACTCTCTTCTGGCCTGAGTACTAATAGGTCCACATACGTCGGAATGTATTAGACTTAATAAGTTACTCGCCTTTCACATAAACCTGTGGAAGGTGCCTTTGTCATTTTGCCAATTAGGCGAGACTTGCATCTTTCAGTTTGAGTGAATTCAAACGGACTTAAAAATCCACACTTGTGAAGTGTTGAAATGCGTTTCTCGCTCATTAGGCAAGACTTGCATCTTTCAGTTTGAGTGAATTCAAACGGACTAAAAAAGTCCACACTTGTGAAGTGTTGAAATGCGTTTCTCGCTCATTAGGCAAGACTTGAATCTTTCAGTTTGAGTGAATCCAAACGGACTTAAAGTCCACACTTGTGAAGTGTTGAAGTGCGTTTCTCGCCTATGTGCCTTAAATGACAATGTCGGATTATAACTTGGTTTAAATCAATAGATTTAAGCCTTTTCTTATTTATGTTATAGCGATTAAGCTTACCAACGTAAATATCTGATCCTGAAGACGTGGATACCCACTCTTCTTCACATGATCCTTGTATTGCTTACAATCCCTTATTTCCGTGTCCTGACTCATTGCAGTGATAGCATATCTCCTCCAATTTGTCCTTAGAATTCACAGCAGTTTTGGGAGCTGCTTGAACCTTTGGACGCTTGGGGTGTCTGATCTGCCCTGCAAGGTGCCCAGGAGCCTTACCCTTACCCAGATCAGCTTTCTTGAAGCTGATCTTCTTGTTGACCATAAGGACCTCCTTGGTCTTGCCCTTGAGGTTCTTTTTCAGTGGTCACAAGTATCCCGTGAAGCTCTGTTAAGGACTTGTCCATGTCATGCATATTGTAATTTACTATAAAATCACTATATGTATCTGGAAGTGACTGCAACATAAGATTTGCAGCCATTTCAACCTGATCATCAAAACCAAGTCTGGTTAGATGTTACTAAAGACATTAAATCTTCGTGACATGGGGACTAATAGGGCTCCAGCCTTAAGTTTGCAGGAGTTAAGTTCTATAAAAGTATCATATCTTTTGACACGAGCTTTCTTCTTGAACATTTCCTTGACCTCTGCCTTACAGGTATGAGGGTCATCTGAAACGTTCCGGAACTGCTTCTGCAACTCTGGCATCCTACTGCCCGCCATAATGCATGACTCGTCGATTTGGTTACTAAGAAACTTTGATAAGTATCCTTAGTGCCCTAGCGGCGTTCAACGGTGGCTCGGCAGGAGGTTTCTTGGTAAGGATATACTACTTGCGTTCATGCTTGAGTACAAGCCTCAAGTTTCTATTCCAATCTGAGTAATTCACGCCCTTGAGTCTGTCCTCAATCTGGACTCTCAGTGCGCTATTACTCCTTTGTGTTGTGTTTGCCTTTTAGTTCTACATGGTAAAATTAATTAAAATTCAAGTTGGAGATTAAGTTACAAAACATTTGTCTGATTCTAACATTAGAATCTGAACCAGGATCCTATCATACCCTCAATTGAAGTGAACGGAGGCTCACTGCTCCAATTGAGAGCATCAAGGTAGGAATACATCCATTTACAAAACCATGTAATTCCTGGCTAGGGTCTGTACTAAAAGTACACGGCATACCCTATACTGATACCCTACGTCATCCCTAGCTGACAATCGTAGACAAGTCTACCAAGCTTGAACTATGGATATAACTAATGTGACTACTACGCGGAGGCACACGCACCCACACAGAACTACCCATCTCATCCAGACTTTTTCTCTATGAATGTTACGCGGAGGCGTACCGACATCCATAAGGTCAAACCCCTTTTGAGTGCCCAAACTTGGATGGTATAACGCTTGACTTGTAGTTATTTGCATTTAAGTGAATTATAAAAGTCTGATTGTACATCGATACAATCTTAATCTGGAATAATCAATTGCAAATCCATGCAAAGATGATCCCTTAGCCGGTTACATGCGAGTCTGATTAAATTCCGATTTTAATCTTTGCATGTGGGTGATAGCAAATCATACATAAACTTGTATATTTAAACTATCATACATTCATACATTCAAACATATAAATGTAACGATAAAATATTCATAGCTAAGCCCATCTTAGGTTCCTAAGAATCTAGCAAAACCGATCCTAAAGACATGGTCTTCAAGATCTTTCTTAAAATGAAAATCTAATGGGCTTAGCTAACATCATGTGGAAAACATCATGTGATCAAAGATCATATTATCAATCAATATACTGATCAAACAAATAATTTTTCCAAATTTTATCTTTCTTAAGTGTGGAAAAATTCCGGTTTATCGAAACCGGACGGTTTAATCGATTAATTGAATTTTGGACCGGTTCTCGCTGGTTTATCGAAATCGAACCAAATCTGAAAATTAAATTTTTAGGGTTTCCAAATATCCTCGCGAACCAACCGGTTCAGCTTGAATCTGGTCGAGCCAAACCGGCTCAACCGAAGGTCGCCCGCGGAGGCAACCACGGTGGCCCGTGAGGGCTGCCGAGGTCGCCCGCGGGGCTGACCGTGGTCGGCCACGAGAACGACCATGGTAGCCCGCGAGGGCAGCCATGGTTGCCCCTAGGGCAGACCCTGGTCGCCCGCGAGGCAACCATGGTGGCCCTCACGGGCTGCCATGGTCGCCCGCGGCAGCGACCATGGTCGCCCGCGAGGGCTGCCATGGTCGCCCGTAGGCGACCCTCGTCGGCCCATGGTGCTGACCTTGGTCTGCCCAAGGGCATTCCATGGTCCACCAAGGGACTCGACCTGGTCGGCCATTGCTAAGCCATGGCTAACCCGAAAAACCCCACAAAAATAATTAATTTTCCAATTTCCAAAATCAATCAAATCTGAATTTTTTTTTTGATTTACATGCATGCTAATGATGAAGAACACATATAAGCATAAAAAAATATCAGATTTAAACATATACAAATAAAAATAACAACCACGCTCTGATACCACTGAAAGAGATCACCACGGGTTCCAAATAATGAATATCATGCAGGGGACTTTATGTAACCGTGGTGATCGTAAAAAGCTTGATCTTAATGCCATTTGAACATGTTATAAACATAATTAAAGATCTGATATTTACCTCTTTTAATCGACAAGAACACAAGTGTAGTGTTCTCTCTATCAAGTCCACACAAGAACACAACCGAAATGGTTTTTCACTCAATCTTTTGCTAGAAATTTTGAGAGAAAACAAGAGCAACAATGGAGGAAGAGAGGGAGAGAATTTTCAGCCATTAGAGGGAGAGAATAAGGAAGGAAGTTGATGAAAAAATCAAGGATAAAATGAATAGATATTATGTGATTTTAATTTGAAATTAAATTGAATTTCAAAATTAAAATTGCATTATCTATCCCTTTATTCTTTCTTATTTGATTTTGTTCCCTCTCTTATCTTAAATCCCTAAATGGGCTTGAAGCCCGTTTAACTAAAACCCAAATTAAACCCATTAACTTGAGTTCTAATTTCGGTTTAGTCAAAACGGCTCAATTTCCTCGAATTGATTTCTTCAACCGTCGGGTTAAAACCTTAGGCCAGAAAACTACCGAATTGTTCTCAATTCTCATCCATAATTGTTTTCATGTATCGTGCTTAATGCGTGTGACCCTCTAGGCTCACGAATAATTCGCAGACTGGTAAAATTACTATTTTACCCTTTCCATCATAAGTGGCCTCTAGCAAGACATTATGATTATCCAATATTCGTGATTATCGATTATTCGACTTAACCTGTTATCGTACATGTCACTGTCCTTTTATCAAACCGATATCCAAATTGATCAATAGGCATAGAATGGTCATCCTAATTTATCAATCACTGTTTCTTGATATCTGAGATGACTGAAAACTGATACTAAGGTATCATCTGCATGGCCATGCTCTTTCTTCAGTCATACTCATCAAGTGGCCTAAACGGATATATTTCTCATACCGAATTATAAGTGATAAATCCCTCAGACGCCTTTCGAGTTCACTAGTGCAATAAACGCCAAAGCCAATCGAAGCCGTTATAGTTACCCTTTTACAGATAACGTTAGACTAGGTCAAACTTAGGTATTTGTTACATAGTGTACACAAAGACTCCTTGGTCTTAGGATATAATGACAAGTAACGATATGTGAGTATCTCATGACTGGATCTATGCAGCATACTCACAATCGGGTTGTCTGATATCTGTGATATAACTCCGGCACATACTTCGGCCTGATGATATCTGTGATATAACTCCGGCACATACTTTGCCATGATTAGTAGAGCGTGATCACAAGGAGTTAGTCTCATACTGATCGCTTCAGAACGAAGCTTAGCTGATCAGGGACTCATCAAATGTAATTCTTTCTGATCTATAGATCTACTATTAGTGGTTACACACATAATGACATAGATCAAATTACATTCGATATATTACTACAACACATTAGTAATATATGCCGATTTATTTATTCGGAAAGATGATAAAACATTACATCTGTAGATCGCTTTTATATTGGACTGGGGCATAACTCTAACAACATGCCCTTGTGTTTCCATTATTTATTTTTCGTATATGAGTTTAATTATGTCATGACAATTGTAATTTTGGAAAATATGTTAAAATTGGATTTTATCGAAAATTATTGAATTTGTCGGGTCCAAGACAAGACTCTTGGGGAGCCGGATTGGAGGTACTGGACGGAGGTTACTGGAGGCCGGCGTTGGCCGGCGGTGACCGAGCTCGTCCCTGCCCTGGCCGAGGCCGAGGTTGGCGAGAAGCTCGGTTTGGGTTTTCAAACCCCAAACCGGGCCGTGAGGTTGGGCTCGGCCCAAATGGGCTTTGGCCCATTGGGCTTGGGCCCAATAGGTTTGTGCACGGTGTTTGATCCGTGGCATGAACCCGTGATCCAATATTTTGAAAACTTTCAAATTTGATCGGTTTCGTTAAACCGTTTTTCGAAAAGGTCTAGTTTCGATAAACCCGACCAAGCAACTTGGCAAAGTTAAAACCGGAAAATTGCATCTTGTTTGATAACATGTTTGTGTGATAACATGTTGGATGATGTGATGATATGTATGATGCATTAGTATCCCATAACAATTTTATCGCTTTCACGGTTTGCACACCGTTAATGTTAGCGTGTAATTATTCTTTTATTCAAGCCGTTAAATGTGTAATTATTTTTCATCCGGTCTGTGAACCAAGTATTAATTGTAAATTCTACTCAAAATCGAGAAGGATGGAAAATCGAGAACGGTGACGGTCTTGGAGGAAGTCCAAGAGCTAGTGAGAGCCCGAATAGGGATGACGAGAAGATGTTATGTTTCGTAGACTCTTAGGACTAGGATGGGCTATTGATTCATATTTAAACGCTTTAATTGCATGCTTGAATTATTAGATGATAATTTGTATGCTAGCATGCTTAGCTTATGAGATTATAAGCCATCACCTCACATACAAAGATTAAAACGTTTTTATTTATTTGCATGTTTAAAGCGTTGTGAACCATCATCGCACGGGTTGTGATGGATGGATTCATTTTGAAACGTGTTTGCACGGGTTGCAAATGACGGCTTCGAAAGAAGATAGTATGTGATACAATTAGAAATGTCACAACACGATTTGTTGATGACGGGTTCGTAATTGTGTCAAATACTTTCGAATTGTTAAACACAACCAATCACACATTAATTTGAGTCATGTGAGATGCCATCCAAATTCACACCCATGGAGGGACATTCTCTCAGTGTCGTGTGCCTACTGATAGAATGGGTTCTATATGGAATGGTCAACCTTGTGGGATGTCGTGCGCCTTAGCGGAGCATCTGCACAAAACTGATGCATATGTGAAGGTTGGTTGACTAGACCACGATTCTCGACCTGAGGTCGAGTTGGGGCATTAGAAGGGTAAGCCATGTGCATTTGTACATACCCTGACCAAGAGTTACACAGGTTGTAATTGGAAAAATGTCCTACCCAAATAGGTCAATTGGAGTGGTGCGCCTTAGCGTACTTCAATTGACAAATTAGGGATCTTGGTTTAAAGATTCTAGTTATTAGAATCGAATGGTTGGTGTTTGATTCGGATCCTCGTAAATTTATTCATCATTTCTGATTAAATTTACTTTCTTTGTGTAGAAAATGGCTAGTAATTCAACAAACTCGTCTAATTTGTCATTGAGGGCTATACTTGATAAGTGTAAGCTCAATGGAACAAATTATCTGGACTGGGACAGAAATTTACGACTTGTGTTAAAGTGGGAACGCAGGGAGTACGTCCTTGACCAGGCTATCCCTGGGGAACCAACACTTAACGCCATAAGGGCCGTTAAGGATGCATTCAGGAAGCACCTTAGCGATTCTGGGAATATGGCATACGTGATGTTAGGCTGCTTGGAGGGAGACCTCCAAAAGCAGTTTATGGAACTGTTCGAGGACCCTTGTGCCATGATGGTGCAGATAAGGGTTATGTTCAAGGAGAAGGCTCAAATCGAAAGATTCGACATTCTCAAAGAACTCCTCTCTTGCAAAACGTCAGCAGGCAGCTCTGTTAGTCCTCACGTCCTAAAGTTGAAGGGACACCTCGAACACCTGACAAGACCGAGTCTTGGGATGGGACATGAGATGACATTGTAGACTTCATTCTGCAATCCCTTCCTCGTGCTTATGTTGGGTTCTTTATGAACTATAATATGCATAATTTGGACAAGACATCTCAGAGTTGCAATGAAAGCATGTAACGGCTCAGAAGAACGTCAAGCTTATACCAAGGGATGTTCTAATGGTCAGAAAGGGATCTAGCATCAAAGCTGGAGGTGATAAGGGTAAAGCCCTTATGCACGCGACGTTAAAGATGAGACTGGCTCGGGTTCCTAAACCTCCTAAAGTCAGGGAGGCTAAAAGGAAATGGAATCAGTCTGCTTCTACTGCCAACAGCCCGGTCATTGGAAAAGAGACTGCAAGAAGTTCCAGGATGATCTAAAGAAGGGTTGTGGATCCATGCCTTCTGGTATTCTCGTTATTGAGCTTAATCTTTCTACTTCCGATTCATGAGTATTTATACTGGGCATGAATCTGTACGGATGAACAGAAACTGAAAGGTAGAAGAGATTATTGGAAACACGAGGTGGACCTAAGAGTTGGGAACAGAATTAGGGTTGCCGCAACTGCTGTAGGCTCCATTACTCTTGCTTTGGCCAGTAGACTTGTATTAGTACTTCATAATGTGTATTACATACTTTTGTAAGTTCTAATAAAGTCGGTGGTTTACAGATATTGAACATGAAAACTTAAGCTCATAATATAACGTTATTACTAAGAGGTTTAAATCCGATGATTTAAACCAAGCTCTTATATGGCACTATCGTTTGGGTCGCATAAATGAGAAAGCGCATTTGAGAACTTGACAAGTGCAGACTTCTAAGTCCATTCGAATGCCATTCAGGGAAAATGTGCAAGGCTTGTTTGATGGGCAAAATGACTGGAACACCCTTCATCGGGAGAGGTGAAAGGGCGGGTGAGCTATTGGGCCTGATACAGCGGAAATGTGTATGGGCCAATGAGTTCACTTGCTTGGAGTAGTTTTCGCTACTTCATCAATCTTACTGTTGATTACAGTAAACTTGATTATGTCTATTCAATAAGACACAAGTCGGATGCTTTTGATAAATCCAAAGAGCTTAAGACTGAAGTACAAAACCAACTCGGGAAAAGTATTAAAACGCTTCGTGTCAGATCGAGCTGGAGAATACTTGTCCATAGAGTTTCATGATCATCTTGTGGGAAGTGGGATATTATCAGAGTTACTCTGATCTCCTAAACTCATTCTAGGGTTATGCTCTAGAAACAACCGCATTCATTTTGAATCGGGCTTTGACGAAGGAAGTGGGAGGAACACCATACGGGATATGGTATGGGAAGAAGCCCATTATGTCTTTCCCGCAGATTTTGGCTGCGAGTCATTTGTGAAGCGTATGTTTTCAAATAAACTCGAACCTAAATTGGATAAATGCGTCTTCGTGGGGTATCCCAAAGGAACAAGGGGATACTACTTCTACAAACCGAGCGAGAACAAAGTTTTGTTGCTCGTGGTGGGATGTTTTGGAAAAGGAATTAGTTTCCAAAACAAACAGTGGGAGGAATGTACATCTTGATGGTATTCGGGATGGTACAGTTTCTCAGGAACCACTGGACAACCCTGTAGAAGTGTTGGAGCCAGAGCTGGTAGTAGAGCAAGAACCGCCTATTGCAGTTATTCCGGACGGTCCAAGGCAGTCTGAAAGGACCAATCGTACACCTGCTAGATACAAGTTTCTCGTGTCTAAAGGTGAGGATTTGGTTACAGTGGATCGGGATGATCCAGCTACCTTTCAAGAAGTCATGGACGACCCTAACTCTGAGACATGACTGGGTGCCATGTACCAGAATTGGAATCTAACGTTTTGATGAAGTTCGGCTTTATCAAGAACGTAGATGAGCCATGTGTTTCAAAGAAGGAAAATGGGTGTAAGATTGTGTTTCTGGTGCTGAATGTGAGAATGACATTGGAAACGACATCCTAACCTTGCTCTTGACAAAGGCTTGGTTAAGGAAGTGTTTCTCAAATGAAGGACTTAGACGATGCTGCTTATATTCTTGAGATCAAGATATAGAGAGATCGCACCAAGCGGGTCTTGGGATTAAGTCAGAGCACCTATGTGAACAAGATTTGACTTGGTTCTCAAATGCTTAATTCCAAGAAAGCATTCGTACCCATTCGACATGGCATAAAGCTCAGCAAGATTTAGTGTCTGACAACACCTGATAAGATGAAAAGAATGAGTGAGATCCCATACGCTTCGGTTATAGGATTCATCATGTATGCCATGATATGCACGAGACAGGATGTCTCGTTCGCCTTAAGTTGTGCCAGTAGACATCAGTCTCACCCTGATGGACAACACTAGATTGCAGTCAAAGCTATCCTCAAGTTCTAGAGGAGAACTTTAGACGCCTTTCTTATGTACGGGGGCCACGATGATGTTGAGCTAGTAGTCAAAGGTTATATGGACACAAGTTTGCAGACAAATCCTAATGATTGTAGAGTCAGTCAGGATACGTGTTCATGTTGAATGGTGGAGCTTCAGCTGGAAAAGCTGGAAGCAGGACCAATTGCCAATTCTACGACGGAAGCTGAGTATATAGCTGTGTTGGAGGCAGCAAAGAAGGCTGTATGGATTTGGAGCTTCATGACTGGATTAGATGTAATTAAAAACCCGTCTAACCCAGCAGGCTTATATTGTGACAATACTAGGGTCATTGCGTAAGCTAAAGTGCCCAGATCACATAACAAATCCAGATATATACTTAGACGATACCGAGATAACGAGAAGATCAACTACATTACGACGAATTAAAACACAGCCGGCCCTTTTGACGAAGGCTCTCTCACAGCCTAAACATGAAGTTCATGTATAGTTAATGGGTACAGACTAGGACTTAGATTAGAACTAGGGGCAAGTGGGAGATTGATAGCATTTGTGCCCTAGGTTTCAATTGGAGTAGTCTGTAAATGTCTATAATAGTTTATCATCGTTTGAAATGATTAAAATCGGCTTTATATTACTTATGTGTTGAAGTAATATGTTAAAGTATGATATGATCTATGACCACAAAAGTAGTAGAACCATAGATCTGTATGGATCAAACTTAACGATCCCCGGTCAAATATGCTTCAATAGAAGCGACCAGTATGAGGATGATTCTTTATGATATAGTTCTACTCGTCATTGGGATGCGGGATCCCAGAATCATATCATAGATATCATCAGGGGTTTGATATCAGACGACCCGACCTGAATAGTTTTCAATAGATACACTCATGAACATATTCAGTGTCGTAGCTTGTCATTGTATCCTTAGACCGAGGAGTCTTTGTGATCGCTATGCAATTGACGTCCGGCTTTGACTTGCACCTAACACTATCCATAACAGTATAGCAATAACGGGCATGATTGGGTGGGGGACGGATTGCATGAGTGACACGAAAGACGGCTAAGGGATTTATCCCTCATACTACGGTATGAGAATGAAATCCGTTTAGGCCACTTGATCGAGAATGATTGAAAGAAAGTGCATGGCCATGCCAGTGATATGGGTTATCAGTTTTCAGTCATCTCACATATAAATAAACATGATTGATCAAAATAAGGATGACGACTCTATGCCTTATGAACAATCGCATATCTAGCGATAAAAGGACAATGACTTGGACGACAGACATGTTAAGTCGATTAGTTCGACTATAATGCACATTGGGTAATCATAATGGTATACTAGAGGTCATTAATGATGGATCGGGTAAAATGGGGTTTTATGCCGATTTGCCAACGTGGTATGAGCCTAAAAGGGTCACAGACCAAGGATATGGGTTGCGGGAGATAAGGAAATGTCGACATTTATTGAGACACGAGACATGGCAAAAATTGGGCGTTTTGGGCCGTGGGCCCGTGTAAGTGAGAATGATTTGCGAATCGAGAAAAAGGGGTTTGCGAATCGTCGATGTCGCATCGGACTTTGTTTGATAAGTTCGGAAAAGGGGTCGGATAATATTTGGACTCGGCACGGGACCACATGGCCAAAGCAATTGGGCTGCGGCCCATGAGGCCCAAATATGGCCGGCCCATTTAGGCCCAATTGTGGCATGGCCCATGGTGAGCCCATGGCCATACCTTCCATACCTCTCATCATTTCACATCACCATCACTTAATAACATAATATATTTCTCACACCACACCAAATCATTCTATTCATTTTCTTCTTTCTTCATGGAGATGACCGGCCATGGCTCCTCCTCCCTCTCTCCATCACTTTTGTTTTACACACCAAATTCTTGTAGATTTGTGTGTGTATTAATCTCTAGCAAGAACTACGTGGCTTTGATTCCTCGGGGAGGATATGTAGGCGCCTTTGAAGAGGTTCAAGCCCATTCTTTCCATCTCTTGGTGATTGTTGGTGTGTTCTTGGTGGTTCAAGCCTCAACCGGAAAAACTGTCCAGATTTTTCCAGTTCCGGCGATCGAAATGGCGTGAGCCGTAGCCGCTTCTTCTGAACTCCGATTGACCTGAAAATGGCGGCATTGGAAAGATAATTCAATGGGCTACAGCATTTGTGAAATATCATTTTTCCAAAAGAGCAATGGTTTGGGAGCTACATGACCGGGAAGAGGACGGTTCTGCAGAATCAGTTTCTGGACAGTTTCGAGGTATAACCCAAAAACTCGATTTCCTAAGGATCTAATATGGTAGTTGATCTATTGCAGGTTTGGGGCAGTTTATAGGTCGCTTCCGCTGCTATGAACGTGTTTTGGATGCCCCGGAACCCAACACCAGTTACATCGCCTTGAGCATCAACATACCAAGTTTCCTCCCAACCATTGATCACAACCTTCCAGGTTTTGCTGTCGAGGGATTTCATGAAGGCACACATTCGTGCTCTACAGTAACCATAGTTTGTTTCGTCAAGTACTGGTGGTCGATTGACCAATCTTCCTTCCTTTGAATCCATATCAGCTACACAGAATCTTTGCAGGAAATCTCTAGAAGTTAAGGTGCCTCCTCTGATACCAATTGAAATTCTTATTCGTAGCAGGGACAAGATGTCGAACACAATGTGGTAGCGATTGGTTCGACAACCTGTCTGATCACAGATAATGGATACTAAATAAACAAACAGTAAACAGAAGACACAATATCTTTACCCAGTTCAGTGTAACCACACCTACGTCTGGGGGCACTCTACCAATGGAAATGTTTTCACTATATGGTAGTCAATGTTGGAGTTGTGCCTTAGTCCAATGTAAAAGTTGTCTATAATTATAATGTTTTATCTGTAGGAACTTTGGGGTAATCAAGAACACCATGGCAACGGGAGCAACATAATATAAACCCCAAAATCTGTCCAAGATCTTGAAGCCATTAAATCCCAAGGAAAAAACGAAATCACAAGTTTTTACCTTTCGGTTTGTTCGAATCGAAACTTGAAGAACGTTTGAGATCTTTAACTCCAAAGTAGTCCACACGGATAGGATGATCTTGAATGATCCTTAACACACTCCTACCTACTAGAGTATAGTGTGAAGCTTGAGAGAAAATGATGGAGGGGAGGCCAAAGGGGGGTTCGGCCGAGAGGGACACCAAGAGGAGAGATAGAGCTATTTTGTGTTTTGTGTTTTGTGTTGTGTGTCTCACATAATGCTCTCTCTCTTTGTCTTAGGTAGATGAGTTGGTAATGGGAGCATGGCATAAAGTGTCCTTGCAAACCGAATCCCACTTGCCCATGCCTAGCCCATGCCTTGCCCATACTTTGCCCATACCTTGGAAAATCACCATCTTATCAAGAATGTTGGATGTAAGTGTGGACTCACATGTGGGCCACCAATTGGGCCGGCCACCTTGGGCCTCATGGGCCGAAGCCCAATTGTTTCGGCCATGTGGTCCCGTGCCGGGTCCAATTATTATCCGACCTTTCTTGTCTCGCGTCGAACGAATTCCTGATCTTTTGTTGTTTCTCTCAAAATCCATATCCTATGTGTGTGACCCTTAAGGCTCATGCCATCGTCGGCAGATCGGCGTAAAATTTCATTTTCATTTTCGAAAATTTTCAGATTTTATAATATGTTTAAAACTTCAGTTTCATGGCATATAAAACCCATAAACAAGAAATAATTATATTATAGTAATATGGAAAGCAAAACAATACCGCAATCGATTCAAACGAATAATTAAGAGGGTTACCGTCCTCTAATACCATTGTAGGAACTTTGGGGTAGTCAAAAAAACCATGTCAACAGAAGCAACATAATATAAACCCCAAAATCTGTCCCAGATCGGGAAACCATTAAATCCCAAGGCAAAAACGAAATCACAAGTTTTTAACTTTCGGTTTGTTCGAATCGAAACTTGAAGAACGGTTGAGTTCTTCAACTCCAATGTAGTCCACGCGGATAGGATGATCTTGAATGATCCTTAACACACTCCTACATACTAGAGTATAGTGTGAAGCTTGAGAGAAAATGATGTAGGGGAGGCCAAAGAGGGGTTCAGCCAAGAGGGACATTAAGAGTAGAGATAGAGCTATTTTGTGTTTTGATAAATTGGTGATGGGAGCATGGCATAAAGTGTCCTTGCAAACAAAATCCCACTTGCCCATTCCTAGCCCATTCCTAGCCCATTCCTAGCCCACCATCTTATCAAGAAT
Source organism: Geranium rotundifolium (assembly GCA_963920655.1). Lineage (NCBI taxonomy): Eukaryota > Viridiplantae > Streptophyta > Magnoliopsida > Geraniales > Geraniaceae > Geranium > Geranium rotundifolium. Next base: position 38,495,892 of record OY987311.1, read on the forward strand.
TATGGATGTAAGTGTGGACCCACATGTGGGCCACCAATTGGGCCAGCCACCTTGGGCCTCATGAGCCGAAGGCCAATTATTATCCGACCTTTCTTGTCTCGTGTCGAAAAAATTCCCGATCTCTCGTTGTTTCTCTCAAAATCCATATCCTATGTGTGTGTCCCTTTAGGCTCATGCCATCGTCGACGGATCAGAGTAAAATTTCATTTTACCCGATCCATCATAAGTGGCCTCTAGTAAGACGTTATGATTACCCGACGTGCATGATGATTGATTATTCGATTTAACCTCATGTAGTACAAATCGCTATCCCTTTAGCGCTCAGTATGTAGATTGATCATAAGGCATAGAGATATCACCCTTATTTAATCAATGTCTGTTTCTCGATCTGTGAGATTACTGAATACTGATACCCGTATCGTTGCCTGGCCAAGCTCTCCCTTCAGTCAATCTCTATTGAGTGGCCTAAACAGATACCTATCTCATACCGTAGTATGAGGGATAAATCCCTTAGCCGCCTTTCGTATCACTCATACAGTTCGTCCCTGTGCCAATCATGTCCGTTATGGTTCTCTTGTTACAGAAAACGTTAGGAACAAGTCAAACACGTTTATTTACTGTATAACGATCACAAATACTCTTTGGTCTAAGGATACGACGACAAGCTACCACAACTGAATGTGTTCATGACTGTATCTATGCAACACTATTTAGAGTGGGTTGTCCAATATCATTTCCCAAGTGATATCTATGATCTGATTCCGGGATCCGTTCCAATGGCAAATAGAACTATACCATAAAGAATGATCCTCATACTTGGTCGCTTCATTGACGCATATTTGACCAGAGACCCGTTAAATCTGATCCGTACAAATATATGGTTTTAATACTTTGGTGGACATATATCAGATCATACTTAACCTATTACTTCAACACATAAGTAATGTAATGCCGATTTTATATATTGCAAACGATGATTAATATACACAGACATTTACAGACTAATACAATTGGACTAGAGCATAAAAATGCTTACAATCTCCCACTTGCCCATAGTTCCAATCTAAGCCCCAGTCTATACCCATTGACCTCACATGCTTTTCGTGCTTAGGTTGTGGAAGAACCTTGGTCAAAGGGTCGGCTGTGTTATCATCTGTTGCAACGCAAGTGATCTTCACATCATCCCTCTCGATGATTTCTCGTATTAGGTGATATTTTCTGGGTACATGTTTGAATCTGTTATGTACTCTTGACTCTTTAGCTTGAGTAATGGCCCCTATGTTGTCACAAAATAAGCTTAATGGATCAGACACGTGTGGCATTACGCCTAATCTAGTTAGGAAGCTCTTGATCCATATAGCCTCCTTTGCTGCTTCTAAGGCAGCAATGTTCTCAGATTTTGTTGTAGAGTCAGCTTTGGAATCTTGCTTCTTGCTCTTCCAGCTAAAAGATCCTCCATTCAACATGAACACGTATCTAGACTGACTCTTATAAGCATCAGGATCCGTCTGGAAACTAGCGTCAACAAAACCTTTGACGACTAGTTCATCATCTTCTCTTCCCCCATAAACAAGAAAAACGTCCTTGGTTCTCCTCAAGTATTTGAGGATTGCCTTGACCGCAATCTAATGTTCCTCACCAGGGTTGGATTGATGCCTACTGGTACAACTTAAGGCAAACGAGATGTCCGGTCTCGTACATATCATGACATACATGATAGATCCAATAGTCGAAGTCTATGAAATTCCACTCATTCTTTTCAACTCATAAATCGTCACCGGACGCTGAGTCTTGCTTAGTCTTATGCCATGACGGATGGGTAAGAATCCTTTTTTGGCATCAAGCATTTATAATCTCCTCACCACTTTTTCCATTTATGTGCTCTGACTCAAATCCAAGACCCGCTTGGTGCGATATCTCCATATCTTGATACCCAAGATGTAAGAGGCTTCACCTAAGTATTTCATTGCGAAACACTCGCCTAACCAAGCCTTTGTGGAGTGCAAGGTTGGGATGTCATTTCCAATGAGTAATATGTCGTCAACATATAGCACCAAAAAGAAATATCTTTCTTCCATCCTCCCTTTTGTAAACGCAAGGTTCATCATTGTTCTTGGTAAAGCCGAATTATTTTACAGCTTGATCAAAACGTTGATTCCAACTCCTCGAAGCTTGCTTCAATCCATAAATTGACTTGAGCAACTTACAAATCTTTCCTTTATTCTTTGGAGCTACAAAACCTTCAGGTTGCGTCATATAAACGTCCTCAATTAAGTTCCCATTAAGGAAGGTAGTTTCGACATCCATCTGCCATATCTCGTAGTCATGATATGCTGCGATGGCAAGAAGAATTTTGTAAGGACCGCTCCCGGTCAATTTGGGTCAATTTGGGTCAATTTTGTGAAAAATGGATGAAAATTTAATAATTCGCGATTTGACCAAATTTTGACCCGAGAGTCACCGAGGACTACTATTTGAGCCATTTTAAGTTGGAATTGTAATATTATGGATATTAGGTTCATATGGAAGCTAAAATTTAGCGAAACATCACGGTTCCGACGGTTTCGAAAAACGTGTCCGTTTCGGACGATTTCGGGTCCGAAATGACAAAAGTGGCTTGTGGGACCCCTCTACTTTACACTTGTCATGTATCTAGAGGGGGGGAGACTTTTGAGTGATTAAAAAAAAAGTTAATTGTTTTAATTTAGATTTAAAAGAAAATGGAAAATAGGTTTATTTTATTAGTTTAATGTTTAAATAATTATATTTAAGTTATAAGAGAGGGGGGAGGGAGTTGATTCTCGGCAGAACACAAGGAAAGAGAAAGAGAAAGAGAAAGAGAAAGAAGAAAGAAGGAAGAAGAAGAGAAAAGATTGTGGCGATTTCCCGACGTTCCGACCGTCCAAACGTCTTGATTTTTGCGTATTCGGGTTCTCCTCGTCGTGGGCTACAAGAGGTATGTTTTGGATTCTCATTTCCTTGAGTTTGGATTTATGGAGTTGTGGAATATGGTTTGATTGAGGTTGGATTAGTGTTAAGGGGGTAATTTGGAGCGTTTTGAGACAAACGGGAGGTTTGTCCGGTGACCGGGAGCTCGCCGGAGCTCCGGCCGGTCATCGGAGGTGGGGCCCGCGTGCCCGGAGTTCGGGTTTTTACGTGTTATGCAATCCCGGAAAATCCCTAGAACACTAATTCGTGACTTTGGAAGAAATTGGAATTAATTTGGCTAAAATGTGTTTGTTTCGCTAAACTTTAAAGTCGAGATTAAATCCCCCGGAAGTCGGAACGTAATTCCGTCAATTTTATTGGTGATCTCGAATTTAATTGTGCGCGTAGAATAAATTTGAGAATTGTTGGAATTGAATTGTGGGAAAAGATTATTTATTATTTGAGGAACCTTAATGACGGGATTGAGTCGCTCGGGCGTCGGAATTTGGTTCCGTCGATTGCGTTGGACCCCTTGAATATAATTATGATTTGTTGATGCGAAAATGGAATTTTTCGGGGTCCCGAGGTCATTTTAGCGTTTCCGGGCAGATTCGGGAAAGTGCGCGAATTGGGCCGTTCCGGGTCCTTTTTGGCAACTCGGTGTAATTAGGAAGTATTGGAGTGATCGGGACTCATTGGGGTGTACTTGGGCGTTAGTTTCGTTAGAATCGGACTTCGATCAATTGCTAAAGTTTGTGCGTTTGTCGTTATTAGATTCTTCCATCGCTCGTGGAAAGGGAAGGATTTAGACGTGGTGTCGCGAGAGACTTGGAGCTAACGTTGGATAATTATCGAGGTAGGGAAAAGTAGCCGTATATCCGTACATGACTTGGGAAAGTTACTAGTAATTGCATGTGGGCACCTTTTGTGTTCTTAGTATATGTATGTGTAGAATTGCATGTGGGCACCTGGTTGTGTCTATAGGTTGATTATACTACAGCGACGTGCCATTCCGCTGTATGCTTTGTTGGGGGTGTTACCGATTTACTCGTTGCGTTTGGTTTGAATGTGTTATGCTTGTTCAATTGTGAGTAATGGTAAATTGTGATTTGACGTGTTTGAAGATATCGTGCCTTAACATGTAAATTGAAATGATTTGAGTTGAGTATATTCTTCACTATGGTCGAACTGTATTGTGAGTAAATGGTAAATGCGATCTGATGTGTTGAAAATGTTGTGCCTTAACATGTAAATCGAAATGACTTGAGTTGATTATTTCTCTCCTGTGGTTGAAATGTTTTGTGGATGATGGTTACGGGCGGGAGCCCAGTGTGTGTGGATGTTGGTTACGGGCGGGAGCCCAGTGTGCGTGGTGGTTTGTGTTTGTTGCTGGTTGACGCCCAGGTGGGAAAGATACGTCCGTGATCTCCGTTCGGGTGGGGTAGATTTGCGCTCTTACCGCGCTTCTCCATCCATGCCGCGAAGAGGCGTCCACGCCTTTCGATTAGCAATCGAAGAAGTGGGGGGCAGACCAGGCCCAGACAGCTAGCCACTGTAAACTGGCGGCCGCGAAGAGGTTTCACGCCTACGACTAGCTATCGAAAAGTGGGAGGCGGACCAGGCCCAGACAGCTTGCGACTGTAAACTGGCGTGTTATAGGTTGCATCACCTGGTCGTGTAGACCTTGTCCAACACCGTGCGTGTTTGGCAAGATGGACTCGACGAAGTACCCGGATTGTTGCCTTTCCTTGAGTGAAAGGTTTGTTTGATTGATGTTGCTTGGTTGATTGTGTGATGATTTGAGTATTGAGAATGAGACGAAATGTTTGGATAATGGTTGAGTTTTACTATTGATCTTTTTCGAACTGTGCTTATGTATCACCCTGTCAATTACTTGTATGCCGTTGTCAGTTGGGTATCCGTTGCGGTGAGCGTAAATGTTCACCCCCTGCTACTTTTCCTGCAGACAGGTGAGGATCGTGATTGTGGATAGGAGGATATCTCGAAGCTGGAGGAGCTGGAGAGTCCGGGTTGTTTTGGGCGTGTTAGTTGACGTACAATTTAGTGTCGACGTTTTGTTGTTTCTTGATCATACTTTGAGTCTCTGACTCGTGTTGTATATTCTTTTGAGCAGTTATAAAATTCGCGGTTCATTGTATTTGTGTTCTTTTTATTTGGTTACTATTATTGTTTCAGTTGTTTCGGACACTGATTCCTCGTTCGCGTTCCGGGCTCGGTCTCTACCGAATTTGGGGCGTGACAGTTTGGTATCAGAGGTTAGGTTTAACACCTCTGGCCATACGTCAACTAGGTGGGTAGAGTTAGTCCATTAGGCTCCTGTCGTGTGTTGGTTGTGCAAGGTCAGAAATCGTGCGTGATTTTTCCGTGAGATATTTTCACCGTCGCGACTTGACTCAGGGGCGCCCCTGGGTCGAACGTGACGGTAGTGATGTCCGATCGTTACCTCTTAGTTCGGGGACGCCTGGACCGGGTTGTGACGACGTGATATCAAAATGGGGTTTTGTGATTGAAAAGGGAAATTGTTGAAAATATGGGCAAGTTCGAAATTGATGTTGACCTTACTAGTCATGTTCAAAAAACAAAAATCTTACATGTTGAATAAGTTTTAAAATGCGAGATGTAGCTAAGTATGCGGGGTGATTGTGACTGTGGTAGGTTGTGTGATGCCATGTGTGGTGATTGTGTGAGCATATGTTGATTGCGAGCATGTGAAATATGTATGATAATACGTTGTTTGTAGACATGTGTGTCCAGAGTATATGAACGCCCGTATAATGAGCGTGCTCGTTGTGTTGTGAGTTCTGGAACTGAGTGTGTACGTGTATTTGTGCAGTAGATACATACAACATGGCACCTAGACCTAGGAGAGGTAGGTCGGCCGGATTGCCGACGCAACCGCCCACCGTCGAGCCAGTTGAGGCGACGGGTGGACCGGCAGCTCCCGCTGGGGAGGATCGGAGGAACGACACGGGACCATCGGTGGTTCCGCCCAACGTTCCGCCAGTTGCGGACCCACCTACTGCGGCCATTCTAGGAGAGCTGACCCGCACAGTGCAGAGTTTAGTGGCAATCATTGCGCAGAGAGAGTCTGCATCGCCAGCCCCGCGGACTCCGCCGACTGCTGCTACTACTATTCCAGCGAGGTCCGTTCAGGCCGAGGGCCATACGGCACATGCGCTGAGGGATTTTCTGAGGTTGGATACACCCTCATTCTACGGGGAGCCAGACCCTGATATGGCGGAGCGATGGCTGGATCAGATTACGCGGAACCTGGACACGTCCGGGATCATGGACGAGCACACCAGGGTGTCCTTTGCAGCTCATCAGCTGAAGGACAACGCCTACCATTGGTGGAGGCGCGTGCAGGACCGAGTCGGGGGTGACTACCGAGTATTCGAGACGGTCTTCCTGGAGCAGTACTTTCCGGAGTCTGCCAGGGAGGAGCGACAGCAGCAGTTCCTGGAACTGCGACAGGATGGTTTGTCGGTGGCAGAGTACGAGGCTAGGTTTACGATGTTGTCTCGCTTTGCACCAGAGATGGTGGTGACTGAGGCTCACCGATGCAGGAGGTTTGAGAGGGGACTTAGGACCTCGATTCTGGATCGAGTCCTCGCCCTGAGGATTCGAGTGTACTCTGAGCTGGTCGACACGGCAGTGGCCGTAGAGCGAGGTATTAGGGAGGCCGCGAGAGCCCGTGAGAGTAGACCGCGACCGAGCAGCGTCGCAGGTCTGTCCGAGTCCCGAGACTCGAGGAGGCAGAGGATCGTGGGGTCTTTCAGACCACAGACTCAGTTTAGCGGACCGAGACAGTCGGGTTCAGTGGCATCAGTGGGGCCCGTCGTTGCAGACCAGAGGCCAGTATGTTTTCTCTGCCAGCAGCCAGGCCATATGAGGCGCGATTGCCCGCGCAATAGAGGACCCGCAGCACTACCGGCGACGAGTAGTCGGTTCAGTCAGGGGAGTCGACCGAGCGGCAGCGAGGTTAGGTGCTACCTATGTGGCCAGACAGGACACATAGCTAGGGAATGCCCCGGTCAAGGTGGGGGAACGTCAGTGCAGCGACCGCAGCAGTCGCACACGGCACAGTCGCCGCAGGCTCGCCAGCGTCAGGGCCAGCCGTTGAGATTTTCGCAGCCATCTACGAGCGCACCAGTTCCGAGGCAGCAGTTGAGGTCCGCACAGCCGGCGTCTGGCGCGTCAGCTCCGAGACAGGGAGCGCAGGCGCCGCAAGGCAGAGTGTATGCTGTCGGCGACTCACGTGCTGCAGGACCGTCCCCAGACCCTTCGGTCGCTCACGGTACGTTATTGTTATATAACTCTTGGGCGTCATTTCTGTTCGATACGGGCGCATCGCATTCCTTTATTTCTGCTGCTTGTGCTGAGATGCTGGGGCTAAGCAGTGAGCCGTTGAGTCCACCTCTGTGCCTTGACACACCAGTCGGAGGTGAGGTTGTGTTGACTAGAGTGTGCCGAGCCTGCGAAGTTAGAGTAGCAGACCTTTCTTTCCTTTGTGACCTAATCGTGCTGGGTATGACTGCCTTCGACGTGATCTTAGGCATGGATTGGCTTGCGAGGTACCGTGCGTACATCGACTGTTATCGGCGACGGGTGACAGTGTCAGCAGGCAGCACGACCGTTTCGTGTTCGCTGGGCAGCAAGAGCGGAATTCTCCTATCGGCATTATACACCGTTGATGAGGTGTCGATCGTGCAGAGCCGAGAGTTACCGCGAGTAGTATGCGAGTTTCCAGAGGTCTTTCCCGAGGAGTTGAGTGGGTTGCCGCCAGTTCGCGAGGTAGAATTCAGGATCGACCTGATGCCGGGGACGGCGCCGATATCAGTAGCGCCTTACAGATTCGCGCCAGCAGAACTGACCGAGCTGAAGACTCAGCTCGAAGAACTCCGAGAAAAGGGGTTTATACGTCCGAGCACATCACCGTGGGGAGCGCCAGCACTCTTCGTGAAGAAGAAGGGTGGAGCGCTGAGGATGTGCATAGATTACCGGAAACTGAACCGGGTCACGGTGAAGAACCGGTACCCGATGCCGAGAATCGACGATCTATTCGACCAGTTGAGAGGGTCGACGTGCTTTTCGAAGATCGATCTACGTTCGGGATACCACCAGTTGCGAGTCCGGGAGGAGGACGTCGCAAAGACCGCGTTTCGGACGCGGTATGGGCATTACGAGTTCCTAGTAATGCCCTTCGGGTTGACAAACGCGCCTGCAGCGTTCATGGATCTGATGAACCGCATATTCCGGCCGTTCTTAGATCAGTTTGTAGTGGTTTTCGTAGACGACATCCTGGTCTACTCTCAGAGTGAGGAAGCGCACGTGGTGCATTTGAGGGCTGTCTTGACTTTACTGCGCACGCATCAGTTGTATGCCAACCTGGAGAAGTGCGAGTTTTGGCTCGCCGAGGTGAAGTTCCTCGGACATGTCGTTTCGGCCGACGGCATACTGGTCGATCCGGCGAAGGTCGACGCAGTCTCGAAGTGGGCGCAGCCCACGAACGTCTTCGAGATTCGTAGCTTCTTGGGTTTGGCGGGTTATTATCGACGGTTCGTACAGGACTTTGCGCGCCTAGCCGCGCCTTTGACTTTCCTTACGCGCAAGGGAGTCAAGTTTGCGTGGACTGAGGACTGTGAGCGTTCATTTACAGAGCTGAAGGCTCGCCTGACTACCGCTCCAGTGTTGATAGTGCCAGAACGCAGAATTGGCTATGAGATTTATTGCGACGCGTCCGGTGAGGGACTAGGCTGTGTATTGATGCAGACAGGTAGGGTAGTTGCTTATGGCTCCAGGCAGCTGAAGACGCACGAGCGCAACTATCCTACACACGACTTGGAGTTGGCAGCAGTCGTGTTCGCACTGAAGATCTGGCGCTATTATCTGTACGGTGAGGGATTTCAGGTTTTCTCGGACCATAAGAGTCTAAGATATATCTTTACCCAGAAAGACCTGAATATGCGCCAGCGGCGATGGATGGAGCTACTTGATGATTACGACTTTGAGCTACTCTATCACCCGGGCAAGGCGAACGTGGTCGCCGACGCCCTGAGTAGGAAGTCGATCCATTGCCTTGCTAGCATAGCAGTCCGGGAGTGGGACATGATGGGAGAGCTTGGCACGTTTGGGCTTGAGCTAGAGGAGGTAACAGATCGGGTATCTATGTGCTCGTTGGTGGCGCGGCCCACACTACTTGCCCGAGTTTTGGAGGCGCAGTGTGAGGATGCCGAAGCAACGGCGATCCGGGCGAGGGTTGCTGACGGCATTGACGCAGAGGGTTGGGAGCAGAGCGCAGATTGGGGTTTGCGGTACCGAGGAGGGTTGTTTGTGCCACGTAGCTGTAGAGACGACGTGCTACGAGAGTCACATCATTCGCGTCTTACGGTGCACCCTGGTGGCACTAAGATGTACCGCGACATCAGACGTTATTTTTGGTGGAGCGGAATGCGGAGAGCGGTCGCGGAGTACGTATCGAGATGCCTTACCTGTCAGCAGGTGAAGGCCGAGCATCAGCGTCCCTCTGGTTTGTTGCAGCCCCTGCCCATTGCTCAGTGGAAGTGGGAGCACGTCACGATGGATTTCGTGAGTGGTTTACCGAGATCGCCGAAGGGGCGTGATGCAGTATGGGTAGTGGTCGATCGGTTGACGAAGTCGGCCCATTTCCTGCCCATGAGGATGACTGACTCAGTCGACGTGTTGAGCACCCTATACATCCGTGAGATCGTCCGTCTCCACGGAGTTCCCGTATCAATAGTGTCTGATAGGGATCCTCGATTCACTTCCAGGTTCTGGCCGAGTCTTCAGACGGCTTTGGGTACTGAGGTCCTACTGAGTACAGCATACCACCCTCAGACAGACGGCCAGTCAGAGCGCACTATCCAGATTTTGGAGGACATGCTGCGTGCATGCGTATTAGATTTCAGAGGCTCGTGGGAAGACCATCTACCGTTGGTCGAGTTCGCCTACAACAATAGTTTCCAGTCCAGTATTGGGATGGCGCCTTTTGAAGCATTGTATGGGAGGCCGTGTAGATCGCCCGTGTGTTGGGCAGAAGTGGGGGACAAGAGTTTGATCGGTCCCGAACTTGTTCGAGAGACGACTGAGAAGGTCGCACTGATACGTGAGCGGTTGAAGACCGCACAGAGTCGGCAGAAGAGTTATGCTGACAGACGGCGCCGACCTCTTGAGTTCGCAGTTGGTGACCACGTATTTCTCAGGGTGAGTCCGAAGAAGGGACTGATACGGTTTAGCCGCGGCGGAGGCAAGCTAGCCCCGCGCTACATTGGGCCATTCGAGGTGTTAGGCAGAGTCGGAGCAGTTGCTTACCGTCTGGCTCTGCCACCGCAGCTTGGAAATGTGCATAACGTCTTCCACGTTTCCCAACTGCGGAAGTATCACGCAGACCCCTCTCACGTCATTGGGTGGGCGGATGTTGAGGTTGCTGATGATGTCTCATACGAGGAGAAGCCGGTGCTGATTGTAGATTCACGGGAGCAAGTCTTGCGTGGCAAGACTATCCGGCTAGTACGTGTACTTTGGCAGCATCACGGAGCTGAGTCGACATGGGAACGCGAGGACGAGATTCGCACGAAGTACCCAGACCTATTCAACTCTTGAGGTACGTTTTAATTTCGCGGACGAAATTATTTAAGGAGGGAAGGTTGTAAGGACCGCTCCCGGTCAATTTGGGTCAATTTGGGTCAATTTTGTGAAAAATGGATGAAAATTTAATAATTCGCGATTTGACCAAATTTTGACCCGAGAGTCACCGAGGACTACTATTTGAGCCATTTTAAGTTGGAATTGTAATATTATGGATATTAGGTTCATATGGAAGCTAAAATTTAGCGAAACATCACGGTTCCGACGGTTTCGAAAAACGTGTCCGTTTCGGACGATTTCGGGTCCGAAATGACAAAAGTGGCTTGTGGGACCCCTCTACTTTACACTTGTCATGTATCTAGAGGGGGGGAGACTTTTGAGTGATTAAAAAAAAAGTTAATTGTTTTAATTTAGATTTAAAAGAAAATGGAAAATAGGTTTATTTTATTAGTTTAATGTTTAAATAATTATATTTAAGTTATAAGAGAGGGGGGAGGGAGTTGATTCTCGGCAGAACACAAGGAAAGAGAAAGAGAAAGAGAAAGAGAAAGAAGAAAGAAGGAAGAAGAAGAGAAAAGATTGTGGCGATTTCCCGACGTTCCGACCGTCCAAACGTCTTGATTTTTGCGTATTCGGGTTCTCCTCGTCGTGGGCTACAAGAGGTATGTTTTGGATTCTCATTTCCTTGAGTTTGGATTTATGGAGTTGTGGAATATGGTTTGATTGAGGTTGGATTAGTGTTAAGGGGGTAATTTGGAGCGTTTTGAGACAAACGGGAGGTTTGTCCGGTGACCGGGAGCTCGCCGGAGCTCCGGCCGGTCACCGGAGGTGGGGCCCGCGTGCCCGGAGTTCGGGTTTTTACGTGTTATGCAATCCCGGAAAATCCCTAGAACACTAATTCGTGACTTTGGAAGAAATTGGAATTAATTTGGCTAAAATGTGTTTGTTTCGCTAAACTTTAAAGTCGAGATTAAATCCCCCGGAAGTCGGAACGTAATTCCGTCAATTTTATTGGTGATCTCGAATTTAATTGTGCGCGTAGAATAAATTTGAGAATTGTTGGAATTGAATTGTGGGAAAAGATTATTTATTATTTGAGGAACCTTAATGACGGGATTGAGTCGCTCGGGCGTTGGAATTTGGTTCCGTCGATTGCGTTGGACCCCTTGAATATAATTATGATTTGTTGATGCAAAAATGGAATTTTCGGGGTCCCGAGGTCATTTTAGCGTTTCCGGGCAGATTCGGGAAAGTGCGCGAATTGGGCCGTTCCGGGTCCTTTTTGGCAACTCGGTGTAATTAGGAAGTATTGGAGTGATCGGGACTCATTGGGGTGTACTTGGGCGTTAGTTTCGTTAGAATCGGACTTCGATCAATTGCTAAAGTTTGTGCGTTTGTCGTTATTAGATTCTTCCATCGCTCGTGGAAAGGGAAGGATTTAGACGTGGTGTCGCGAGAGACTTGGAGCTAACGTTGGATAATTATCGAGGTAGGGAAAAGTAGCCGTATATCCGTACATGACTTGGGAAAGTTACTAGTAATTGCATGTGGGCACCTTTTGTGTTCTTAGTATATGTATGTGTAGAATTGCATGTGGGCACCTGGTTGTGTCTATAGGTTGATTATACTACAGCGACGTGCCATTCCGCTGTATGCTTTGTTGGGGGTGTTACCGATTTACTCGTTGCGTTTGGTTTGAATGTGTTATGCTTGTTCAATTGTGAGTAATGGTAAATTGTGATTTGACGTGTTTGAAGATATCGTGCCTTAACATGTAAATTGAAATGATTTGAGTTGAGTATATTCTTCACTATGGTCGAACTGTATTGTGAGTAAATGGTAAATGCGATCTGATGTGTTGAAAATGTTGTGCCTTAACATGTAAATCGAAATGACTTGAGTTGATTATTTCTCTCCTGTGGTTGAAATGTTTTGTGGATGATGGTTACGGGCGGGAGCCCAGTGTGTGTGGATGTTGGTTACGGGCGGGAGCCCAGTGTGCGTGGTGGTTTGTGTTTGTTGCTGGTTGACGCCCAGGTGGGAAAGATACGTCCGTGATCTCCGTTCGGGTGGGGTAGATTTGCGCTCTTACCGCGCTTCTCCATCCATGCCGCGAAGAGGCGTCCACGCCTTTCGATTAGCAATCGAAGAAGTGGGGGGCAGACCAGGCCCAGACAGCTAGCCACTGTAAACTGGCGGCCGCGAAGAGGTTTCACGCCTACGACTAGCTATCGAAAAGTGGGAGGCGGACCAGGCCCAGACAGCTTGCGACTGTAAACTGGCGTGTTATAGGTTGCATCACCTGGTCGTGTAGACCTTGTCCAACACCGTGCGTGTTTGGCAAGATGGACTCGACGAAGTACCCGGATTGTTGCCTTTCCTTGAGTGAAAGGTTTGTTTGATTGATGTTGCTTGGTTGATTGTGTGATGATTTGAGTATTGAGAATGAGATGAAATGTTTGGATAATGGTTGAGTTTTACTATTGATCTTTTTCGAACTGTGCTTATGTATCACCCTATCAATTACTTGTATGCCGTTGTCAGTCGGGTATCCGTTGCGGTGAGCGTAAATGCTCACCCCCTGCTACTTTTCCTGCAGACAGGTGAGGATCGTGATTGTGGATAGGAGGATATCTCGAAGCTGGAGGAGCTGGAGAGTCCGGGTTGTTTTGGGCGTGTTAGTTGACGTACAATTTAGTGTCGACGTTTTGTTGTTTCTTGATCATACTTTGAGTCTCTGACTCGTGTTGTATATTCTTTTGAGCAGTTATAAAATTCGCGGTTCATTGTATTTGTGTTCTTTTTATTTGGTTACTATTATTGTTTCAGTTGTTTCGGACACTGATTCCTCGTTCGCGTTCCGGGCTCGGTCTCTACTGAATTTGGGGCGTGACAAATTTGGATAGATTTGACCATAGCCACTGGAGAGAAGGTTTCCTCATAGTTAATCCCTTGAATCTGTCTATAACCTTTTGCTACCAGACGTGCTTTATAGGTCTGAGGAATGCCATCCATGTTTGTCTTCTTTTTGAAGACCCATTTGCAACAATTGGTTTTTACACCAGCGATTGGATCAATCAAGCTCCCGACTTGATTATCGTACATGGATTGCATTTCTTCCTTCATGGCTCCCAACCATTTCTCGGAGTCGCTACTGTCCACGGCTTCTCGAAAGGTGGTGGGTTCACTATCTTGTTCCACCAATACCAGTTCATCACCTTGAGTCACACAAAACCCGTATCTCATAGGTGGATGACTGGTCCTTTCACACCGCCTTGGACCGTCCTGAAGAACTGCAGTGATTGGTTTCTTCTCTACTACCTGCTCTGGCTCCATATCTTCTACTGGGCTTTCAGGTGGTTCCTGAGAAACTACATCCTCTGGTATTTAATCCAGAGTTATAGTCCTCCCACTGTCTGTTTTTGAAATGAACTCATTTTCCAAGAACACCCCACCGCTAGCAACAAAAACTTTGTGCTCGCTCAGTTTGTAGAAGTAGTATCCCCTTGTTTCTTTGGGATACCCAACGAAATTGCATTTGTCTGATTTTGGTTTGAGCTTGTTTGAGAGCATACGCTTCACAAAAGCCTCACAACCCCAAATTTTGAGGAAGGAAAAAACGGGCTTCTTCTCGTACCATTCCTCAAAAGGTGTTCCTTCCGCTGTCTTCGTTGGAGCCTTATTCAATATGAATGCGGCAGTTTCAAGAGCATAACCCCTGAAGGTTATTGGCAAATCAGCGTGACTCATCATGGATCAAACCATATCTAACAATGTTCGATTCCTTTGCTTGGACACTCCATTTAACTAAGGTGTTCCTGGCATAGTCCATTATGATAATATCCCACTTTCCACAAGATGATCTAGAAACTCTTGGGATAAGTATTCTTCACCTCGATCCGAACGAAGTGCTTTTATACTTTTCCCGAGCTGGTTCAGTACTTCAGTCTGGAACTCTTTGAATTTATCAAAAGCATCAAACTTATGTCTCATTAAATAGACATAACTAAATCTACTATAATCGTCAGTAAAAGTGATGAAGTAACTGTAACCGCTCCTGGCAAGTGAACTCATAGGTCCTCACACGTCTGTGTGTATTAGGGCCAATAGGCCACCCGCCCTTTCACCTCTCTCGATGAAGGGCGCTCTAGTCATCTTGCCCAATAAACCAGCCTCACATCTCTCAATGGAATGGAATTCGAATGGACTTAAAAGCCCGCACTTGAGAAGTGCTGAGACGCGCCTCTCATTTATGTGGCCAAGACGACAGTGCCATATTAGAGTTTGGTTTAAATCATCGGATTTAAACCTTTTGGTATTAACGTTATAGAGCTTATTTGAATTAGGGCTTTCCATATTCAACACATATAAACCACCAACTGTTCTTGCACTTGCATAATGTATGTCATCACATTTTATATTAAAACTCCCGTTTCCGATCACAAAAGTAAATCCTTCCTTATATAGCAAGGAAATGGATATAATGTATTTGCTGAAAGTATGTACAAAATACACATTTCCAAGTACAAGAACAAGTCCACTAGGCAAAACAAGTCTAACGGATCCTACATCAGTTGCGGCAACTCGAACTTTGTTCCCAACTCTTAGGTCCACCTCGTTCTTGCCCAGATTTGTACAGATATGAGATTCAGCTCCGGTATCTAATACCCATGAATCTGAAACAAAGAGATTTAGCTCTAAAAATAAAATACCTGAGGAAGACGCGGCCCCACCGCCCTTCTTCAGATCATCCTGGAACTTTCTGCAGTCTATCTTCTAATGACCGGGATGTTGGCAGTTGAAGCAAACTGATTCCTTTTTTTTTTTCGCCTCCCCGACTTTAGGAGGTTTAGGAAGTGAAGATAGTCTCATCTTGCCTAAGTGCATAGGGGCTTTACCCTTATCACCTCCAGCTTTGAAGCTAGTTCCCTTTCTGACCATTAGGACATCCTTGCCTCGAGTGACCTTGATGTTTCTTTCGGCCGTCACAAGCATATGATGTAACTCTGAAACGGTCTTGTCCATATCATGCATATAATAATTCATCACAAAACTATCATATGTATGAGGAAGGGATTGCATAACTAAATCAGCTGCCATCTGCTTTTCCATCCCGAAGCCAAGTTGGGTTAGGCCGTCGAGATGTCCCTTCATTTTTAGGACATGTGGACCTACAGAATTGCCTGCTGACATTTTGCAGGCGAGGAGTTCCTTGAGAATCCCGAATCTTTCGAGTCGAGCCTTCTCCTTGAACATGACCTTTATCTGCGACATCATCGCTAAAGGGTTCTCAGACAGTTCCATAAACTGCTTCTGGAGCTCCGGCTCCATAGCGCCCTGCATCACACACGCCACGTCGATGTTGTCGCTAATGTGCTTTTGGTATGCATCCTTAACGGCCCTCAGGGCGTTGAGTGCTGGCTCCACAGGGATAACCCGGTCTAGGACGTATTCCTTGCGTTCTAACTTGAACACAAGTCGTAGGTTCTTGTCCCAGTCTAGATAATTTGTCCCAATGAGCTTACCCTTCTCTAGGATATGCCTCAACAACAAACTATTCGCGTTCGTTGAATTATTCGCCATTTAATCTAGACGACGAAAGTAAATTTAATCAGAAAGTTGAATAAATTTACGAAGATCCTGAATAAACTTTCAACCATTCGATTCTAAGTTAATAGAATCTAAAATCAAGACCCATGATTCGTGAATCAAAGTACGCTAAGGCGCACCGCTCCGATTCACTTATTTAGGTAGGACATGTATCCAATTACACCCCGTGCAATTGGGTCCAATTACAACTCGTGTAATTCTTGGCAAGGGTGTGTACAAAAATACACGGCATATCCTTTCTGACACCCTGGCTCGACCCTGGTCGAGAATCGCAGTTAAGTCAACCAAATCACATATGCTTAGTTCGAGAAAGGCGCACGACATCTAAATAGAACTTTAGCAAACTTGTATATAGCGCACTTTCGAAGATGCTCCGCTAAGGCGCACGATATCAACAAAGTGGAGAACTATACAAGCTTATGATTTTGGGTTGCTGTCTCACTTGACTTAAAATTATTTGTGATCGGTTGAGTTTAAATCATTTATGTTTGATATAATTATGAACTCGTCATCAACAACCCGTGTAAAGACGTTTTCAAATTTGAACACATCCATCACAACCCGTGCGACGATGGTTCACAACGCTTTTAACATGCAAACAATTAATCCGGTTTTAATCTTTGCATGTTGGTGATAGCTTAAACTAAAATAAGCCAAACATGCTTGCATATAAATTTATCATTCAAATAAATTCTAGCATGCATCAAAGCGTTAAATATGCATAAATAGCCCAAGCTTAGGTCCTAAGTATTTTATGAGACGAAGACTCCTCTCGTCATCACCACTTAGGTCGCTCCCACTAGCTCGTGGACGTCCTCCAAGATTGTCACCGTTCTCGGTATTCATCCTTCTCGACTTGAGCAATTAATTACAATTAATACTCGATTCATAGACCGGATGAAAGAATAATTAAACTTTTTCACTAGCGGTTTGCATCCCGCATAAAAGAATAATTACACGTTACAATCTAACAGTACGCAGAGCGTTTTAAAAGCGATAAATAATTAAACGCTCTATTGGGCTATCTATGCACCATGCATATCAACTTATCACACAACATGTTATCATACAAGCATGTTGTCATAAAAATATATTTCCGGTTTTAATTTTCATGTCCAAGTTGCTCGGTCGGGTTTTTCAAAACTAGACATTTTCAAAAAATTTGTTTATTGAAACCGTTCAAATCTAAAAAATTTCAAAACATTGGATTGCGAGTTTGTGCCAAGGATCAAACACCGTGCAACAAAAAACTCGGGCCCAAACAAAATGGGTCAAAACCCATTTAGGCCGAGCCCCTACGCACCGACTCGCTAGGGTTTGGCAACCATAGCCGTCGGGCCTCCACCACCGGCCACGACCAGAATATTGCCACTGCCGGGGCTGGGGCGGGGTGGACACCGTGACCATCTAATGGCCACAACCCAGTCTTGCTCCGGCAAGCCGCCGGCAAGCCGGAGCCCCCGCCCAGTCCCCTTTTTCGGCTCCCCGAGAGTCCCGTTTCTGGCGACCCGACAAATCCAATTTGTTTCGAAAAATTTCAGATTTTATAATATTTTTAAAAATTTTGTTTCATGTCATATAAAACCCATAAACAATAAATAAACATATTATAGCAACATGGCAAGCAAAACAACACCTCAATCGATTCAAACGAATATTTAAGAGGGTTACCGTCCTCTGATACCATTGTAGGAACTTTGGGGTAATCAAGAAAACCATGGCAATAGAAGCAATATAATATAAACCCCAAAAACTGTCCAAGATTGTGAAACCATTAAATCCCAAGGCAAAAACGAAATCACAAGTTCTTACCTTTCGATTTGTTCGAATCGAAACTTGAAGAACGTTTGAGATCTTCAACTCCAAAGTAGTCCACACGGATAGGATGATCTTGAATCATCCTTAACAGACTCCTACCTACTAGAGTATAGTGTGAAACTTGAGAGAAAATGATGTAGGGGAGGCCAAAGAGGGGTTCAGCCAAGAGGGACACCAAGAGGAGAGATAGAGCTATTTTGTGTTTTGTGTTGTGTGTCTCACATAATGCTCTCTCTCTTTCTCTTAGGTAGATGAATTGGTGATGGGAGCATGGCATAAAGTGCCCTTGCAAACCAAATTCCACTTGCCCTTGCCTAGCCCATTCCTTGCCCATAACTTGTCCATACCTTGCCCATACCTTGGAAAATCACCATCTTATCGAGAATGTTGGATGTAAGTGTGGACCCACATGTGGGCCACCAATTGGACCGGCCACCTTGGGCCTCATGAGGCGAAGCCCAATTGCTTCGGCCATGTGGTCCCGTGTCGGACCAATTATTATCCGACCTTTCTTGTCTCGCGTCGAACAAATTCCCCATCTTTCGTTGTTTCTCTCAAAGTCCATATCCTATGTGTGTGACCCTTTAGGTTCATGCCATCGTCGGCGGATCATCGTAAAATTTCATTTTACCCGGTCCATCATAAGTGGCCTCTAGTAAGACGTTATGATTACCCGACATGCATGATGATCGATGATTCGATATAACCTTATGTAGTACATGTCACTATCCCTTTATCGCTCGGTATCTAGATTGATCATAAGGCATAGAGACGTCACCCTTATTTAATCAATGTTTGTATCTCGATCTGTGAGATTACTGAGTACTGATAACCCGTATTGTTGGCATGGCCATGCTCGCCCTTCATCCAATCTCTATCGAGTGGCCTATGAGGGATAAATCCCTTAGCCGCCTTTCGTATCACTCATACAGTTCGTCCTCGTGCCAATCATTTCCGTTTTTGTTGTCTTGTTACGGACAACGTTAAGAACAAGTCAAACGCAGTTCTTAACTATATAGCGATGACAAAGACTCTTTGGTATGAGGATACGACAACAAGCTACCACAAATAAATGTGTTCATGACTGTATCTATGCAACACCATTCAGAGTGGGTCGTCCAATATAACTTCCCAAGTGATATCTATGATCTTATTTCCGGATCCGTCCCAATGGCAAATAGAACTATACCATATAGAATCATCTTCATACTTGGTCGATTCATTGAAGCATATTTGACCAGGGACCCGTTAAGTGTGATCCGTAAAGATATATGGTTCTAATACTTTCGTGGACATATATCAGATCATACTTAACCTACTACTTCAACACATAAGTAATGTAATGCCGATTTTATATATTGCAAACTATGATTAATATATACAGACATTTACAGACTAATACAATTGGACTAGGGCACAAAAATACTTACATTATCATCTTTGCGAATAAATAAATCGGCATTATATTACTAATGTGTTGTACTAATATATTAGATATAATTTGATCTATTACATTATGTGTGTCAACACTGATAGTAGGACTATAGATCAGAAAGAATTACATTTAATGAGTCCTTGATCCGTTAAGCTTTATTAAGAAGCGATCAGTATAATGCTAACTCTATATGATCACGCTCTACTGATCATGGCAAGAATCTGTTGGAGTTAGATTATATTGGACGACCGGATGGTGAGTATGCAAAATAGATTCCGTCATGAGCATACTCACATATCGTAGCTTGTCATTATATCTTTAGACCGATGAGTCTTTGTGATCACTATGTGAGGAGTAGCTAAGTTTGACCTAGTCTAATGTTACCTGTAAAAAGGTTGCCATAAGGGCTTTGATTGACTTAGTTATAAATTACATGAGTGAACTCGAAAGACGACTAAAGGATTTATCCCTCATACTCTAGTATGGGAAGATATCCGTTTAGGCCACTTGATGAGTATAACTGATGGAAATGCATGACCATGCGGGAGATACTTAGTATCAGTTTTCAATCATCTCAGATATCAAGAAACAATGATTGATAAATAAGGATGACGGATCTATGCCTTTTGATCAATCTAGATATCAGAGGATAAAAGGATAGTGACATATACGATAGGAGTTTAAATCGAATCATCGATAATCACGGACGTCGGGTAATCATAATGTCTTGCTATATGCCACTTATGATATAAAGGGCAAAACAGTAATTTCGCTAGTCTGCCAACGGGTCGTGAGCCTAGAGGGTCACACACTTTAAGCAAGGTATATGGCAATAGAGACCTAGACGGAAGATTGGGAGAATTAGCCTTTCGATTTAGTTAAATTGAAAGCGAACCGGTTGATTTCTGGCCTAGGTTTATAACTAGATGGTTGAGAAAATAAGATTGAAGGAATTGGATCGGTTTAGCTAAACCGTTTAATTAGAACCCAATTTAAATGGTTTTAATTAAAATTTAGCTAAATGGGCTTTAAGCCCATTCTTAATATTAATTATATTTATAATTATATTAAGATAATTATGAGAATATCAAATATAATTTTATTGATTATATTTTCATATTTTAATCCCTAATTCTCCTCTAATTTTCGGTCCCTCTTCCCCATTGTAGATGTCCCTCTCTCTTTTCTCCATAGCTAGGGTTTTTGCTTCTTTTTCTCTCAATACTAGCATAGTTGGGTGAAGAAACCTTAGAGCATTAAGGTATCTTGCTTTTGTGGACACAATAGAGGGCACAATCTTTTGGTTTTGCTTTATCAGATTCGAAATCCTCAAAGATGGAAAAAATCGGGACAAACAAGAAAATCTGTCAACCACTGACAAGTAAGATGTTTTGCTTCACACAATGGTTTTTCAGTCCGAACTGGGTTTTGTGAAAACCATGAAAGTCGTAGAGAACTGGATGAAATTTACTCTCCAAAAGGAACCGAGGCATTTGGAGATCTGTAGCTCAAGTTATGGCCTTTAGAAGTTATGTTTTTCTGTAAGCAGATTCACTAAAGCTTCTTTGTGTTGATTTGATTCGATTTGCAAAGGTAAAATTCCAGAATTTTTTAGATTTATTCTTGCTAAATTAATTCACATGATGATCGGTTTTAGTTTAGTATTCGAGATTCCATAGTTACTTTCGCTTCCGCATGAAATTAATTGTTTTTTGAACCCATGGAAACCCTTTAGTGGTGTCACTGTCTGGTTAATATGTGAAATTGATTTTGGGCTTGTTAGGATTAGAGTTAAATCCTAGATAAATTCGTATATGTATTTCGGAATTTGAATTGCATGAATATGAAAAATCTGAAATTTTTTCGATTTGATTTTGAAAGCTGAAAAATTAAAATTTCAGGGTTGTTTTGGGTTAGCCATGGCCGAGCCATGGGTAAGCAGAGTCGAGCCACTTGGTGGACCATGGAGAGCCGTCGGCCGACCATGGTTAGCACCAATGGCCGACTAGATCGCCTCGGGCAGACCATGGGTGGCCCTTGGGCCGACCATGGGCAGTGCCGTGGTCGACCAGGTCGAGACCAAAGGCACGCCTATGGTCGAGCCCTAGGCCGACCTGTTCTGTGGCCCATGACCACAGCCTTGGTAGCCCGGGGGCGAATTTTGGGCGAGCCATGGTTGGTCGATCAGACCGGGGGCATGAGCCGGTTCTTGGCTCGTGTCGGTTCCCGTGGAATTTCCCAAAAATTTAAGTTTTTTTCAGACCCGGTCCGGTTTCTATAAACCGGGGGTAAGCCGGTTTAGTTTTGACTAATTAATTTAAACCGTCCAGTTTCGATAAACCAGATTTTTTCCCACATTTAAGCAAGATTAAAATTTGGAATTAATGTTGTTGTTTGATAACATGATGTGTGATAACATGATTTTTGACAACATGTTTGTTTCAATATGAAGTAGAGCTAAGCCCGATTTAGATTTCAGTTTATTTTGCAACCTGCGAGTCGCTAGTTTTGGGTTGTAAAATTACGGCATGCGTGTCGTTGTTTCTGTAAATTTCATGTATTTATTTAATTGTAATTACAAAGACCGGCACAAGAATAAATCAAGACGGAGTTGATGGGATTCCTAAGGAGGCTCGGAGCCAGTGGGAGTCCACAAGAAGGAAACCGGTTCAAATCAAGAAGACTTAGTCTTAGGATTTGCATTTCGATTTTTCTTAGATTTTGACGGGCTAGGCTATGCTTGCTGCTTTACATTTATATAGTTTGATATGAATGTTTGAATAGTCTTATATGCATGAGTTAATGTATGTTTAACTATCACCCACATGCGAAGATTAAAACCAGATTTAATCAGACTTGCATGTAATTGGTTAATGAATCATCTTTGCATGGATTTATAATTGATGATTTCTGTTTATATTGTATCGATATGCAATCAGGACTATTAAAACATTTATTCGCAAATAATTACAAGTCAAGTGTGATACCATCCAAGTTTGGACACTCAAAAGGACTTTGAGGCTATGGATGTCGGTACGCCTCCGTGTAAAGTTCATAGAGGAAAAGCCTGGATGAGTTGGGCAGTCCTATGTGGATGCGTGCGCCTCCGCGTAGTAGCTACATTAGTGATGGCCATAGTCGAAACTTAGTAGACTTGTATACGATTGTCAGCAAGGGCTGACTTAGGGTATCAGTGTAGGGTATGTCGTGTACTTTTAAGTATAAACCCTAGCCAAAATAAAATAAATTTTCCTTGACCCGTCTATCCCTTTACGATCAGCTCTTAGCGTTGAATTCAAAAGCACTCTAACACTCTGGATAATGTGGATTATGAAAGCTGAGTTGTAGAGAGATGAAATCTCTAAGGGCAACAGATGATTATGGATGCAAATGGACCGATTGGACATCTTTATGAGAAGGCAAGAATCAAAAGATTCTCTTCAATCAAGGATTTGCACTCCTGCGATTGTAAGCAGGAAATTCCACAAGTCATAAATTTATGTTGTATGATGAGATCATTTTAATGATCTAAGCATATGTAACATTGAATGGACCGTTTCATAGTTGCATGGAATGCTTCAAACTGCTGAGAGGAACATTAAGAACTAGATTCAGATGTTCTAGAGGTCAACAAAGGGATAAGCTTTAAGAAAGCTGATGCTAACAAGAGTGAGGCCCTTAAGCAAGGTTGAAGAAGATTGAGAGACTTCCATGGTCAAAAAAACCAAGGCTAATTCCAAACGGGTGGATGTCTTCTGATTTCTTCAGATAAGGTGGTCATAAGCAAAAGGACTATATGAGACAACAAGATGAGTTGAGTGAGAATGTGGAGGATCCACATTTCTCAAGAACTTATGTTACAAGCTTGTCTACTTCTGAATCATGAGTATGTAATACTGCATGACACATTCAATGTGTAGGATTTCAAAAGTAGAAGAAAATTGATTGAGGGAGAGATGATTCTACAGGTAAGTAATCCCAGTTGGAGTTGTTGTACTGATCATCGAGTTGACCATGCCTAAAGGGCTTAGTCGTGGCATATGATAATTGTCTACATGTACCTGTTTTATCAGGAACATAATTTTGGTTCTTGTTAAACAAGATGATATCCTGCTATTTATTAATAGCATTTTTGATATTGACCGAAATTACATTTATTATACAAGTACTCCAGAAAGTTAGTAGTCACTATGTGTAAGATGTAGTTGATACTGATGAAAGATCAATCTATATAACATAAATGGGAAGCGGTTGAACCGGATTCTAATCTGGCATCGTTGTTTAGACCACAGAAATAAGAAGCGGACATCAACACTTTATGAGTGTGGACCTTTGAAATTCTGATTAAACGCAGGATGTCTCGTATGATGTTGAGATTAAGTGTAGGACATCTTACCGGTGCAGTCATACGGGCCTTCCAATACCCATAATTTGATCCATCTAGCATAGGAAGTCGGTTGACAGAGCCTCCTTCTCTGGATCCAGACATGACTTAATACCAGAATTTGTCAAACAGGAACACGCCTAGTGAATTAAGATGCCTCCTCCGATACCAATTTAAATTATAGTTAAACGCAAGATGTCTCGTATGATGTTGAGACTAAGTGTGAGACATCATGCCGGTGCAAAGCCAATAAAAGAAACAACGAGCAGAAATTAAACGACACAGGAGTTGGTTACCTAGTTCGCTGCAACATCACCTACGTCTGGGGGCACTCGGCCAGTGAACAAGTTCCACTATAGGTAATCAATCACATATACAAAGCTTTACGATTATCGAATCTAAGCCCTATGGTATTATTACTAGTGCGAACTTAGCCCAAGGTCTCCCCCTGTTTTCAAGCCTCCAACTCGAGTCCACTCTTAGAACTGATCCCACAGTTCCGTTTCCTCCTTTGTCGTCGTCTTCAAAGGTTTGCACACAGCTTTACTGGTGCGGGTTCGTCCACATCAACCAAACAATGTTGCTGCGAATCTTTCTTTGGCACACACAAGCTATGATCTTAGCTACAACATTCAGCTCCTTAATACGCTCGTTCAACACGTTCAAGGACCCTGTATAATATCAACAAAGATATAGCTATACGGAACCACCTTCTACGGGATGGAACGATCACCTATTTGTAGAAGATGTGACGAGATTCTCGTTAGGGTTTCCTACACGATCTCGTACGCGCCTTGCCGATTCCATCCCTCCCATGTTTCCTTTTGCTGCTGCATAGTTGATACGGAAATATTCTCTCTGATATGCGGAGATCTTCTAATTAGGGAAACTCCGGAAAGTCTTCTTGCAAGATGTTAGATCGTGATATCCAAGACTTCTGGAAGGACATCTTCTAATTAGAGCATCGGCTTCTCAGGTCGCGACATAAGGATTGACATCATTCCACCGTATAAAATAGCCAACATCCGTAGGAACCACAATCTCCCCCTTTGGCTATTTTTGGGGCGAGCACTCCTTTCTTCACGTGTCTTGGAGAGAGCGTCTTCAATCCAGTAGCTCAGACCAAATAATGTCTGAGACATATGCTTAGACATGATACGCCATAAGATATTAGTGAAAGAGATCACCACAGGTTCCAATCGATGAATATCATGCAGCGGACGTTATGTAACCGTGGTGATCGAAACATGCTATGATCTTAATGCAAATTCAAGTCTGAAAAGTTACCTCTTCTAATCGATGAAAATTCAAAGTATAGTGTTTCTCTGTCAAGTCCACACAAGCACCACAGTCGAAGAGGGTTTCACTCAATAATTTTGCTATTAATTTTTGAGAGAAACTTAACAACAATGGAGGATGAGAGAGAGAGAGAATTCAGCCATGAGAGGGAGAGAGTAATGGGATTAGTTGTAGAAAATTAGAGAAGATAATGGAAGATATTTTGTGATTTTAATTTGAAAATTAAAATTGCATATCTATCCTTCATAAACTCTTATTTGCATTTGTTCCCGTTCATAACTTAAATCCCTAAATGGGCTTTAAGCCCATTTAACTAAAACCCAAATTAAACCCATTAACTTGAGTTCTAATTTCGGTTTAGACAAAACAGCTTATTTTCCTCGAATTGATTTCTTCAACCGTCTGGTTAAAACCTTAGGCCAGAAATCTACCGAATCATTCTCAATTTTCATCCATAATTAATTTTCATGTATCGTGCTTAATGCGTGTGACCCTCTAGGCTCACGAGCAATTGGCATACTGGTAAAATTACTATTTTACCCTTTCCATCATAAGTGGCCTCTAACAAGACATTATGATTATCCAATGTTCATGATTATCGATTATTCGACTTAACCTGTTATCGTACATGTCATTGTCCTTTTATCAAACTGATATCCAGATTGATCAATAGGCATAGAATGGTCATCCTAATTTATCAATCACTGATTCTTGATATCTGAGATGACTGAAAACTGATACTAAGGTATCACCTGCACGGCCGTGCTCTTTCTTCAGTCATACTCATCAAGTGGCCTAAACGGATATCTTTCTCATACCGAAGTATGAGTGATAAATCCCTCAGACGCCTTTCGAGTTCACTAGTGCAATCAATATCAAAGCCAATCGAAGCCGTTATAGTTACCCTTTTACAGATAACGTTAGACTAGGTCAAACTTAGGTATTCGTTACATAGTGTACACAAAGACTCCTTGGTCTTAGGATATAATGACACGCTACGATATGTGAGTATCTCATGACTGGATCTATGCAGCATACTCACAATCGGGTTGTCCGATATCATCGACCTGATGGTATCTATGATATAACTCCGGCACTCACTTTGCCATGATTAGTAGAGCATGATCACAAGGAGTTAGTCTCATACTGATCGCCTCAAAAGAAGCTTCGCTGATCAGGGACTCATCAAATGTAATTCTTTTTGATCTATAGTTCTACTATTAGTGGTTACACACATAATGACATAGATCAAATTACATTCGATATATTACTACAACACATTAGTAATATATGCCGATTTATTTATTCGGAAAGATGATAAAACATTACATCTGTAGGTCACTTATATATTGGACTGGGGCATAACTCTAACAATTAAAACACAACACACGGCCAATAATATATTATGCAAGTAATGCTAATTTCTTCAGTGAGCTCCATCTTGGTGGCGTTCTCCTTGTCATTCTTCACGTGACAAAAATATGCCAAGAAGGCATATGCAATCGAAAACAAGTATGCTCATAGGGCAGAATATTATCTGGAAGTAAAGACGTAACCTTCCCAAAAGTACCAAGGCCTCAACAATTGCCTTACCAGAAGGATGTCCAATGTCCGGGACATGTGATCTTTCAAAGAGCTTTAGGGTGAAAGAAAGAGGACCATGTTTCTTTCCTACTGCATCAGTGCTTCGGAGCAGCTTGAGTCTCTGGCTCAGGATGATTCCAGTGATGAGGTAGGGAAATCCAATTGGCATTTTGACCGCGAACGATTTTGCATGTTTCATCAAATGGTCAATCACATATTTGCCAAAATTGAAAGTCGAGCGCGTACCTATCAGGTATATTAGCTTGGAAAGCTCAGTACTAATGCTCGAGCCATGTGTGGAGGGCGCCCAATTTGCGATGCCTATTCGGAAAAGTACAAAGTATTTTGCAGTGAGAACCGAAGAAGATAGCTTGCCCTTGGTAGGCTAGATTCTCTATGTATCCCCAGATATCTCCTGAACAACTTTGTTCAATGATGGGACATCATCTGAGACATCCGGAGTGTCTCGTCCCAAGTAGTTGTTAACAACCTTTTCTGTGAAGATGCATGACTTTCCTTGGACATACACTTTTCTATACTCCGAACTGGAGGGTATGTCGAAAGTAGGAGATATGTTAACTATAAATTCTTGAACAAGCAGTGGGTAGTACGTACCAATGTTAGAGACGCTCTGTAGGAGCCCTGCATCTGTAATAAGTTCAATTATCTCCTCCATCTTCAAGGCACTTGGCGACAGCTCCCTTTCTAGAACAACTTTCCTCATTACAACAAAATTCCATTTTAGAGCTGACTCTACATGGTGGAATGAAATGTTATCTATCTTTGCGGGTGGAACATTTCTCAGGAGCTTCTGTCCTCCGATATACTTAGGCTCAACAGGAGCCCTTACTACAACTTGTACTTCTTCTTCATTCAAGGTAGGTTCATCAAAAAGATGCCTCGACTTCTTTGGCGACATTGTTTTGGAAAGATTGGCTGTCTTTTCAGCATTTCTCTTCCTTTCACTCTTTCCAGCAGACTTCTTTGCAACGATGACTTTCCTTCTCTTGATGGTACTCTTCAATACAGATGTAACAGCCTCAATAGGCTTCTTTCTCTTGGACTTGGACTTGACAACAGTGTCTTTCTTGGAGACCTTAGCCTCTTCCTCTTAAGTGGATTCACCAAACTTCTTAGAGTCTTCAATCTCTTGCCTCAGATTTGCAGGTACAGTGGCTACAAATATACTTGGTCCAGATTTTTCAGCTTCTTGAACAGGAACATCGTCCTGCACACCTTGCTTCTCAATGTCTGGAACATGTTTTCCAACATCTTTTTCCTTAGTGTCTTGTACGAATGTCTGGACATCATCACAAACCTTCTCAGAAACTTGACTTCCTTCAGCACTAAAGTTTACGACCTTTTCATTACCCATGGTACTACCAACTTCCTTCATGGTTTCTGGTGGAACAACAACACTTTCTTCTTGGGTGCCTTCAGCACTGTTCAGATACTGATCTGGGTCTTCATCAACTTCCCTTGATGGTTCGGCTTCTTGTGGGTTTTCAGTTGGATGAACCCTAACTTCTTCATGCGGGAAGATTGTTTGCAAAGGAATGGCTTCCACAACTTCACCGGGGACTTCAATATTTTCCAACCCTTATAATCTGATGGGCGGAGTAGAAGAGATACCAACATTTGAATCGGAAATTTTGGAATCAGGGGTACCTGGCGTAGACGAAGTTGGAGCCGCCTCTTCTTCAATGATACTTGCTCCGACAATTGGAGCCTCTTAAGGTTCAGCAATGACAGTTCCTATTTTAGTTGGTTCTCTGGCCTTCTCTTTCTTTTTCTCTCATTCTTCTTCCCGGAACTAGATCCTGAGAGAGACATGGATTTCAGGCGCAGTGCCTTCTTCCTGGCAAAGTTAGCCGCAACCCTACCGCTTCGTGTGCCCACCATTGTTGAGTTGAAGAGAGGGTTGCAAATCTCTTTTGGAAAGGGAAAGGTTAGAGAGACAAAACTAAGAACTTGTGAAAATATACCCTTTTGAAAGAGTGGGACCGAAAAATAGGGAATAAAATAAACGGTATAGTGGTTAGGTAAGCACTTTCCTTTTTCCTTCTTCAGCGGGCTCAGAGACATCGTCGGACCCATCATGTGGTGTGGATGTTAACTCCCATGATCCACACCATTCTTTCTTTAGCTTTAAGTCTTAGACGCCATCTCGATTATACAAAGTCCTAATGATGACCTTAGACTTTCGAATCGAGCAGTGTCAAGGGCCTTAGTGAAAATATCAGCCAACTATCTGTCAGTGGGAATGTACTCCAGCTGAATTATCCCGTCTTCCACAAGATCTCTTATAAAGTGATTAAATGCTTCGTCTTGCTGTGATGAACATGATTCTTGGATATGTTTATGGCACTAACATTGTCACAGAACAATGTTATGACATCTAGCTGGACATCATACTCTAACAGCATTTGCTTCATCCAAAGTAGTTGAGTGCAACTACTTCCAGCAGCTATATATTTTGATTCAGCATCCAATGTACTATGACAGCATGACATCTTGCTACACAGTTTTGTTTCTTGCTGAACCATGAGATTAGGTTATTGCCCAAGTAAAAGCATTCACCTGAAATGCTTCTTCGATCGGTGGTGCTCCCAGCCCAATCATCATTACAATACCCAATAAGGTTAGACGTTGTATCAAAAGAGTACAATGACCCCAAATTTATCGTTCCAGCAACATACCTCAAGATTCTCTTGGCTTGAGAAAGATGACTCACCTTTGGGTCTGCTTGATGTCTGGCACATACTCCGACGACGTATGTTATGTCAGGACGACTTGCTGTAAGATATAGCAAACTTCCTATGATGCTCCTGTATAGGCTGTGCTCTACTGGCTTTCCATTTTCATCTGTAGACATCTTTGTGGTTGTGGCAATTGGGGGTCCGTTTGTGAGATACCTTTTCTAGACCGAACTTCTTTACCAGATTCAAAGCATATTTTCCTTGAGAGATGAAGATCCCATTATTCATTTGCTTGATTTGGATTCCCAGAAAGTAACTAAGTTCTCCCACCATGCTCATCTCGAATTCTGACTGCATGTGACTCACAAATTGTTCCACCATCTTGGTAGACATCCCTCCGAAGACGATGTCATCAATATAGATTTGAGCAATCATGATGTCCTTGCCTTCCTTCTTGACAAACATTGTTCGATCGACTCCTCCTCTGGCATAACCGTTCTGTATTAGAAAAAGTGTTAGTCGTTCATACTAGGCTCGAGGAGCTTGTTTCAGGCCATAGAGGGCTTTCTTCAGCTTGTTGACATGATATGGTGCATGTGGATCGACAAATCCCTTAGCTTGAGCCACGTAGACTTCCTCATTTAAGTCACCATTTAAGAACGCACTCTTCACATCCATTTAATACAACTTGAACTTGAGATGACATGCAATTCCCATCAGTAGTCGAATGGCCTCTAGTCGACTACGGGGGCGAAGGTTTCTTCGAAATCTACTCCTTCCACATGAGTATACCCTTGAGTCACTAATCATGCTTTGTTTCGAGAGATGTGTCCAAGTTCGTCTGTCTTGTTCATGAAGATCCATTTTGTTCCTATCACATTGATGTTTTCTGGTTTTGGCACCAGTTCCTAGACTTTATTCCTTTTGAACTGTCCAAACTCTTCTTGCATGGCATTCACCCAGTACTCGTCATTGATTGCCTCTTGGACATTCTTAGTTTCCACCTTTGAGACGAAGCAGACATTTCCGATCATTTGACGATAATTGACATGAGTCTTTTGTCTAGTTCGGACTCCATCATCAAGATTCCGTATTACTTCTTGTACAGGATGGTCCTTTTGAACGCTTTTGGAGGGAATTATGTGTTTCGGAGCAGTCTTTGGAACATCATCTGATGCATTGTCGCTTCCTGTGTCTGTGACTTCTCCTGACCCATTATCAGGTACTTCGTTCTTGACATCCTGGGGCTCGACATCTTGCGAGACATGTGGCACGGTTGCTTCTTCTCCTTCGATGTTTTCAAAAATATGGTCAGTGTCATTTATGACCACATTGATGGATTCCATAACCTTTCTCGTGCGATTGTTGAAGACTCGATATGATCTGCTATTTCTGGAATATCCTAGAAAGATCCCTTCGTCACTTTTCGGATCGAATTTTCGAGGATGAACCCTGTCTGCTAAGATGTAACATGTTGAGCCAAAAACACAAAAGTATTTGAGGTTGGGCTTTCTCCCCCTCCATATTTCATACGAGGTAGTGTTCGTACCTGGTCGTACACTAACACAATTGATAATATGGCAAGCAGTGTTTATCGCTTCAGCACAAAAGTGTGTGGGAAGATTTTTGACGAGAATCGTAACTTTGGCCATCTCTTGTACTGTTCTATTCTTCCTTATAACGATTCCATTTTGTTGAGGAGTTATGGGAGCCGAAAATTCATGTGCGATTCCCTCCTCATCACAAAAATCAGAGAAACTACTGTTCTTGAACTGAATACCATGGTCACTACGTAGTCTGACAATCTTTCCTATGTTCTCGACAAAATTTTTTGCATAAGCTTTTGAAAATTGAAAACGTGTCAGACTTTTCATGAATAAATTCCACACATGTGTACCTAGAGTAGTCATCAACATAGACAAGAACATATCTCTTGCCACCCAGACTTTCTGTTTGCATTGGCCCCATCAGGTCTACATGAAGAATTTCAAGTACTCTGGATGTCATACAAAGTTGCAGCCTCTTGTGGGACGTCTTTACTTGCTTCCCTACTTGACATTCTCCACATATACGTTCTTTGATTATCTTGAGAGGAGGAACACCAGTAATAGCTTCTTCCATTATGACTTTCTTCATGCTTTTAAGGTTTAGATGACCAAGGCGTTGGTGCCATAAATGAGCTTCATCTGCTTTGGTGAACATGCATGAAGTATCAACATTGTTTGATGAGGATGTCCAGAGATAACAGTTATCTGTTGATCGACTTCCTTACATTAGCTCGACCTTTTTTGCTACAATCACAGTAATCACAGAGCATTTGTTACGAGTAAAGTTAACAATCAAGTCAAGGTCACATAACTGACTAATACTCAACAGATTAGCCTTAAGTCCTTCCACAAGAAGTGCTTCCTTTAGGCAATCAATCCCAGGAAGTTTGAGCTGACCCTTCCCGATGACACTAGCCTTCACACCGTCACCAAATGTGACATGTTCAACAAAGCAAGATTCAAGATTGATTAGTAAGCTTTTGTCACCTGGCATATGCCTTGAACATCCACTGTCAAAATACCAAACTTTTCTGGATGAAGCAGTTAGAGTGTATAAGTAATGTTAACTTTGTACGATACATCTTTTACCTTCCACACTTGTTTGGGAGTTCTCTTGCGTTGAGCGAGTTTGGCTTGAGTAGATGTCTCTTTGTGCAGGTGGAAGCAGTAAGGGCGAATATGACCCCTTTATCCACAGTTGTGACATGTCCATCGGTTTTGTTGGCGAGGAATCAACTGGGGTAGAACAACCCTTTGAGTTTGTCTGGGAGCTGTTACAGCACAAGAATGTTGCTGAATATGTTTGAGTCCTTGAGGTTGTTGATACCGTCTCCGGATAGGTCTTTGTCTAACATGTTGTGGCTTATAACTTTGAGGAGCATGTTGCGTCTGATGATGTCGTTGAGCTTGTACAACCTCAGATGACAGAGACATTGGAATAGGCAGAGGTCGTTTGTCCTGCTGAGGAATAAAGATTGTTTTAGATGTGGTGGCTTCTGAGGAATATCCTAGTCCCTGCATGTTCTTGGCCGGTTTTCCCATGGAGAGGCGAGCGTCCAACATATTAGTGATGGGATTCATCATTTTCACATTCTTTGTCATTTGATCAATCTCTCCTTTGAGTCGAGTTACTTCCTTCTTTAAGTTGACTACAGTTTCAAGTAACCTAGTCTTGTCCTCCGAGAGAGTCAAAATCATATCTCTTCGCTTTTTGAGAACTTTGGATTCCTCTATGTATTGGGTGAATAGTTTGTCGTAGGCACTGCTCATTACTTCATCTGACAGGAGTTCTGATTCATCAATAGCAAACTTATGGTTAGAAGAAGGGAAAATGACACTTTTGTGCACCTAAATATGCACTTTTGACACTTTCATACCCTAAATTTTTTTCTTCTCTTTTTTCCATACCTGAATTTCATTTTGGGACAACAATTCCAAAATACTCATGAATTGAACCAAAATTCAGGGTACTTCTGGACCATTTTCCCAAAATACAAATGAATTGAACCAAATACTAATGAAATGAACAAAAATTTAGGGCCATTTTTGGTATATAAATGACCAGTTGTCCCAAAATGAAATTCGGGTATGGAAAAAAGAGAAAAAAAAGTTAGGGTATGAAAGTGTCCTTTTCCCTTAGAAGAATGTGCAGTCCAAGCCACGTAGTTACTTATCTGTTCGTCTTCACTGTCTTCTCCTTCTTCGTCAGACATGGAGGCTTTGTAGCCCTTCTTTTGTTTCTTTAGGAAGTTTGGGCATTCTTTCTGGATGTGTCCGTAGCCTTCACATTCATGTCATTGGATGTCTCTTCCTTTACCTATTTGATCAGATCTTCTCGCTTCTTTGAGAGTGGCGACATCCTTCTGAAACTTGTTTGGCACATTGTCTTTAAGATTCTGATAGACATGTTTCCCTGCTCCTTTCGAGAATATTTTCATGATCCTGTTGTAATTTTTTACCATCAAAGCAAGAGCTTCATCAGTATCATCATCAGATTTAGAGTCTACTTGATCTAGAGGGGGAACCGTTGAGCTTGTTAGGGCAAGTCCTTTGTGTTTTCTATCTGGAGCGGGAAGCGAGAGTTCAAAAGTCATTAATGAACCCATTAGTTCATCAAATCGAAGAGTTTTCAAATCGTGCATTTCTTCTATGGCAATCGACTTCATGTTGAACCTTGAACTAAGAGATCGAATTGTTTTTCGGACAAGATCTTCATCTGTCATGGATTTTCCCAGCGAAAATGATTCATTTGACAAGTCTCTAATCCGAACATTGAAGTCGCTGAGTGTCTTATCATCTTTCATGGATAATGCTTGAAAGTGTGCCGTGATGTATTGAAGTTTTTGCTCTCGAACTTTGGTCGTCCATTCATACGCTGTGGCCAAGATTTATCAAGCGTCTTTTGCTACCACACATGTGTTGATCAACCTGAACACATATTGATCAACTGCATTAAAAATGGCATTGAGTGCACAAGAATTACCTAAGGCAGCCAGGTGTTCTGCATCGGTCCATTCATTTTCCGTCTTGATGTGCGAGATGTTTTGATCATCAGTAGTGGTTGCAGCTTTCCTTCCATTGATTAATGATTTCCAGGCTTTTTGATCCAGCGTCTTGAGAAATGCAGTCATACGGGCCTTCCAATACCCATAATTTGATCCATCTAGCATAGGAGGTCGGTTGACAGAGCCTCCTTCTCTGGATCCAGACATGACTTAATACCAGAATTTGTCAAACAGGAACACGCCTAGTGAATTAAGATGCCTCCTCCGATACCAATTTAAATTATAGTTAAACGCAAGATGTCTCGTATGATGTTGAGACTAAGTGTGAGACATCATGCCGGTGCAAAGTCAATAAAAGAAACAACGAGCAGAAATTAAACGACACAGGAGTTGGTTACCTAGTTCGCTGCAACATCACCTACGTCTAGGGGCACTCGGCCAAAGAACAAGTTCCACTATAGGTAATCAATCACACATTCAAAGCTTTATGATTATCGAATCTAAGCCTTATGCTATTATTACTAGTGCGAACTTAGCCCAAGGTCTCCCCCTGTCTTCGAGCCTCCAGCTCGAGTCCACTCTTAGAACTGATCCCATAGTTCCGTTTCCTCCTTTGTCGTCGTCATCAAATGTTTGCACACAACTTTACTGGTGCGGGTTCGTCTACA
Organism: Geranium rotundifolium; assembly: GCA_963920655.1. Taxonomy (NCBI): domain Eukaryota; kingdom Viridiplantae; phylum Streptophyta; class Magnoliopsida; order Geraniales; family Geraniaceae; genus Geranium; species Geranium rotundifolium. Next base: position 38,530,498 of record OY987311.1, read on the forward strand.
TCAACCAAACAATGTTTTTGCGAATCTTTGTTTGGCACACACAAGCTATGATCTTAGCTACAACATACAACTCCTTAATACGCTCATCCAACACGTTCAAGGACCCTGTATAATATCAACAAGATATAGCTATAAGACACCATCTTCTACGGAATGGAACGATCACCTATTTGTAGAAGATGTGACGAGATTCTCGTTAGGGTTTCCTACACGATCTCGTACGCGCCTTGCCGATTCCATCTCTCCTATGTTTCCTTTGGCTGCTGCACAGTTGATACGCAAATATTTTCTCTGATATGCGGAGATCTTCTAATTAAGGAAACTCCTAAAAGTCTTCTAGAAAGATGTTAGAACGTGATGTCCAAGACTTATGGATGGACATCTTCTAATTAGAGCATCGGCATCTTAGGTCGCGACATATGGATGGACATCATTCCACCATATAAAATAGTCAACATCCGTAGGACCCACAACCTTTAAGTCCAATTGAATTCAAGTCAATTTGATGATGTGAAGCTTTTTTTAAAGGATGTATAAGAAGCGCATATCAACACTTTATGAGTGTGGACTTATAGGTCCAATTGAATTCAATTCAATTTAATGATGCGAAACTTGCTTAGTGGGTAAATTGATAGATATGCTCTTCACAAATAGAGGTGAAGCGCAAGTGACCTGTAGGGTCTAAAACATTCCGGTGTGTTGGGATCCCTAAGTTCACAAGGCCAGAACAGTCAACTTGGAAATAAATGTTCAAAGCATTTGGATTAAATATGAATGGCTAAATACCTTGCCAAGTCGAAATCAATCATCTTGGGGATTTTAAGATCCAGTCATGGTAGACTCTGCTTAGAACACCATTTTAATGGCGTGTCTGAATGCGGAAATCGAATCCAAGAATATACGGTTCCTTCCATGAAGAACCTAGTGATTCACATAATCTTATTCAGATATTGTGATCTAGGGTCAGCTATATTCAAGATGAATAGTGCTCCAATGAAGACATGGAATTGTATACCATTTGACACTCATCTAGATTCTCCAACCCGTGAGTGGGTGCGCCTACGCATAGCATTCATGGGGATGTAGGTTAGATGAGATGGTTAGTTTTATTTATATGCGTGCGCCTTCGCGTAGTGGCCAAATAAGAACTGAACCATAGTCCAATTTGGTATGGGAACATTCCAGTATGACCATATGACACTCGTTTACTTTCCGGTAACTATGGATGCCTGGGCCTTCGCGTAGTATTCATTGGGAGGCGAGCTGGATGAGATAGTCAGTTTTCTTGGATGCATGCGCCTTCGCATAGCATCAAGACAAGAACTGAACCATGGTTAGACATGGTAGAGGAAATATCCCAGCACGGGTTTTTTCTTAGTGGATTGGGATGGCAAGGTAGTTTGCATCCGAATCAGATGACAATGTCTTCATAGAGTATCCTTAGGAAACTAAGAGATACATATTCCAAAAACCAAGCAAGAACAAAGAATTGTTGCTCGAGGTAGTGTCTTTTAGAAATGGGATTTAATTTCCAAAAGAGCGAGTGGGAGTAATGTGCATCTTGAAGAAATTCAGGCACCTCACTTAGACACTATGGAGTTTGGTGGAGCTTAATCAGCTGAATAAGAGAATCATACTGTGGTTCCTACGGATATTAGCTATTTTATATGGTGGAAAGATGTCCATCCATATGTCGCGACCTAAGACGACAATACTCAAATCAAAAGATGTCCATCCTGAAGTCTCGGACATCACGATCGAGCATCTCGCCAAAAGACTATATGGAGTTTCCTTAATTGGAAGATTTTCGAATATCAATAGGATTCTTTCTTCATTAGTTGTGCAACAGCAAAAGGAAACTTAGAGGAGACGTAATCGGCAAGGCGCGCACGAGATCTTCTAGGAAACCCTAAAGAGAGTCTCGTCACATCTTCTACAAATAGGTAATCGTTCCATCCCATAGAAGATTGTGCTGTGTAGCTATATCTTGGTTGATAATATACAGGGTCCTTAATCGTGTTACACGAGCGTATTAAGGAGCTGTATGTTGTAACTAAGATCATAGCTTGTGCATTCCAAACAAAGATTCGCAGAAACATTGTTTGGATGATTTGAACGAACCCACACCAGTAAAGCTGTGTGCGAATCTTTGAAGACGATGACAAAGGAGGAGAGGGAACTGTGGGATCAGTTCTAAGAGTGGACTCGAGTCGGAGGCTCGGAGACAGGGGGAGACCCTGGGTTAAGTTCACACTAGTAATAATACCGTAGGGCTCAGATAAGGGTGCTAATCAAGAGAAGCCTTGTATGTGTGATTGATTACATATAGTGGAACTTGTTCACTGGCAGAGTACCCCCAGACGTAGGTGACGTTGCACCGAACTGCGTAACCAACTCCTGTGTCGTTTAATTTCTATTCCTTGTTTTGTTTCTTGACTTTGCACCAGCAAGATGTCTCACACTTAGTCTCAACATCATACGAGACATTTCAATTGGTATCAGAGAAGGCATCTTATTTCACTAGGTGTGTTCCTGTTTGACAAATTCTGGTATTAAGTCATGTCTGGATCAATATGTGTTCAGGTTGATCAACACATGTGTGGTAGCAAAAGACGCTTGGGAAAATTTTGCCACAACATATGAAGGAACGGCCAAAGTTTGAGAGTAAAAACTTCAATACCTCACGACACACTTTGAAGTATTATCCATGAAAGATGACGAGACAATCAGCGACTTCAATGTTCAGATTAGAGACTTGGAAAATGAATCATACTCGCTGGGAAAACCCATGACTGATGAAGACCTGGTTCGTAAGACTCTAGGCTCTCTTAGTCCCAGATTTATGATGAAGTCGATTGCCATAGAAGAAATGCACGATCTGAAAACTCTTCGATTTGATGAACTAATGGGTTCATGAATGACTTTTGAACTCTCACTTCCCCCTCCAGATAAAAAACTCAAGGAACTCACCCTGACAAGCTCAACGTGTCCCTCTAAAAATCAGGTAGATTCTGAATTTGAAGATGATACAGATTAAACTCTTGCTTTGATGGTAAAAAATTATAACAGGATCATGAAAAAATTCTCGAATAGAGCTGGGAAACATGTCTATCAGAACTCTACAGACAATGTGCCAAGGAAGTTTAAGAAGAATGTCGCTATCAAAGAAGCAAGGAGATCTGATCGAATAGAAAAAGGCAAAGGCATCCAATGCCATGAATGTGAAGGCTACATCCATATCCAAAAAGAATGCCCGAACTTTCTAAAGAAACAGAAGAAGGGTTACAAAGCCTCCATGTCTCACGGAGAAGAAGACAGCGACGAAGAACAGATAAGCAACTTTGTAGCTTTTACTGCCCATTCTTCTAACCAAGATTTTGCCATAAATGAATCGAAACTCTTACCAGATGAAGTGATGAACAGTGCATATGACAAGCTGTTCACCCAATACATCGAGGAATCCAAAGTCCTAGAGAAACAAAAAGACATAATTCTGGCACTCTTAGAAGACAAGACTAGGTTGCTTGAAACCATAGTCAACTTGAAGAAGGAAGTAAGTCGACTCAAATGAGAGATTGATCAAATGACTAAAAATGTAAGAATGATGAATCCCAACACTGATATGCTGGACACTTTACTCTCCATGGGGAAACCAGCCAAAAACATGCATGGACTAGGCTATTCCTCAGAAGCCTCCTCATCTAAAACTGTTTTTGTTTCTCAGAAGGACAAACGACGTCTGTCAATTCAAATGTCTTTGTCATCTGATGGCCCACAAGCTCAACGACATCATCAGACGCAACATGGTCCTCAACTTTATAGGCCGCAACATGCTACTCAGCAATATAGACAGAGACCTATTCAATTGTGTTATCGACAACCTCAAGGAGTCAAACATTTTCAACATCATTCTCGTGCTATGACAACTCCTAGACAAACACAAAGGGTTGTTCTACCTCAGTTGATTCCTCGCCAACAAAACCATTAGACCTGTCACCACTGTGGACAAAAGGGTCACATTTTCCCTTTCTATTTCCACCTGCACAAAGAGACATCTACGCAAGCCAAACTCTCTCAACACAAGAAAGCTCTCAAGCAGGTTTGGAAGGTAAAAGATGTATCGTACAAAGCTAACATTGCTTATACCACTCTAACTGCCTCATCCAGTAAAGTTTGGTATTTTGACAGTGGATGTTCAAGACATATGGCAGGTGAGAGAAGCTTGCTAATCAGTCTTAAACCATGCTTTGTTGGACATGTCACATTTGGTGACGGTGTTAAGGCCAGGGTCATCGAAAAGGGTCAGCTCAAACTTCTTGGGATTGATTACCTGAAGGAAGCACTTCTCGTGGAAGGACTAAAGGCTCATCTTTTGAGTATTAGTCGGTTATGTGACCTTAACTTAATTGTTAAGTTTACTCATGACAAATGCTCAGTGATCACATCCAACAAGGTCGAGCTAATGCAAGGAAGTTGATCAAGAGATAACTGTTATCTCTGGACATCTTCATCAAACAATGTTGGTACTTCATGCATTTTCACCAAAGCTGATGAAGCCCATCTATGGCACCAACGCCTTGGTCATCTAAACCTTAAAAGCATGAAGAAAGTCATAAATGAAGAGGCTATCACTGGTCTTCCTCCTCTAAAGATAATTAAAGAACGTATTTGTGGAGAATTTCAAGTCGAGAAGCAAGTAAAGATGTCCCGCAAGAGACTGCAAAATTGTACGACATCCAGAGTAGTTGAACATCTTCATATAGACCTGATGGGGCCAATGCAAACAGAGAGTCTGGGTGGCAAGAGATATGTTCTTGTCGGTGTTGATGACTACTCAAGGTACACATGGGTCGAATTTATTCATGAAAAGTCTAACATGTTTTCTGTTTTCAAAAGCCGATGCAGCAGAATTCGTCGAGAACAAAGAGAGAACATAGGAAAAATCGTCCGATTACGTAGTGACCATGGTACAGAGTTCGAGAACAGTAGTCTCTCTTATTTTTGTGATGAGGAGGGAATCACAAATGAGTTCTCGGCTCCTATAACTCCTCAGCAAAATGGAATCGTTGAAAGGAAGAAAAGAACAGTACAAGATATGGCTAGAGTTATGATTCTCGCCAAAAATCTTCCTACACACTCTTGGGCTGAAGCGATGAACACCGCTTGCCATATTATCAACCGTGTCAGTATTCGACCAGACAGGGATCATCGTCGGAAATTCGATCCGAAAAGTGATGAAGGGATCTTTCTGCGATATTTCAGAAATTGCCGAGCATATCGAGTCTTCAACAATTGCACTAGAAAGGTTTTGGAATCCATCAATGTGGTCATAAATGACACTGACCATATTTTTGAAAACATCGGCGGTGAAGAAGCAGTCATGCCACATGTCTCGCAAGATGCCGGGACACAGGATGTCAAGGCAGATATGCCTGATAATGGGACAGAAGAAATCTCATACACATGAAGCGACATTGCGCCTCATAATGTTTTAACGATTGTTCCCGAACTCAGAAATCCCTCCAGAAAGGTTCAAAAGGACCATCCCGTATCTTGAAGATGGAGTTCGAACCAGACAAAAGGCTCTTGTCAATTATCGTCAAATGATCGAAAATGTCTGCTTCGTCTCAAAGGTGGAACCAAAGAATGTTCAAGAGCCAATCAATGATGAATACTAGGTGAATGTCATGCAAGAAGAGCTTGGACAGTTCAAAAGGAATGAAGTTTGGGAATTGGTGCCAAAACCAGAAAAAATCAATGTGATAGGAACAAAATGGATCTTCAAGAACAAGACAGACGAACTTGGAAACATCTCTCGAAATAAACAAAGACTGGTAGCTCAAGGGTATACTCAAGTAGAAGGAGTAGATTTCGAAGAATCCTTCGCCCCTGTAGCCAGACTTGAGGTCATTCCACTGCTGATGGGAATTGCATGTTATCTGAAGTTCAAGCTGTATCAAATGGATGTGAAGACTGCGTTCTTAAATGGGACTTAAATGAGAAAGTCTACGTGGCTCAACCCAAGGGATTTGTCAACCCACATGCACCAGATCATGTCTATAAGCTCAAGAAAGCTCTCTATGGCTTGAAACAAGCTCCTCGAGCCTGGTAATGAAGACTAATACTTTTTCTAATGCATAATGGTTATGCCAGAGGAGGAGTAGATCGGACAATCTTCGTTAAGAAGGAAGGCAAAGACATCATAATTGCTGAAATCTACGTTGATGACATATTCTTCGGAGGGATGTCTGCCAAGATGTTGGAACACTTTGTGAGTCGCATGCAGTCAGAATTCGAGATGAGCATGGTGGCTGAACTTAGCTATTTCCTGGAGTTCCAAATCAAGCAAATGAAGAATGGGATCTTCATCTCTCAAAGCAAGTACGCTGTGAATCTGGTAAAGAAGTTTGGTCTGGAAATGGTATCTCACAAACGGACCCCCATTGCCACAACCACAAAAATGTCTAAAGATGAAAATGGAAAATCAGTAAACCACAGCCTATACAGAAGCATCATAGGAAATCTGCTATATCTCACAGCAAGTCGTCCTGACATAACATACGCCATCGGAGTATCTGCCAGACATCAGGTAGACCCAAAGGCGAGTCATATTTCTCAAGCCAAGAGAATCTTGAGGTATGTTGCTGCAACGGTAAATTTAGGGTTATTTTACTCTTTTGACACAACGTCTAACCTTGTTGGGTATTGTGATGCTGATTGGGCTGTGAGTATCACCGATCGAAGAAGTTGTTCAGGTGGATGCTTTTACTTAGGCAATAACCTAATCTCGTGGTTCACCAAGAAACAAACTGTGTTGCCCTCTCAACAGCTGAATAAGAGTATATAGCTGCTGGAAGTAGTTGCACTCAACTACTTTGGATGAAGCAAATGTTGTCAGAGTATGATGTCCAGCAAGATGTCATAACATTGTTCTGTGACAATGTTAGTGCCATAAACATATCCAAGAATCCTGTTCAGCACATCAAGAAGAAGCATATAGATTTTCGTCATCACTTTATAAGAGATCTTGTGGAAGACAGGGTAATTCAGCTGGAGTACATTCCCACTAAAAGGCAATTGACTGATATTTTTACTAAGGCCCTTGACACTGCTCGATTCGAAAGTCTAAGGTCATCATTAGGACTTTGCATGATCGAGATGTCGTCTTAGACTTTAAGCCAAGGAAAGAGTGTTGTGGATCATGAGAGTTAACATCCACACCATATGATGGGCCGGAAGATGTTTTTGAGCCAGCTCAAGAAGGAAAAAGGAAAGTGCTCACCTCAGCAATATACCATTTATTTAATTCCCTATTTTTCGGTCCCACTATTTCAAAAGTGTTTACTTTCACAACTGCCCAGTTTTGCCTCTCTAACCTTTCACTTTCCAAAAGGGATTTGCAACCCTCTCATCTTACTCTCTATCGCTCTTGTCTCAAGCTCTCTTCAACTCAACAATTGTGGGCACACGAAGCGGTAGGATTACGGATAACTTTTCCAGGAAGAAGACACTACGCCTAAAATCCATGTCTCCCTCACGATCAAGCTCCGGGAAGAAGGAAGGAGAGAATAAGAAAGAAAAGGCTCAAGAGGAGATCCCTAAACCAACCAAAACAGGGATTGCCATTACTGAACCTTCTAAGGCTCCCATTGTCGGAGCAAGTATCATAGAAGAAGAAGCGGCTCCAACTTCGTCAACGCCAGGTAACCCTGTCATCCCTGATTCCAAAATTCCCGATTCAAATGTTGGAGGTATCGCTTCTACTCCGCACATAAGATTAGAAGGGTTGGAAAATATTGGATTCCTGGTGAAATTGTGGAAGCCATTCCCTTGCAAACAATCTTCCCTCCTGAAGAAGCTAGGGTTAATCCTCCTGAAAACCCACAAGAAGCCGAACCATCAAGTGAAGTTAATGAAGACCCAGATCAGTTTTGTTGTTCCACCAGAAACCATGAAGGAAGTTGGTGATAGCATTTTTGTGCCCTAGTCCAATTGCTAGTAGCCTGTAAATGTCTATGTACATTATCATCATTTGTAATATATATAAAACGGCTTTGTATTACTTACGTGTTGAAGTAATATGTTAAGCATGATCTGATTTATGACCACTAAAGTAGTAGAACCATAAATCTGTACGGATCACACTTAACAAGTCCCTGGTCAATATACGCTTCCATAGAAGCGACCAGTATGAGGATGGTTCTCAATGACGTAGTTCTACTTGTCATAGGAATGAGGGATCTCGGAATCATATAATAGATATCATGAGGTGATTGATATCGGACGACCCGCTTTGAATAGTGTTTTCATAGATTAAGCCATGAACATATTCAAATGCGATAGTTTGTCACGATATCCTTAGACCAAGGAGTCTTTGTGATCGCTATGCAATATACATGCGGCTTTAACTTGTGCCTAACGCTTTCCGTAACAGGATTGCAATAACGGGCATGATTGGGTGGCGGAACGGGTTGCAGGAGTGACACGAAAGACGGCTAAGAGATTTATCCCTCATACTACGGTATGGGAAAGATATCCGTTAAAGGCCTCTTGATCGAGACTGACTGAGAGTAAGAGCATGGCCATGCCAGTGATACGGGTTATCAGTTCTCAGCCATCTCACATATCAAGTAACAATGATTGATTAAACAAGGGTGACGACTCTATGCCTTGTGATCAATCGGGATATCTAGAGATAATAGGATAGTAGAGAAAGATCAAATAATTAATTACAGAATTCTCACAACTCACAAGCTCTCTCTCTCTCTCCTTGGCCGGCCACCCCTTGCTCTCCTCTCTTCTTGCTCTCTTGTTCTTCATTTAATTGTTCTAGTAGGCATTAAGTGAAGGATCTTGAAGATCATCCCCTTGGTGTGGACTTGCTCTAGAGAAGAAGATCACAAAGTTCTTCTTTATCGATTCAACAAAGTCTTAAAGGTAAATTTCTTGTGGAATAGATTTTGCCTTGGGATTTAACGGTTAAATGTTCTTGGACAAGGTTTGGAGTTGATTTTGTTAAAATGCTTCCGCTATCTCGATGTTAAAGAACGCTCCAAAACCCTACAGTGGTATCAGAGGCAGGTTAACCCTCTTAATCTTCGTCTTGTTGAACTTGTTTCGGTTTTATGATTATTTGCATGCCATATTTGTTGATAACATGTCTTTAATGCTTTTTGGGAAAATTGCATAAAAAATGTTATTTTTGGAAAATATATTGAATTTGGAATTTTTCGGAAAATATTGGATTTGTCGGGTCCGAGAAGATACTCTCGGGGAGCCGGATCGGAGGTACCGGACGGAGGTCACCGGAGGCCGGCGGTGACCGGGGCCGTCCCTTCTCTTGGCCGAGGCCGAGAGGAGAGGCAAGCTCGGTTTGGGCTTTTCTAGGCCCAAACTGAGCCGTGGTGTTGGGACCGGCCCAGTGGGCTTGGCCCGACTTGGTTCGTGCATGTTGATTATGTCCGTGGATGAACCCGCGATCCAATATTTCGAAAACTTTTAAATTTGATAGGTTTCGATAAACCATTTTTCGAAAAGGTCTAGTTTCGATAAACCCCGACCAACCAACTTGGCAAAATTAAAACCGGAATAATTGCATATTATTTGATAACATGTTTGTGTGATAACATGTTGGATGATGTGATGAGATGTATGATGCATTAGTAGCCCATTAGATTTTAACGCTTTCACGCTTTGCACACCGTTAGTGTTAGCGTGTAATTATTCTTTCATTCGAGCTCATAAAGTGTAATTATTTTTTATCCGGTCTACGAACCGAGTATTAATTGTAATTACTACTCAAAGACGAGAAGGATGAAAAATCAAGCACAATGACGGTCTTGGAGGGAGTCCAAGAGCTAGTGGTAGCCCGAATGAGAAAGACGAGAAGATATGGTGACTCGTACAATCCTAAGATTAGGATGGGATACTGATGCATATTTAACACTTTATGTTTGCTTGCTTGAATTATTTAAACAATTACATGCTTGCATGCTTAGCTTATAAGTTTATAAGCCATCACCTCACATGCAAAGATTAAAATCGATTTTAATTGTTTGCATGTTTAAAGCGTTGTGATGGATGAGTTCGATTTTGAAACGTGTTTACACGGGTTGCAAATGACGACTTCAAAAGAAGATTTTATATGATACAATTAGAAACGTCACAACACGGGTTGTTGATGACGGGTTCGTAATTGTACCAAGATACTTTCGAATTATTAAACACAACCAAATCACAACATAATTTGAGTCAAGTGAGATGCCACCCAAATTCACACCCATGTCGAAACATTTTATCGGTGTCGTGCGCCTTAGCGGAGCATATGCACAAAGTTAACGCATTAGTGAAGGTTGGTTGACTCGACCACGATTCTTGGCCTTAGGTCGAGCTGGGGCATCGGAAGGGTAAGCCGTGACCAAGAGTCACACGGGTTGTATTTGGATGGACGTCCTACCTCAATAAGTCAATTGGAGCGGTGCGACTAAGCGTACTTTAATTGACAAATAAGGGATCTTGGTTTAAAGATTCTAAACCTGAGAATCGGATGGTTAGTGTTTAATTCGGATCTTCGTAAATTTATTCAACTTTTCTGATTAAATTTACTTTCTTCCTGTAGAAATGGCTAGTAATTCAACGAACTCGTCTAATTTGTCGTTGAGGACTATACTTGAAAAGTGTAAACTCAATGGGACAAATTATCTGGACTGGGACAGAAAATTACGACTTGTGTTAAAGTTGGAACGCATGGAGTACGTCCTTGACAAGGCTATCCCGGTGGAGCCAGCTGCCAACGCAACGAGGGTCGTTAAGGATGCGTACCAGAAACACCTTAGCGACTCTATCGACGTTGCGTGTGTCATGCTGGGCTGCATGGAGGCGGACCTCCAGAAGCAGTTTATGGAGCTATCCTATGATCCGTTTGCAATGTTTGCACAAATCAAGGATATGTTCAAAGAGAAAATACGTATTGAAAAATACACTGTTCTCTGAGAACTCATTGCCTGCAAGATGTCAGCAGGCAGCTCCGTAGGTCCACACGTCCTACGTATGAAGGGGCATCTCGATCATATGACTAGTCTCGGAATGACTATCGAGAAAGAGATGGCTGCGGATTTCATTGTGCAATCCCTTCCTCATGCATATGGTGGGTTCGCCATGAACTATCATATGCATGACATGGACAAGACCGCATCGTAGTTGCACAGCATGTTGGTAACTGCCGAGAAGAGCATAAGGGACAGTACGCCCAAAAGTGTTCTAATGGTCAAGAAGGGATCCGGCTTCAAAGCTGGTGGTGGTAAGGCCAAAGCCCTAATGCACAAGAAGGGGAAGAACAAACGACCTTTCATCACTAAAACTTCCATGCCCATGAAGGGAAATGGGAAGGCAAAAGAGTCGGTCTATTTCTACTGCCAAAAGCCTGGTCACTGGAAGAAAGACTGTCAGCAGCTGAAGGATGATCAGAGGAAGGGCGGTGGGGCCGCTACTTCGTCAGGTATTCCATTAGAGCTAAATCTTTCTACTATTAAATGCTTGGGTACTAGATACTGGAGCTGAGTCTCATGTCTCTGCGAATGTGCAGGTGTTGCATAGTAGAAGAGATATGGGGGAAAACGAGGTGGACTTAAGAGTTGGGAACAACGTGAGAGTTACCGCAACTGCCATGGGTTCTGTTAACCTTGTTTTGCCCAGTGGGCTTGTAATTGAACTTTCTGATGTGTTTTGCATACCTGCTTTCAGCAGGAATATTTTATCAATATCTCTTCTTGAAAAAGAAGGTTATTATTTTGATATTAAGAACGGATTTTTAATATTATGTGCAACAACATGTTTTATGGAAATGCTCACACTGTTGGAGGTTTATACATATTGAATATGCAAAACTCGAGATCCAACATGCTCTATAATATAAATGCTAAGAGGTTTAAAGCTAATGATTTAGACCATACTCTAGTCTGGCATTGGTGTCTAGGTCACATAAATGAGAAACGCATCTCAGCGCTTCATAAGCCCGGACTTCTAATTCAATTCGAATTCCAAACGATTGATAGATGCGAAGCTTGTTTAATGGGCAAGATGACTAAAGCGCCCTTCACTGGTTTAGGTGAGAGGGCAGGTGATCTATTGGGTCTAATACATTCAAACGTATGTGGACCAATGAGTACACCAGCCAGATGTGGTTTAGGCTACTTTATCACATTTACTGATGATTTCAGTAGATATGGTTATGTCTATCTCATGAGACATAAGTCCAAAGCCTTTGATAAATTCAAGGAGTTTAGGACTGAAGTAGAAAACCCACTCGGAAAGAGTATCAAGGCACTCTGTTCAGATCGGGGTGGAGAATACTTACCCAAGAATTTTCTTAGTCATCTTACTGAAAGTGGAATACTATCTCAGTGGAGTCCGCCAGGAACACCGCAACTCAATGGTGTGTCCGAGCGAAGGAATCGGACATTGTTGGATATGGTTCGATCGATGTTAAGTCTCACTGATCTCCAGATCTCCTTCTGGGGTTAGGGTCTTCAAACGGCCGCATTCATAATAAACAGGGCTCCGTCGAAAGCAGTGGAAGGGACATCATTCGAGAAATGGTACGAGAAGGAACCCTTTTTGTCCTTCCTAAAAATCTGGGGTTGCGAGGCTTATGTAAAACGGTTGCTTGCAACCAAGCTCGAACCGAGATCAGATAAGTGCACTTTCGTCGGATATTCAAAAGAAACACAAGGATACTACTTCTAGAAACCGAGCGAAAATAAAGTTTTTGTCGCTCGAGGTGAGACATTCTTGGAAAAGGAATTTATTTCCAAGACAGTCAGTGGGAGGGTTGTTCATCTTGATGAAGTTCTAGATGAGATAGTCACTCGGGAACCACTGGACGACCCATTGGAAGAAGTAGAGCCAGAAGTGGTCGTTGAGCAAGAACCAATAGCTACAGTTAATGAGGATGGTCCAATGCGGTCTGAAAGGATAAGTCATGCACCTATCAGATACGATTTCCTAGTAACTGGAGGTGATGATTTAGTGTTAGTGGACAATGATCCAGCTACCTTTCGAGAGGCCCTGGACGAAACCGACTCTGAAAAATGGCTGGAAGCCATGAGGGAAGAAATGCAATTCATGTCAGATAATCAAGTGTGGGACTTGGTGGATCAAACCCCTGACATAAAAGTCATTGGCTGTAAATGGATCTTTAAAATAAAGATAGACATGGATGGCAAACCTCAGACCTATAAAGCAAGATTGGTAGTAAAAGGTTATAGGCAAGTCCACGGAATTGACTATGAAGAGACCTTTTCTCCATTAGCTATGGTCAAATCTATCCGCATTCTACTTGCCATAGCAGCGTATCATAACTATGAGATATGACAAATGGATGTCAAAACCGCCTTCCTCAACGGGAGGTTAGCTGAGGACATTTATATGTCCCAACCTGAGGGTTTTGAGGATCCTAAGAATAAGGGAAAGATTTGCAAGTTGCTCAAATCAATTTATTGTTTGAAGCAAGCATCTCGGAGTTGGAATCAACGTTTTGATGAAGTTGTGAAACAATTTGGCTTCATCAAGAACGATGATGAACCTTGCATATATAAAAAGGCAGATGGGAGCAAAGTAGTCTTCTTGGTGCTCTATGTTGATGACATACTGCTCATTGGAAACGAAGTCCCTACCTTGCTCTTAACAAAGACTTGGTTAGGTGAGTGTTTCGCAATGAAGGACTTAGGGGATGACTCTTACATCTTGGGGATCAAGATATATAGAGACCGTGCCAAGCGGGTCTTGGGCTTAAGTCAAAGCACCTATATAGACAAAGTGCTGAGAAGATTCTCAATGCATAATTCAAAGAAAGGACTGCTGCCCATGCGTCATGGCATAAAGCTTAGCAAGAAGCAGTGTGCTGAGACACCTACAGAGCTAGCAAGAATGAATGAGATCCCATATGCTTCGGCTATAGGGTCCATAATGTATGCCATGATATGTACGAGACCGGATGTCTCGTTTGCCCTAAGCTGTACCAGTAGACATCAATCCAAACCCGGTGAGGAACACTGGATTGCCGTCAAGGCGATTCTCAAATATTTGAGAAAAACCAAAGACGCTTTTCTTGTATACGGGGAAAGAAATGATGATCTAGTCGTCAAAGGATATGTCGACGGTAGTTTCCAGACAGACCCCGATGACTTTAAGAGTCAGTTGGGATATGTGTTTACGTTGAATGGTGGAGCGTTCAGCTGGAAAAGCAAGAAGCAGGACACCATTGCCAAATGTACGACCGAAGCTGAGTACATTGCTGCATCGGAAGCAGCAAAAGAGGCTGTATGGATCAGGAGTTTCATGGCTAGGTTAGGTGTAATTCAAAACCCATCTAACCCAGTAGACTTATATTGTGACAACACCGGGGCCATTGCGCAAGCTAAGGAACCCAGGGCACATGAAAGATCCAAACATGTACTCAGGAAGTATCGTGAAGATCCACTACGTTGCATCTGATGATAACACAGCCGACCCCTTGACAAAGGCTCTTCCTCAAGTGAAACATGATAAACATGCTAGGTCAATGGGTATAGACTGGGACTTAGATTGGACCTATGGGAAGTGGGAGATTGATAGTATTTTTGTGCCCTAGTCCAAAAGCTAGTAGCCTGTAAATGTCTATGTACATTATCATCGTTTGCAATATATATAAAACGGCTTTGTGTTACTTATGTGTTGAAGTAATATGTTAAGCATGATCTGATTTATGACCACTAAAGTAGTAGAACCATAAATCTGTACGGATCACGCTTAACGAGTCCCTGGTCAATATACGCTTCCATAGAAGTGACCAGTATGAGGATGGTTCTCAATGACGTAGTTCTACTTGTCATAGGGATGAAGGATCCTAGAATCATATCATAGATATCATGAGGTGATTGATATCGGACGACCCGCTTTGAATAGTGTTTTCATATATTAAGCCATGAACATATTCAAATGTGATAGCTTGTCACGATATCCTTAGACCAAGGAGTCATTGTGATCGCTATGCAATGTACGTGCGGCTTTAACTTGTGCCTAACGCTTTCCGTAACAGGATTGCAATATCGGGCATGATTGGGTGGCGAAACGGGTTGCATGAGTGACCCGAAAGACGGCTAAGGGATTTATCCCTCATACTACGGTATGGGAAAGATATCCGTTAAAGGCCTCTTGATCGAGACTGACTGAGAGTAAGAGCATGACCATGCCAGTGATACGGGTTATCAGTTCTCAGCCATCTCACATATCAAGTAACAATGATTGATTAAACAAGGGTGACGACTCTATGCCTTGTGATCAATCGGGATATCTACAGATAATAGGATAGTGACTTGAATGCACAAAGGTTAAATCGAATCATCGATCATCATGCACCTTGGGTAATCATAACGTCTTACTAGAGACCACTTATGATGGATTGGACAAGAGAGATCTTTTGTGCCGATCTGCCAACGGTGGCATGAGCCTGGAGGGTCACACACATTCAAGACGGATAACTTGAGACAAGGAAACCTTAACGTTTCTTGAGGAGCAATTGGTTCGGTATGAGAGAATAATTAGCGAATCGAGAAAACTGAGTTTTTTCGTCGATGTCGCGTCGGACTTTGTTTGATAAGTAACGACAAAAAGGGTCGGGCGACTTTTGGACACGACACGAAACCACATGGGCGAGCCCATTGGGCTCGGCCCATGAGGTGACATGGCTGGCCCAACAAGGGCCCATTTTGGGCCCAATAAGCGCTTCATGGCCGGCCAATTTGGTGGGCCCAAAGGTGGGGGCCACAACACACCATGCTTAGTTAGTGAATGTTGATTAAGAGGTGAGTGATTTAAGGGGTATGGGTAATGAAACTTTTAAGCCCATACCAATCACCTTTTGACCCATGCTTGTGAGATTGATGAAGTAGAGAAAGATCAAATAATTAATTACACAATTCTCACAACTCACAAGCTCTCTCTCTCTCCTTGGCTGGCCACCCCTTGCTCTCTTGTTCTTCATTTAAATGTTCTAGTAGGCATTAAGTGAAGGATCTTGAAGATCATCCCCTTGGTGTGGACTTGCTCTAGAGAAGATCACAATGATCTTCTTTATCGATTCAACAAAGAGTTAAAGGTAAATTTCTTGTGGAATACATTTTGCCTTGGGACTTAACGGTTAAATGTTCTTGGACAAGGTTTGGAGTTGATTTTGTTAAAATGCTTCCGCTATCTCGATGTTAAAGAACGCTCCAAAACCCTACAGTTGGTAGTACCATGGGTAATGAAAATATTGTAAACATTAGTGCTGAAGGAAGTCAAGTTCTGGAGAAGGTATGTGATGATGTCCAGACATCCGTACAAGATAACGTGGAGAAAGATGTTGGACAAGATGTTCCTGTTGAAGAAGCTGAAAAATCTGGCCCGAGTATATCTGTAGCCACTGTACTTGCCGATCTGAGGCAAGAGATTGAAGACTATGAGAAGTCTTGTCAATCCCCTGAAAAGGAAGAGGCTGAGGTCTCCAAGAAAGACTTTGTTGTTATGTTCAATTCCAAGAGAAAGAAGCCTATTCAGGCTGGTGTATCTGCAAAGAAGGGTTCCACCAAGAGAAGGAAAGTCATCGTTGTAAAGAAGTCTGTTGTAAAGAGTGAAAAGAAGCGAAAAGCTGACAAGACAGCTAGTCCTGCCAAAGCAAAGTATCTCAAGAAGTTGAGGTATCTTGTTGATGAACCTACCTCGGATGAAGAAGAAGTGGAAGTTGTAGAGAGGGCTCCTGTTGAGCCTAAGTATATCGGAGGATAGAAGCTCCCGAGAAATGTTCCGCCCGCAAAGATAGATAACATCTCCTTCCATCATGCGGAGTTAGCACTAAAATGGAAGTTTGTTGTAATGAGAAAAGTTGTTCCAGAAAGGGAACTGTCACCAAGTGCCGTGAAGATGGAGGAGATAATAGAGCTAATTATAGATGCAGGGCTCCTACAGAGCGTCTCCAACATTGGTACGTACTACCCTCTACTTGTTCAAGAATTCATAGTTAACAAATCTCCTACTTCCAACATACCCTCCAGTTCGGAGTATACAAAAGTGTATGCCCGAGGAAAGTCATGCATCTTCACGGAAGAGGTTGTTAACAACTATTTGGGAAGAGACACTCCGGATATCTCAGATGATGTCCCATCTTTGAACAAAGTTGTCCAGGAGATATTTGGGGGTACATAGAGAATCTGGCCTACCAAGGGCAAGCTATCATCCTCGGTTCTCACTGCAAAATTCTCGGCACTCTTTCGAATCGGCATCGCAAATTGGGTGCCTTCCACACACGGCTCTAGCATCACGACTGAACTTGCTAAGCTGATATAACTGATAGGTACGCGTTCTACTTTTGATTTTGGCAAATTTGTGATTGACCATTTGATGAAACATGCAAAATCGTTCGCGGTCAAAATGTCGATTGGCTTTCCCTCCCTCATCACTGGGATCATCCTGAGCCAGAGACCCAAGCTGCTCCGAAGCACTGATGCAGTTGGAAAGAATGATGGTCCTCTGTCTTTCAGCCCAAAGCTCTTTGAAGGACCGCGTGTCCCGGACATCGGACATCCTTCTGGTGGAATGTCCAAGAGAACATCTGGATCTACTGATGTCTAGAAAGATGTTGTCACAGAGCTGTACGAGGAGATCAAGTTTTTTTAGAACACCATCGACATCATGTTCCCTAGAAAGACTATCTATGAAGGAGTACTCCAGGATCTCTTGCAGGACAGGAAGGGAAAGAAGAAAGTGGAGGATGTACATAAGGAGGAGGACGTTGCTGATGTGGAAGATGATGAGGAATCAAGCTCTGCCAGTATTTAGATCAGTTACTACTTTCTAAACCTTGCACTCAAACAAACTTTTTATTTGGGATGACTGTATCAAACTTATTTACCTCGGGGGGATGTCCAAGTTGAACAGATGTAAGGTTGTTGTTGAAGCCTTGGTACTTTTGGGGTAGTTAAGTCTTTGCTTCAAGTTATATTCTACTATATGAGCATAATTGTCTTGGATTGCATATGCCTTCTTGGCATATTTTTGAGGCAATCAGTGGGAGTAAAGGCTAGTTGAGACTAGCTTCACGTGAAGAATGACAAGGAGAATGCCAAGATGGAGCTCACTGAAGAAATCAGATTTACTTGCATAATATATTATTGCCTGTGTTTTGTGTTCTGATATCTTATGGCATATCATGTCTAATTATATGTCTCAGACATCATTCGGTCTGAGCTACTGTCAAGAGGATTGAAGACTCTCTCTCCAGGACACGTGAAGAAAGGAGTGCTCGCCCCAAAAATAGCCAAAGGGGGAGATTGTGGTTTCTACGGATGTTGGCTATTTTATATGGTGGAAAGATTTCCATCCATATGTCGTGACCTAAGACGCCGATACTCAAATCAGAAGATGTCCATCCAGAAGTCTCGGACATCACGATCGAACATCTCGCCAGAAGACTTTATGGAGTTTCCTTAATTAGAATATTTTTGAATATCAGTAGGATTCTTTCTTCATTAGTTGTGCAGCAGCAAACGGAAACTTAGAGGAGAAGTAATCGAAAAGGTGCACACGAGATCTTCTAGGAAACCCAAGAGAGAGTCTCGTCACATCTTCTACAAATAGGTGATCGTTCCATCCCGTAGAAGGTGGTGTTGTGTAGCTATATCTTGGTTGATAATATACAGGGTCCTTAAATGTGTTGGACGAGGGTATTAAGGAGTTGTATGTTGTAACTAAGATCATAGCTTGTGTGTTCCAAACAAAAATTCGCAGAAACATTGTTTGGTTGATTTGAACGAACCCGCACCAGTAAAGCTCTGTGCGAACCTTTGAAGACGACGACAAAGGACGAGACGAAACTGTGGGATCAGTTCTAATAGTGGACTCGAGTCAGAGGCTCGGAGATAGGGGGAGACCCTAGGTTAAGTTCACACTAGTAATAATACTGTAGTGTTCAGATTAGGGTGCTTATCAAGAGAAGCCTTGTATGTGTGATTGATTACATATAGTGGAACTTGTTCACTGACAAAGTGCCCCTAGACGTAGGTGACGTTGCACCGAACTGGGTAACCAACTCATGTGTCGTTTAATTTCTATTCGTTGTTTTGTTTATTGACTTTGCACCTGCAAGATGTCTCACACTTAGTCTCAACATCATACGAGACATCTTGCGTTTAACCAGAATTTCACATTCAGTTCAAGTGATTATTCCTACAAGTCCAATAAGTCTGAAAGAACATGTCTGGTACCCATCAGATACAGATTCATGGTTTTTGAGAGTAATGACATGGTCGTTGTGGATTTCAATAATCCAGCAACCTTTCAAGAGGGAATGTACATTCCCGACTCTAAGAAATGGGTAGGGAGCCATAAGAGAAGAAAACCAATCCATGTAGGATAACCAAGTTGAAAACTTGGTTAATCCAACCAATTTATGTAAAAGCCATTGGTTGTGAGTAAGCCTTTAAGGTCAAGACATACATGGCTGATGAAATCAATCCGAAATTCTTTTGCAAAGGATTAGTTGAAAGATTTCAGGTTGCATAAATCCATTTATGGATTAAAGCAGGCTTCTCAGAGATTGGAATCTTGTGTACACAAGAAGGCTACTGGGAGTGCGATGGTTCTCAATGCACAGTTACAAGAAAGGATTCTTGCCCACGCTATATGACATGAACGACTCGGCAAGAATTAGTGTCCTATGACATTGATGAGTTGAACCATATGATGCCATGTACTTAGTATAGTGGATCAATCACACGTGTCATGCACAAGACCGGATGTCTTATTACACACCTGAAATGTACCAGAAAGTTACAAATTAACCCCGGTGAGCTTCACTGGACAACGGTTAATAATACCATCATGTACTTCCGAGGCACTGAGGATATTATTTGGACCGACAATGATCAGTTAGATCATAGTCATAATATGTGTGGGGTTTTAGTGGCACTCATATGGATATATAGCTGCTGGGGAAACAACTAAGGTGGCCATATGGATTAGAAACTTCTAACCGGATTAGACGTAATGTCATGAACGTCTGATCTGGCGAGCTTGTTGTGGGACAACAAAGGGCCGTAGCTATTGCTCAAGAGCCCAGATTTCACAACATATCCAAACATATACTCAACAGATATCACCTCATCAGAGTTATCACAGATAGTGGTGATGCGAAGATTAAGCACGATTCGACTAATGATAATATGGCCGATCCCTTGACAAAGGCTCAGCGGCAGCCTAAGCATGAGGAACATATGAGGTCTATGGGAATAGATTGGAACTTAGATTGGAATAAGGGGCAAGTGGGAGATTGTTGGAGTTGTGCCCTAGTCCAATGTAAAAGTTGTCTACAGTTATAATGTTTTATCATCAACGAATAAATAAATTGCATTATATTACTAATGTGTTGTAGTAATATATTAGATGTAATTTGATCTATATCATTATGTGTGTCATCACTGATAGTAGGAATGTAGATCATAAAGAATTACATTTAATGAGTCCATGATCCGTTAAGCTTCATTAAGAAGCGATCAGTATGAGGCTAACTCTTTATGATCACACTCTACTAATCATGGCAAGAACTTGCCGCAGTTAGATCATAGATATCGTCAGAGGTATGATATTGGACGACCCAATGGTGAGTATGCATCATAGATTCTGTCATGAGCATACTCACATATCGTAGCTTGTCATTATATCCTTAGACCGAGGAGTCTTTGTGATCACTATGTGAGGAGTAGCTAAGTTTGACCTAGTCTAACGTTACTTGTAAAAATGTGGCCAGAAGGGCTTTGATTGGGTTAGTTATAAATTACATGAGTGAAATCGAAAGATGACTAAGGGATTTATCCCTCATACTCCAGTATGGGAAGATATCCGTTTAGGCCACTTGATGAGTATGACTGAAGAAAATGCATGGCCATGCGGGAGATACTTAGTATCAGTTTTCAGTCATCTCAGATATCAAGAAACAGTGATTGATAAATAAGGATGAAGGATCTATGCCTTTTGATCAATCTGGATATTAGAGGATAAAAGGATAGAGACATATACAATAGGAGGTTAAATCGAATCATCGATAATCTTGGACGTTGGTTAATCATAATGTCTTGCTAGAGGCCACTTATGATGGAAAGGGCAAAACAGTAATTTTGCTAGTCTGCCAACGGGTTGTGAGCATAGAGGTTCACACACTTTAAGCAAGGTATATAGCAATAGAGACCTAGATGGAAGATTGGGAGAATTAGCCTTTCGATTTAGTTAAATTGAAAGCGAACCGGTTGATTTCCGGCCTAGGATTATAATTAGATTGTTGAGGAAATCAGATTAAAGGAATTGGATCGGTTTAGCTAAAACGTTTAATTAGAACCCAATTTAAATTAGTTTAATTAAAATTTGGCTAAGTGGGCTTTAAACCCATTCTTAATATTAATTATATTTGAAATTTTGAATCGTAGCCGAGTCAGGAAGTCGAACACAAAGTCTTTAACTTGTGTATCGACTTCTTGTGGAAACCGTAAGCAAAGTAATAGACAGATAATAATAACGACACCAGAGATGATTACCCAGTTCGGTGACTCCGCACCTACGTCTGGGGGCACTTTTCCAGTGGAAAGATTTTTCACTATAGGTAGTCAATAGTACAACTTCAAGCACCAACTAGCTATCACACAAGCTATTGTCCTAAGCTACTATGGATCTCACCGTGAATCACCTCGACCAGGAGCCTCTCCCCCTGTCTTTGAGATTCCCTCAATTCCACCCTTCGAGCAAGCCTATGCTCGGTGTCGTTGTATTCTTGGACGGAGTTGTGAATCTTCAATCACAAACAAAAATTCTAACCGATCCAAATACTCAGTCTTCGCGACTTTATGTTTGACCGGAGCAAAGATCTGTTCTATCGAATCTTAATCAGACTCTCAACACGCCGATGGTGCACGGTTAAGAGCTCTGAGAAATCTTGCAAT
The DNA here is from genome assembly GCA_963920655.1 of Geranium rotundifolium. Classification (NCBI taxonomy): domain Eukaryota; kingdom Viridiplantae; phylum Streptophyta; class Magnoliopsida; order Geraniales; family Geraniaceae; genus Geranium; species Geranium rotundifolium. Next base: position 38,552,499 of record OY987311.1, read on the forward strand.
TTAGAACAAGAACGGATGAATTGCTAATGGAAAGCCAATGGCTTTTTATAGCAGCTCACAATCCTAATCCTCCTCGGACCAGGAACAGGAAAGTCAGGCAAGTTGTTGCCGCCTTCCATGACAGCTGGAAGTCGTCTTGCCTGTTTCTGCCTTCCTGAATAAATCAGGCAAGTATAGTTGCCGCCTTTCGCTGACGTGTAACTGCCAGCTGGAAGTCGTCTGACTTGTCGACGTCACTCTCTTGCGCTCCAAGTCTTTGTGGCGTCTTTCTCCTTTCGCTCCAAGCTTCGTCGAAATAGGAAAGCTTTCAGTTCTTTCCTAATCTGTCTTGTAACAAGTCGTTCCACAAGTCCAGTAACTTGTTGCACGACTTCTTACTTTTGTGCTAAAAAATCATGCCAACAAATAAACGTAGCAACAATCTCCCCCTTTGGCAATTTTTTAGGCAAGCACCTTTTTAAGCACATCGTTCATCTTGTGGCAGTTACGCACAACAAGTGAATCATCTTGTGGCAGTTACGCACAACAAGTGATGTGACTTCTTTCTCCAAGCAGGCACATCGTCGTCACCTTGAGGCAGTTACGCACACAGCAAGTTATGTGACTTCTGATGCGACTTCTTGTGCGGCTTCTGGTTTTATCTTCTAGAGCATCTTCTGGAGCGACCGCTTGTGGAGCGGCTTGTGGAGCAGCGACTTCTATGCACAACTTCTGGCGCGACTTCTGGCGTAACTTCAGACGTTGCCTATCTATCTCCCCCTGTTTGTCTAACAATATTGCCAAAGGCAATCTTACAATGAAATTCGACTAAACAGTAGGGTATAAAACCAGCTCACACCATGAGCAAAATAAACAGCTCAAACATGAGCAATTATCCAGCTCAAAAAATGAGCAAAATATCCCAAAATAAAAGTCATAAAGTGCGGAAAATAACTCAGACAGACCTCGAGAATTTAAGATTGTGTGTGGAACAAAGTTTATCAGAGTAAATTCAGAGAAATACTTAAAACGACATGGAGTGGTCAACATCTTCTTTAGCAGCAGCAGGAGAGCGGAGGTCTTCGAGAAGGGCTTCACAGGTGACTTTGCGGGTCGATAGCATCGCAATTGACTTCTCCAGATCATCGATCATCTCCACCAATTCTTCCTCCATCCTAGTGCCAATTGGTCCTGAAGGTCGAGAGCTTGAACCAGCTCCTAATGCTTTGGCCATAGGAAGTCCGAGACCCTTCAACTGCTTGCCTTCGAAGTTCTTGAGGCTGATAGCAAGGGGCAGTGGCTTCTTGCCCGGAATATCCGATTCTCGAACAATGTAGGGACATTATTGAAGGAGGAGACTGGTGATCAATGAAGGAAACCCGATAGGGAGTTTGACGGCGCATGATTTGGCATGCTTGACTAGATGTTCAATAACATATGCGCCAAAATCAAGAGAAGACTCTGTACCTATTTGGTATATGAGTTTCGCCAATTCGATTTTGATGCTTGACCCATGTGTAGAAGGTGCCCAATTTGCCAAGCCAATGCGGTAAAGAATTGAGTATTTGGCAGTGAGGTCAGTAGCCGCAATTGTGTCTTTGGCGGGCCGTACCTTCTTTCGTCCTCCAGTGATCTCAACTGCTACTTTGTTCAGGTGCGAGACTTCTGGAGTGACTTCTGGGTCTTCTCTGCCGAGATAGCCATTGATGGTTGAGGCAGAAATTTTGAAGCATTCTCCCCGAACAAACACCTTTCTGTATTCAGCGTCTTCTGGTTCATCAAACTCGCTTGACAGGTTGACAATAAACTCCTTGACCAATGCTGGGTAGAATGGCCCAATATTTATGACGGTGTTGGTCAGGCCTGCTCTTCGGATAAGTTCTACAATCGAGTTTATCCCCTGTGCTTCTGTGGAGAGTTCTCTTTCTGGATAGATCTTGCGTTGGTAGACATACTGCCACTTAACTGCGTTTTCTACAGAGTGGAAGGAGACATTGTCTGTAGGCGCTTTAGGCACATACTTGGGAAGTTTCTGCCCTCCCATCGCCTTTTTGAGTCGTGGTAGCACAATCTGGGTGTCTTCTTCTTCAGATTCCTTTTCTTCAGGAGCAGGGGTTACTACAGTAGTCAGTGACTTCCTTCTTGACTTCTTCAGCTGTTTAGACGCCGATGCTCCTCCTTTCTCTGTGGCTTTCCTCTTTGAGGTCAATCTCCTCGGCAGTTGAGGTTCTTCTTCTTTATCAACCAACCTTCGTGTTGGTAGCTTCCTTCTCTCAGCCCTTTTGGGCACAGCTTCTTCTTCCATGGCTTCTGCTACATCTTCTTCTTCTATACTGGTAATGTTCTCTACTGGTTGAGCAACTTCTGGGATGACTTCAGTTCCTTCATTTATTCCAGGTTCACTGTCCTGGACTACAGGTGGGCTGTTGGCCTTTTGCATGACTTCTGTTGGTGGGGATTTCTCTGGTGTAGGTGCAGATTTTTGGGGGCTAGCTTTATCTCCACACACGGCCTCATGGATCTCAGTGGCGAGAGTTCCTTGAGCCTCTTCGGACACCGCTTTGTCTATGGTGTTTACTACAGAAGGGGTAGTAGAAGTGTCTTGTGGTGGCGTCTGTGAAGAGTGAGAGCCTTCCTCTCCTAGGTTGGCAGCTTTGTCCTTCTCTTCAGTGGAGGTAATCGCCTTTTCTGGTCCATCCTTAGGTTTCGCCGATCCTTCCCCAGGGAGATTTCTTCCACGAATTTTCACTCCATATTTGTTTGTCGTCGATTTGGAGGCCGACAACTTCTTGGCAATTACTTTTGCCCTCATTTTTGCTCGTAGCGTCTTGGAGGCAGATGGTATTCGTCCGCTTCGGGTACCAACCATTTGGCAGAAAGCTTGATCGGAGTTGCTTTGGAAGCGAAGAGCAAAACCTTACAGAAACAGATTTTTTATTTTGGTTTTCGTAATGCCCTAGCGGTTTTGGAAAGGTGGAGAAAGTGTGTAGTCTATTTTTGCGCGGAAGTCGAAAGGGGTGAGAACTGATTGGTTCGTCAGATTGTAATCATTCCCCTTTGTGAATTTTTAAACAAATAGTTCCAAATGGGCTTCTGATAGTGAGATTTGGGCCCGGCTAGATTTTGTGGACCCTGACTGATCCTGATAGGGAGAGAGCAAAAATTCACTCAAAAGTTCTCCCTCTTCTCACTTGACTTCTGGTTACTCGAGACAACAAAGTTCAAGGGTTGACCTCAGACTTTCAAACCTGTTAGCATCTAATGCTTTTGTAAAGATGTCTGCGACTTGTTTCTCAGTGGGTAGGTACTCAAGCTTTGTTTTCTTGTCTTCTACAAGCTCACGAATAAAGTGGTGCCTAATGTCAATATGCTTTGTCTTGCTATGTTGGACTGGATTCATTGATATGTTGATTGCACTGATGTTGTCACAGAACAAAGTCATGACTTCTTGCTTGACTCCATACTCTGCCAACATTTGCTTCATCCAAAGAAGCTGCGTGCAACTGCTTCCAGCAACAATATATTCGGACTCAGCAGTAGATAGAGCAATGCAATTTTGCTTTTTGCTGAACCAAGACACAAGATTGTTCCCAAGGTATAAGCAACCTCCAGAAGTACTTCTTCGATCTGGTGTGCTTCCCCCCCAGTCGGCATCACAGTATCCAACAAGAGTAGGAGAGGTATCAAAGGAATATAGCAAACCCAATTCAGTGGTTCCCGAGATGTACCTTATGATCCTTTTTGCATGAGCCAAGTGACTGACTTTTGGATTGAGTTGGTATCAAGCACAGACTCCCACGGAGTAAGCGATGTCGGGTCGACTTGCTGTTAGATAGAGGAGACTTCCTATGATGCTTCGATAAAGACTTTGATCAACCGATTCTCCCATCTCGTCCTTTGTGCACTTGTCATGTGTGGCAATACGAGTCCTCTTGTGCGAAGCCTTTTCTAACCCGAACTTCTTGACAATGTTCTTTGCATATTTGCTCTGGGAGATAAATATTCCATCTGACATCTGCTTGATCTTGAAGCCTAGGAAATATGTGAGCTCATCGATCATACTCATCTCAAATTCAGACTGCATATGTTGGACGAAACGTTCCACCATCTTGTCTTACTTTCCTCCAAATACAATGTCGTCGACATATATTTGAGGAATCATGATGTCCTTTCCTTCCTTCTTCACAAAGAGAGTTTTATCTACTCCCCCTCGAATATAGCCATTTTGTACAAGGAATTGGGTAAGACAATCATACCATGCTCGTGGAGCTTGTTTGAGACCGTAGAGAGCTTTCTTTAGCTTGTAAACATGGTGCGGAGAGTCATGGTCTTCGAATCCCTTTGGTTGGGCTACATAGACTTCGTTCAGATTTCCATTAAGGAAGGCACTCTTTACATCCATTTGATAGAGTTTGAAACGCAGATGACATGCGATGCCGAGAAGAAGCCGTATGGCTTCCAGTCTGGCTACTGGAGCAAAAGTTTCTTCGAAGTCGACTCCTTCGACTTGTGTGTATCCTTGAGCCCCCAGTCTTGCTTTGTTTCGAGTGATGTTTCCTTGCTCGTCAGATTATTTTTGAATATCCACTTTGTCCCGATGACATTGACATTGTCAGGCTTGGGTACTAGTTCCCAGACTTCATTCCTTGCAAATTGAACCAATTCTTCTTGCATGGCGCAGACCCAGTACTCATCATTGATGGGTTCTTGTATATTCTTTGGCTCAATTTTGGAAATAAAGCAAACGTTACCTATCATCTCCTGGTAGTCAAGAGATGCCTTTTGTCGAGTTCGAACTCCCTCATTAATGTCTCCAATCACATCCTGGGGTGGATGATACTTCTGAATTCTTCTTGACGGAGCTCTTTGCCTTATAGGAGTTGCCTCTTCATCCGGGATGATTTGGCTTTCGTCTTCAGAGTCTTTGTTGCGCTCATCGTCCTTGACTTCTGCTTTGACTTCTCCTCTGACTTCTGGTCTGACTTCTCCGGAGAGATTTAGGACTTCTTCGTCCTCGTCACTGGGTTGCTCGTTATTATCATCAATCACGACATTGATGGATTCCATGATAGTCCAGGTGCGTTTGTTGAATACACGGAAAGCCCGACTATTTCTGGAGTATCCAAGGAAGATGCCTTCGTCGCTTTTAGGATCAAGTTTGCGTCGAGGTTCCCTATCTGCAAGTATGTAGCAGATTGATCCAAAGACATGGAAGTATTTGACATTCGGCTTTCTCCCCCTCCATATTTCATAAAGAGTGAGCGAAGTTCCAGGGCGGATAGTCACTTTATTGTGAATATGGCATGCCGTATTCAAAGCTTCAGCCCAGAAGTGCTGCGGGATGTCTTTGGCTAACATCATGACTCTTGCCATCTCTTGGAGAGTGCGATTTTTCCGTTCAACGATCCCGTTTTGCTGAGGAGTGATAGGAGCAGAAAATTCGTGTGCAATTCCTTCAGCGTCACAAAAGTTTGCGAAGCTGATGTTCTCAAACTCCTTTCCATGATCGCTCCGAAGTCGGACGACTTTCCCAATGACTTCTCCTTTTTCTCGTTGAACTCTTCGACATAAATCTTCAAAGACTGAGAAGGTGTTTGACTTCTCTCTGATAAAGTCTACCCAGGTGTATCTAGAGAAGTCATCTACACACACAAATATGTACTTCTTTCCTCCTAGACTTTCTACTTGCATCGGTCCCATAAGGTCAACATGAAGAAGTTCTAGGACACGAGAAGTAGTAAGATGTTGTACCTTCTTGTGTGACGTCTTGACTTGTTTCCCAATCTGGCATTCTCCACAGATTTTTCCTTCAATGATCTTGAGGTTGGGAACTCCAATGATCGCTTCTTCAGAGAGAATCTTTTGCATACTCCTCAAATTGATGTGACCAAGTTTTTGATGCCATAGTTTTGTCTCTTGAGCTTTGGATAAAAGGCACTTGGTTGGAGACGTACTGACTGTTGGAGACCATAGATAACAGTTGTCAAGGGACCTATGGCCTGTCATGACTTCCTTCTGTTGTTCGTCCTTGACGGAGCACTTGTCACGAGTGAAGTGGACATCCAGATTTAAATCGCATATTTGACTTATGCTGATGAGATTTGCTGTGAGACCTTCTACCAGTAGAGCTTCTTTTAAGCATGGTGAGTTAGGAAGGTTGAGTTTTCCTTTCCCTAGTACTCTAGCTTTTACTCCATCTCCAAAAGTGACAAAGCTATTTGAGCAAGGTATTAAAGTGACCAAGAATGAGCTGTTACCCATCATATGTCGAGAGGATCCACTATCAAAGTACCAATCGTTGCTGTTCGAAGCCTTTAGAGTGGTGTACGCGATATTAGCTCGATAGTTGACCTCCTTAACTCGCCATTCCTTGCGAGGTTGTGCTTTCTTGACGATGGTCCTTTGCTTGACAAGGCTCCTTCCATATAGACGATAGCAGAAAGGTCGAATATGTCCTCTTCGTCCACAGTGATGACAAACCCAGTTATGTCTTTTGTTCTGGGTTTTTGAAACGGCCAGGGTAAGTGGCTTTTTGGTCGCTTGGTCAGGCGTGAAGTTAGGTGACTTCTGACGGGGCTTCTGGGAGACAGACTTCTGAGGGACGAAGATGGTGTGTGATGATGAGGCATCTTTTGAATATCCAAGACCTTCCATATTCCTAGCTGGTTTTCTGATCGAGAGAATTTGATCTAGAGTGTCCGTGCTTGGATTCATCATTTTCACTGACTTCGTGACTTGTTCTAACTCGCCTTTTAGTCGAGCCACTTCCTTTTTGAAATCAACAGTTGTTTCGAGAAGTCTTGGCTTGTCTTCATTAAGAGTAAAGATGAGCGCATTCTGTTTTTTGATTACCTGAGAGTCTTCAAGCCACTTGACATACCATTCGTTGTAGGCGTTGTTGAGAGTCTCATCGGATAGCTCATCATCAGAGTCATACTTCTTTGAGCTTTCAGCTGGTTGATCTATTGTGGAAGTGAAAACAACATAGTTACTTGTATGCTCAAGGTCACTGTCATCCTCATCTTCATCGTCAGTTAGAGAAGCATTGAATCCCTTCTTCTGTTTCTTTAAGAAGTTGGGACATTCTTTCTGCATGTGTCCATACCCCTCACATTCAAAGCACTGAACTCATCTACCTGATCGTTCTCCTCGTCCTCCATCGTTAGTTGTGTTTTCGAGCTTCTGAAACTTGTGCTGTGGCTTGTCTCTGACTTCTCGGGTGACTTTTCTCCTTGTCATTTGGCCAAATCTTTTCATGACTTTGTTGTAGTTTTTGGCCAGTATGGCGATAGTTTCCTCAATGTCACTATCTGAATTAGAGTGCGTCGAGTTCTTCTACTTTTGAGTAGAACTTTTGAAAGCCACACCTTTATGTTTCTTCTCGATAAGAGGTAGGGAGAGCTCGAAAGTCATTAGTGAGCCCATCAGCTCATCAAACTTCAGTGTCTTCAAGTCATGGACTTCTTCTATAGCGGTGATCTTCATTTTGAATCTGGGACTTAGAGCTCTCAGCGTTATTCTGACCAAATCTTCATCGGTCATAGGTTTGCCAAGCGAATATGATTCATTGGCCGAATCCTTGATGCGCACATTAAACTCCGCAATAGTCTCGTCATCATTCATGGTCAGGGCCTCAAAGTTAGTCGTGAGGTACTGTGACTTCTGCTCTTTGACTTTGGAAGTACCTTCGTAGGCAATAGCAAGAGTGTCCCATGCAATTTTGGCGCTTGTGCATGTGTTGATGAGACGAAACACATTCTTGTCCACTCAATTAAATATAGCATTGAGTGCACGAGAATTACCTAGGGTAGCTTCATCTTCTTCCGCGCTCCACTCCTTTTCTGGTTTGATGCTAGTTTGATTTCCATGAGCATCAGCATAGTGAGGTTCCTCCCATCCATTGATAATAGACTTCCAGGTTTTGTTGTCGAGGGATTTTAAGAAGGCACACATCCGTGCTTTCCAATATCCATAATTCGTTCCATCGAGTACCAGTGGTTGATTGACAGATCCTTCTTCCTTCAAATCCATATTAGCTACTCAGAATTTTGCAGGAAAATCACCTAAGAGATTAAGGTGCCTCCTCTGACACCAATTGAAATTCTGAATTGTAGCCGAGTCAGGAAGTCGAACACAAAGTCTTTAACTTGTGTATCGACTTCTTGTGGAAGCCGTAAGCAAAGTAATAGACAAATTATAATAACGACACCAGAGATGATTACCCAGTTCGGTGACTCCGCACCTACGGCTGGGGGCACTTTGCCAGTGGAAAGGTTTTTCACTATAGGTAGTCAATAGTACAACTTCAAGCACCAACTAGCTATCACACAAGCTATTGTCCTAAGCTACTATGGATCTCACCGTGAATCACCTCGACCAGGAGCCTCTCCCCCTGTCTTTGAGATTCCTTCAATTCCACCCTTCGAGCAAGCCTATGCTCGGTGTCGTTGTCTTCTTGGACGGAGTTGTGAATCTTCAATCACAAACAAAAACTCTAACCGATCCAAACACTTAGTCTTCGCGACTTTATGTTTGACCAGAGCAAAGATCCGTTCTATCGAATCTTAATCAGACTCTCAACACACCGATGGTGCACGGTTAAGAGCTCAGAGAAATCTTGCAATTTAGAACAAGAACGGATGAACTGCTAATGGGAAGCCAAGGGCTTTTTATAGCAGCTCACATTCCTAATCCTCCTCGGACCAGGAACAGGAAAGTCAGGCAAGTTGTTGCTGCCTTCCATGACAAATGAAAGTCGTCTTGCCTATTTCTGACTTCCTGAATAAATCAGGCAAGTATAGTTGCCGCCTTTCGCTGACGTGTAACTGCCAGCTGGAAGTCGTCTGACTTGTCGACGTCACTCTCTTGCGCTCCAAGTCTTCGTGGCGACTTTCTCCTTTCGCTCCAAGCTTCGTCGAAATAGGAAAGCTTTCAGTTCTTTCCTAATCTGTCTTGTAACAAGTCGTTCCACAAGTCCAGTAACTTGTTGCACGACTTCTTACTTTTGCGCTAAAAAATCATGCCAACAAATAAACGTAGCAACACTATTTATAATTGTATTAAGATAATTATGAGAATTTTATGGGATTTAATTTTGAGAAAATCAAATATAAATTTATTGATTAGATTTTCAGATTTTAATCACTGATTATCCTCTCATTTTTTATCCCTCTTCACCATTGTAGCCGTCCCTCTCTCTCTTCTCCATAGCTAGGGTTTTTTATTCTTCATCTCTCAATACTAGCATAGTTGGGTGAAAAAACTTTAGAGAATTAAGGTATCTTGCTTGGTTTTGCTTTGTCAGATTCGAAATCCTCAAACATGTAACAAATCGGGACAAACCGAAAAATCTGTCCAGCACTGACGAGTAAGATGTTTTGCTTCAGACGATGGTCTTTCAGTCTGAATTGGGTTTTGTGCGAAACATGAACGTCGTAGAAACCTAGATTAAATTTACTCTCCAAAATGAACCGAGGCATTTGGAGATCTGTAGCTCAAGTTATGGCTTTTAGAAGTTACGTTTTTCTGCAGGCAGATTCACTAAAGCTTCGTTGTGTTGATTTGATTCGGTTTGCAAAGATAAAATTTCAGAATTTTTCAGATTTATTCTTACTAAATTAATTCACATGATGATCGGTTTTAGTTTAGTATTCGGGATTCCATGGTTACTTTCGCTTCCGCATGAAATTAATTATTTATGGAACCCATGGAAACCATTCAATCAATTGTACAACTTCAAGCATCAACTGGTTATCACACAACCCATTGTCCTAAGGAACTTTTACTACTTATGAAATACCTCGACCAGGGACTCCCCATGTCTTTGAGAACACCTCAATTCCACCCTTCGAGCAAATGCATATGCTCGGTATATCGTTGTCTTCAATCAGCTCGTCAATCTTCAATCACGCAAAACACAAACTCCTTGAATGATGTATAGTGATCGACACCGTTCTTGTGAAATTAATCGGCCTCTCAACACGCCCGTTTTGCACGGTTAAGAGCTATGAGTTTTTAGCACAAAGAACGTCCAAGTTGTTATGGGGGTAGCTTCTGTTTTTATAGCAGCTACACATGCCTAATCGAAGTTTGACTCCGAAAAGGAAATCCCTTGCCATCTTTCGATGTTGGCAAGTTAGCGTTGCTGTCCTTCAATTGACTTTGGTGACGTGTGATCTTCATAGCTTTATGTTGCCTGATCTTGTTTTAACTTGATTCCTTTTGTCGCCACTTTTCGGAGAACCAAATAGGAAAGATTGAAAAATTTCCTTATCTTGAGCGCATGATGTCATTCCAAATGTTTGACAACATGTTGGTCTAACATCTTTCCTTGCGCTAAAAATTATGCCAATAGTAAACGTAACAGCAAGGTCGTACCTTCGTTGTCCCGTTTTGCCCCCTCGCTACAGTCGGGGATTGCAAAGTACTATTTTACAACACCTTTTTAGTACTTATTTTCCACATTTTAACCTTATTTTGTCTATATTTATCTATGAAAGACCCTTATTTTGTCTCTCTTTCGCCTCACATGTACTTTGAGTGGTTTGAGCAAATTTAAGAGGTTGTGGGACTGTTATCTAGCATTTTTGGGTCACTACCATGGCCAAAGGCCACCGTCTATGGCCCCCTATGTGGATACTACATCGTGGCCACCCTCAGTTAACGACCATGACGACTTCCCACTTCAGATCATGGCGAGAATCCAAGCGCTATTAATGGGCACGATGGGCCACGGTCTATGGCCATTTAGCCACGACCATGTGGCCCCTTTGCGAAATCTCCATCGTGGCGATTGGCCACGCCCCTTAGCCCCACCGTGGCGCCTTTCCCAATCTAAATCATGCATTGTCGTGGCCATTTCTTGAGCTCAAATCAAAGGCAACAGTCTGTGGCTTTTTTAGCCACGGTTCGTGACCCCTGCGGAAATCCCACCTATAAATAGCCATGCCGCATTTCAGAAAGGGCATCTTGATAGCATTTGTGCCCTAGTCCAATTGCTATTAGCCTGTAAACGTCTATGTACATTATCATCGTTTGTAACATATATATAAAACGGCTTTGTATTACTTATGTGTTGAAGTAATATGTTAAGCATGATCTGATTTATGACCACTAAAGTAGTAGAACCATAAATCTGTACGGATCACACTTAACGAGTCCCTGGTCAAAACATGCTTCCTAAGAAGCGACCAGTATGAGGATGGTTCTTAATGACGTAGTTCTACTTGTCATAGGGATGAGGGATCTTGGAACCATATCATAGATATCATGAGGTGATTGATATCGGACGACCCGCTTTGAATAGTGTTTTCATAGATTAAGCCATAAACATATTCAAATGCGATAGCTTGTCACGGCATCCTTAGACCAAGGAGTCTTTGTGATCACTATGCAATGAACGTACGGCTTTAACTTGCGCCAAACGCTTTCTGTAAAAGGATTGCTATAAAGGGCATGATTGGGTGGCGGAACGGGTTGCATGAGTGACACGAAAGACGGCTAAGGGATTTATCCCTCATACTACGGTATGGGAAAGATATCCGTTAGAAGGCCTCTTGATGGAGACTGACTGAGAGAAAGAGCATGGCCATGCCAATGATACGGGTTATCAGTTCTCAGCCATCTCGCATATCAAGTAACAATGATTGATTGAACAAGGGAGACGACTCTATGCCTTGTGATCAATCGGGATATCTAGAGATAACAGGATGGTGACTTGTACGCACAAAGGTTAAGTCGAATCATCGATCATCATGCACCTTGGGTAATCATAATGTTTTACTAGAGACCACTTATGATGGATCGGGCAAGAGCAATCTTTTGCGCCGATCTGCCAACGGTGGCATGAGCCTAGAGGGTCACACACATACAAGGCGGATAACTTGAGACAAGGAAACATTGATGTTTCTTGAGGAGTAATATATGGACAAAACTGGAGGTTTTGTGCCATAGGTTCGGTTTGAGAGAATAATTAGCGAATCGAGAAAAATTGAGTTTTTCGTCGATATCGCGTCGGACTTTGTTTGATAAGTGACGACAAAAGGGTCGGGCGATTTTTGGACACGGCATGAGACAACACGGGAGGGCCCATTGGGCTCGGCCCATGAAGCCTCATGGCCGGACCATTAAGGGCCCAACAAGACCTCATGGCCGGCCCACATGGTGGGTCCATGTGTGGGGCCACACAACACCATGCTTAGTTGGTGATTGTGGATTAAGAGGTGAGTGATTTAAGGGGTATGGGTTAAAGTACCTTTAAGCCCATACCAATCACTTTTGACCCATGCTTGTTGGATGATGAATTGAAATATCTAGCATTCATTCATTAATTCAAGAATCACACAACTCTCACAACACTCTCTCCTCTCTTTGCTCTCTTGTTCTTCATTTAATTGTTCTAGTAGGCAATTAAGTGAGGTATCATCAAGATCATCCCCTTGGTGTGGACTTGCTTTAGAGAAGAAGATCCGAACGTTCTTCTTTATCGATTCAACGAAGACTAAATGCAAAATGGAGAAACTGTCCAGATTGTCCAGTTCCGATGACCGACAATGCGTGAGCCATAGCCAGTTCGTCCGAGCTCCGATTAAGCTGAAACGTAGGGCGTTGGAAAGATAATTCCAAGGGCTACAACTTTTGTGAAATACTGATTTTCAAAAGGAGCGCTGGATTAGGAGATACAAGGCCGAGAAGCTGACTGGTCCGCAGAGTCTGTCCAGCGAGACGGGAAAAATGTTTTGCTCCAGACGGAGGTCTTCTCGTCCGAACTGGGTTTAGAGCAAAACACAAAAGATGTAGGGAATTGGCTGAGGTTTAATCTCCAAAAAGAACCGAAGCAATTGGAGATCTGTAGCTCGAGATATAGAGCTTCAAAGTCTCGGTTTTCTGCCGGGCAGATTCTGGTAAAACCCGAAAACTCGATTTCCTAAGGATCTAACTTGGTAGTCGATCTTGCGCAGGTTAGGGGCAGTTTATAGGTTGCTTCCGCTGCCATGAACGTAATTAGGATGCCCCGGGACCTAACAGTGGTATCAGAGCCGGTCTACCACTCTGAGATCCTTGTATGTTATTTCGGTTTTGTAATGATACAAATGCCATAATTGTTGATAACATGATTTTAATGCTTTTTGGGATATTTGCATGAAATATGTTATTTTTGAAAATATATTGAATTTGGAATTTTTCGGAAATTATTGGATTTGTCGGGTCCGAGAAGGGACTCTCGGGGAGCCGGATTGGAGGTACCGAACGGAGGTCACCGGAGGCCGGGGAGGCCGGCGGTGACCGAGCCCGTTCCCACTCTCGGGCGAGGCCGAGAGTGGCGGCAAGGCCGGTTTAGGCCTTCCAAGGCCCAAAACCGGGCCGTGCATAGTTGGGCTCGGCCCAATGGGGCTTCGGCCCATTGGCTTGGCCCGACTTGGTTCGTGCGTGGTGTTTGATCCGAGTCACGAACCTGCGATCCAATATTTCAAAAACTTTCAAAATTTAATCGGTTTCGATAAACCGTTTTTCGAAAAGGTCTAGTTTCGATAAACCCGACCAAGCAACTTGGCAAAATTAAAATCGGAATTATTGCATATTATTTGATAACATGTTTGTGTGATAACATGTTGGATGATGTGATGAAATGTATGATGCATTAGTAGCCCATTAGATTTTATCGCTTTCACGGTTTGCATACCGTTAGTGTTAGCGTGTAATTATTCTTTTATTCGAGCCCATAAAGTGTAATTATTTTTTATCCGGTCTACGAACCGAGTATTAATTGTAATTATTACTCAAAGACGAGAAGGATGGAAAATCGAGCACGATGACGGTCTTGGAGGAAGTCCAAGAGCTAGTGGGAGCCCGAATGAGAAAGACGAGAATATGTGAAGACTCGTAGAATCCTAAGTTTAGGATGGGCTATAAAATGCATATTTAACGCTTTATGAATGCTTGCTTGAATTATTTAATTAATAACATGCTTGCATGATTAGCTTATAAGTTTATAAGCCATCACCTCACATGCAAAGATTAAAATCAACTTTAATTGTTTGCATGTTTAAAGCGTTGTGAACTATCATCGCACGGGTTGTGATTGATGAGTTCAAATTTGAAACGTGTTTGCACGGGTTGCAAATGACGGATTCAAATGAAGATAGTATGTAATACAATTAGAAACGTCACAACACGGGTTGTTGATGACGGGTTCGTAATTGTACCAAATACTTTCGAATTATTAAGCACAACCAATTTACAAGCTAATTTGAGTCAAGTGAGATGCCACCCAAATTCACACCCATGTAGAAACATTTTATCGGTGTCGTGCGCCTTAGCGGAGCATCGATCGAATGGGTTCTAGATGGGAATGGTAAACTTTGTGGGATGTCGTGCGCCTTAGCGGAGCATCTGCACAAAGTTAACTCGTTAGTGAAGGTTGGTTGACTCGACCACGATTCTTGGCCTGAGGTCGAGCTGGGGCATCGGAAGGGTAAGCCGTGTGTTTTTGCACATACCCTGACTAAGAGTTACACGGGTTGTAATTGGACGGACGTCCTACCTAAATAAGTCAATTGGAGCGGTGCGCCTTAGCGTACTTCAAATGACGAATAAGGGATCTTGGTTTAAGATTCTAAACCTTAGAATCTTATGGTTGGTGTTTAATTCGGATCTTCGTAAATTTATTCAAATTTTCTGATTAAATTTACTTTCTTCGTGTAGAAATAGCTAGTAATTCAACAAACTCGTCTAATTTGTCGTTGAGGACTATACTCGAAAAGTGCAAACTCAACGGGACAAATTATCTAGACTGGAACAGAAATTTACGACTTGTGTTAAAGTTGGAACACAGGGAGTACGTCCTTGATAAGGCTATCTCGGTGGAGCCAGCTGCCAACGCAACGAGGGTCGTTAAGGATGCGTACCAGAAACACCTTAACGACTCTATCGACGTTGCGTGTGTCATGCTGGGCTGCATGGAGGCGGACCTCCAGAAGCAGTTTATGGAGCTATCCCATGATCCATTTGCAATGTTTGCACAGATCAAGGATATGTTCAAAGAGAAAGTACGTATTGAAAAATACACTGTTCTCCGAGAACTCATTGCCTGCAAGATGTCAGCAGGCAGCTCCGTAGGTCCACACGTCCAACGTATGAAGGGATCCAGCTTCAAAGCTGGTGGTGGCAAGGGTAAAGGCCCAATGCACCTGGCAAGGAAGATCAGACCATTTGTTCCTAAACCTTCCATGCCCGTAAAAGGCAAGGGGAAGGCAAAGGAGTAGGTCTGTTTCTACTGCCAGAAGCCTGGTCACTGGAAGAAAGACTGTTAGCAGCTGAAGGAGGATCAGATGAAGGGCGGTGGGGCCGCTACTTCATCAGGTATTCCATTAGAGCTATATCTTTCTACGATAAATACTTGGGTACTAGACACTAGAGCTGAGTCTCATGTCTGTACAGATATACAAGTATAGAATAGTAGAAGAGATATGGGGAAAGCGAGGTGGACCTAAGAGTTGGGAACAACGTGAGAGTTGCCGCAACTGCCGTGGGTTCTGTTAACCTTGTTCTACCTAAGAGGTTTAAAGCTAATGATTTAGACCAAACTCTAATCTGGCATTGTCATCTAGGTCACATAAATGAGAAACGCATCTCAGCGCTTCATAAGCGCGGACTTCTAAGTCAATTCGAATACCAAACGATTGATAGATGCGAAGCTTGTTTAATGGGCAAGATGACTGAAACGCCCTTCACTGGTTTAGGTGAGAGGGCAGGTGATCTATTAGGTCTAATACATTCAAACGTATGTGGACCAAATGAGTACACCAGCCATATGTGGTTTAGGCTACTTTATCACGTTTACTGATGATTTCAGTAGATATGATTATGTCTATCTCATAAGACATAAGTCCAAAGCCTTTGATAAATTCAAGGAGTCTAGGACTGAAGTAGAAAACCAACTCGGAAAAAGTATCAAGGCACTCCGTTCTGATCGGGGTGGAGAATACTTATCCGAAGAGTTTCTTACAGAAAGTGGAATACTATCTCAGTGGACTCCGCCAGGAACACCACAACTCAATGGTGTGTCCGAGCGAAGGAATCGGACATTGTTTGATATGGTTCGATCGATGTTAAGTCTCACTGATCTCCCGATCTCCTTCTGGGGTTACGCTCTGCAAACGGCCGCATTCATAATCGAGGTGGGACATTCTTGGAAAAAGAATTTATTTCCAAGACAGTCAGTGGGAGGGCTGTTCATCTTAATGAATTTCTAGATGAGATGGTCACTCAGGAACCACTGGACGACCCACCAGAAGTAGTCGTTGAGCAAGAACCAATAGCTACAGTTAATAAGGACGGAACCGACTCTGAGAAATGGCTGGAAGCCATGAGGGAAGAAATGCAATCCATGTCAGATAATCAAGTGTGGGACTTGGTGGATCAAACCCCTGACGTAAATGTCATTGGGTGTAAATGGATCTTTAATATAAAGATGGACATGGATGGCAAACCTCAGACCTATAAAGCAAGACTGGTAGCAAAAGGTTATAGGAAAATCCACGGAATTGACTATGAAGAGACCTTTTCTCCAGTAGCTATGGTTAAATCTATCCGCATTCTACTTGCCGTAGCAATTTTGAGATATGGCAAATGGACGTCAAAACCGCCTTCTTCAACGGGAGGTTAGCTGAGGACGTTTATATGTCCCAGCCTGAGGGTTTTGAGGATCCTAAGAATAAGGGAAAGATTTGCATGTTGCTCAAATCAATTTATGGTTTGAAGCAAGCATCTCGGAGTTGGAATCAACGTTTTGATGAAGTTGTGAAACAGTTTGGCTTCATCAAGAACGATGATGAACCTTGCGTATATATAAAAGGGCAGATGGGAGCAAAGTAGTCTTCTTGGTGCTTTATGTTGATGACATACTGCTCATTGGAAACAACGTCCCTACCTTGCTTTTAACAAAGACTTGGTTAGGTGAGTGTTTCGCAATGAAGGACTTAGGCGAGGCCTCTTACATCTTGGGGATCAAGATATATAGAGACCGTGCCAAGCGGGTCTTGGGCTTAAGTCAAAGCACCTACATAGACAAAATATTGAGAAGATTCTCGATGCTAGATTCAAAGAAAGGACTGCTGCCCATGCGTCATGGCATAAAGCTAAGCAAGAAGTAGTGTGCTGAGACACCTGCAGAGCTAGCAAGAATGAATGAGATCCCATATGCTTCGGCTATAGGGTCCATAATGTGTGCCATGATATGTACGAGACCGGATGTCTCGTTTGCCCTAAGCTGTACCAGTAGACATCAGTCCGAACCCGGTGAGGAACACTGGATTGCCGTCAAGGCGATTCTCGATTTTGAGAAAAACCAAAGACGCTTTTCTTGTATACGGGGGAAGAAATGATGATCTAGTCGTCAAAGGATATGTTGACGCTAGTTTTCCAGACAGACCCCGATGACTTAAAAAGTCAGTTGGGTTATATGTTTATGTTGAACGGTGGAGCTTTCAGCTGAAAAGCAAGAAGCAGGACACCATTGCCGACTCTACGACCGAAGCTGAGTACATTGCCGCATCCGAAGCGGGAGAAGAGGCTGTATGGATCAGGAGTTTCATGGCTGGGTTAGGTGTAATTAAAAACCCATCTAACCCAGTAGACTTATAGTGTGACAACACCAGGGCCATTGCGCAAGCTAAGGAACCCAGGGCACATGACAGATCCAAACATGTACTCAGAAAGTATCACATCATCCGCGACATTGTTGCTAAAAGGTGACGTGAAGATCCATTACGTTGCAACTGATGATAACACAGCCGACCCCTTGAACAAGGCTCTTCCACGAGCAAAACATGATAAACATATTAGGTCAATGGGTATAGACTGGGACTTAGATTGGAACTAGGGGCAAGTGGGAGATTGATAGCATTTGTGCCCTAGTCCAATTGCTATTAGCCTGTAAACGTCTATGTACATTATCATCGTTTGTAACATATATATAAAACGGCTTTGTATTACTTATGTGTTGAAGTAATATGTTAAGCATGATCTGATTTATGACCACTAAAGTAGTAGAACCATAAATCTGTACGGATCACACTTAACGAGTCCCTGGTCAAAACATGCTTCCTAAGAAGCGACCAGTATGAGGATGGTTCTTAATGACGTAGTTCTACTTGTCATAGGGATGAGGGATCTTGGAACCATATCATAGATATCATGAGGTGATTGATATCGGACGACCCGCTTTGAATAGTGTTTTCATAGATTAAGCCATAAACATATTCAAATGCGATAGCTTGTCACGGCATCCTTAGACCAAGGAGTCTTTGTGATCACTATGCAATGAACGTACGGCTTTAACTTGCGCCAAACGCTTTCTGTAAAAGGATTGCTATAAAGGGCATGATTGGGTGGCGGAACGGGTTGCATGAGTGACACGAAAGACGGCTAAGGGATTTATCCCTCATACTACGGTATGGGAAAGATATCCGTTAGAAGGCCTCTTGATGGAGACTGACTGAGAGAAAGAGCATGGCCATGCCAATGATACGGGTTATCAGTTCTCAGCCATCTCGCATATCAAGTAACAATGATTGATTGAACAAGGGAGACGACTCTATGCCTTGTGATCAATCGGGATATCTAGAGATAACAGGATGGTGACTTGTACGCACAAAGGTTAAGTCGAATCATCGATCATCATGCACCTTGGGTAATCATAATGTTTTACTAGAGACCACTTATGATGGATCGGGCAAGAGCAATCTTTTGCGCCGATCTGCCAACGGTGGCATGAGCCTAGAGGGTCACACACATACAAGGCGGATAACTTGAGACAAGGAAACATTGATGTTTCTTGAGGAGTAATATATGGACAAAACTGGAGGTTTTGTGCCATAGGTTCGGTTTGAGAGAATAATTAGCGAATCGAGAAAAATTGAGTTTTTCGTCGATATCGCGTCGGACTTTGTTTGATAAGTGACGACAAAAGGGTCGGGCGATTTTTGGACACGGCATGAGACAACACGGGAGGGCCCATTGGGCTCGGCCCATGAAGCCTCATGGCCGGACCATTAAGGGCCCAACAAGACCTCATGGCCGGCCCACATGGTGGGTCCATGTGTGGGGCCACACAACACCATGCTTAGTTGGTGATTGTGGATTAAGAGGTGAGTGATTTAAGGGGTATGGGTTAAAGTACCTTTAAGCCCATACCAATCACTTTTGACCCATGCTTGTTGGATGATGAATTGAAATATCTAGCATTCATTCATTAATTCAAGAATCACACAACTCTCACAACACTCTCTCCTCTCTTTGCTCTCTTGTTCTTCATTTAATTGTTCTAGTAGGCAATTAAGTGAGGTATCATCAAGATCATCCCCTTGGTGTGGACTTGCTTTAGAGAAGAAGATCCGAACGTTCTTCTTTATCGATTCAACGAAGACTAAATGCAAAATGGAGAAACTGTCCAGATTGTCCAGTTCCGATGACCGACAATGCGTGAGCCATAGCCAGTTCGTCCGAGCTCCGATTAAGCTGAAACTTAGGGCGTTGGAAAGATAATTCCAAGGGCTACAACTTTTGTGAAATACTGATTTTCAAAAGGAGCGCTGGATTAGGAGATACAAGGCCGAGAAGCTGACTGGTCCGCAGAGTCTGTCCAGCGAGACGGGAAAAATGTTTTGCTCCAGACGGAGGTCTTCTCGTCCGAACTGGGTTTAGAGCAAAACACAAAAGATGTAGGGAATTGGCTGAGGTTTAATCTCCAAAAAGAACCGAAGCAATTGGAGATCTGTAGCTCGAGATATAGAGCTTCAAAGTCTCGGTTTTCTGCCGGGCAGATTCTGGTAAAACCCGAAAACTCGATTTCCTAAGGATCTAACTTGGTAGTCAATCTTGCGCAGGTTAGGGGCAGTTTATAGGTTGCTTCCGCTGCCATGAACGTAATTAGGATGCCCCGGGACCTAACACATCTCTCATTTTACCAAATATTTCATCGACAACAGAGTGAAAGAGAGTTTCATAGCCATTTTGGGAGCCATAAAAATCAGAGAGAAGCGAGGAATAACGAATTGATGGAGGATCAGAGATTTCAGAGGCCAATTCCATATTTTAAATTCTCAATTGAGAGTTACCTGATTTTATCTTTCTTTCTATGTTGTGTTTAATTTTTCCAAATGAATGAAATCCCAATTTATATTTCAATTGAGTTATGCGTACTGTATGGATATGAATCTGTTTATGCATGCTTATTCAATTAATAATTGAATGAATAATATTTATTCACGAAGTATTTTTCTTTCCAATATGTGTATATTGAATCCAACTATTAACATCATTAGCTAATTCATTAAAGATTCGAGGCTATGAACTGAGAATAATAATTAGGGAATTTTAGTTAATTAATTTTATATGCTTGTTGTCCTGAGGAGAGTGATTTCAATTAATCCGTACTTAATGCTTCGTTCCCTTAATTGCGAATAGATTGATTAAGTTTGCTAATATCACTTGGGAGGGGAGTTAGTAAATGGAAATGATGATTGAAAGCTGGATTTAAGTCCTTAGTAGGGATAGGTGGGTTGACCTGGTAGTATTAGCCATATGTGACACACACCAAAAGTTAGAAGAATTCACATAAATTAATGCTTTTTGATCGGTTAAATCATGACTAGGGAGAGCTTGGTTACCTAAGTTGAATTAAGGCTTTTTATTCACCCTGGAGGGGGTTCTAGGTGGGTTAAGGGTTCTCCTTAGTACCCTAAGGTAGATACACCATTAAGCATATTTATTAATTAATTGTAACTCCTTCTAAATACTATTCAAAGTTCAATACCTTAACTCGTACCCTTTTGTTTTACTGAATTATTTCCCACACACTTTCGACTTACTAAGATTAATTACGAAATTAAATTTGAGTGATTAAAATCGATTATTTTAACCTTTGGGTTCGATAATTCGGGGTCGTAATTTTACTGCCATGTATTACCTATGAATGGTACACTGTCGGAAGCCCAAAATTTGTCTCGCATAATTTTTCGGGTCGGTTTTGGGCACATTTTGAAACCCTCGTTACATGATGAAAACACAGTCACTTTCAGTTGATAAATAGTTTTAAATACTGGAAAACTTAACCTAATTTAATATATGACTCCCTCGTTACACCACTTCACCCAACATGATTCACCTTCCTCTTAGGATGAAACACCTTCCTCCCATATGTACTACCATTGTCTTCAAATAAATGATTTAAAAAAAAGTATTTTCTTATTTACAAAATTGTCACACTTTTCTTTAATTTATATATTTTTAATGAAAGGCTGGAATTAGTTCTCCGTTCTCATCACAAGAGGAGGTATTTTAGTGAAAACCACTCTTGTGATGGGAACAGAGAACTAATCCTAGCCTTTCATTAGATTTAAAGGTACAAAAAGTGTGAGAATTTTGTAAATAAGATAAAATATCTTTTTAAAATCATTATTTTAAGGCAATGGTAGCATACATAATTTAACCTACAGTCAAAATATTACAGTGTTTGGAACTATTTTTCAACCGAAATGGGTTTATTTACGAATAGCTAGCATTAGTTGTTAAATGACTTTATAGAAGTTTGTATGAGAGAGTATAAAGTGAGATAAAGTAGAATAAAAAGTAATAAAGAATTAGAGAGAATGTGGGGAGCTCCCTATGTAGGGTTTTGGAGCGTTCTAGATCGTCATCGAGATAGCGGAAGCAATAAAAGATAATCTACTCCAAACCCTGTCCAAGAACATTTAAACCATTAAATCCCAAAGCAAAATCTATTCCACAAGATATTTACCTTTAAGTCTTGTTTGAATCGATAAAGAAGAACGTTCGGATCTTCTTCTCTAAAGCAAGTCCACACCAAGAGAATGATCTTCAAGATCCTTCACTTAATTGCCTACTAGAACAATTAAATGAAGAACAAGAGAGCAAGATGGAGGAAGAACACCAAGGTGGCCGGCCACAATGAGAGAGAAAGAGAGGTTTTTGTGAGTTTTGTGACTTAATCAATTAATGAAATAATGTCTTGCAATATATCTCATCATCCAACTCACAAGTATGGGTTAAAAGTGATTGGTATGGGCTTAAAGGAGCTTTAACCCATACCCCTTAAATCACTCACCTCTTAATCCACAACTACCAACTAAGCATGGTGTTGTGTGGCCCCCACATTGGCCCCACCAAGTGGACCGGCCATATGGCCTTATTGGGCCCTTATTGGGCCGGCCATGAGGCTTCATGGGCCGAGCCCAATGGGCCCTCCCGTGTTGTCTCATGCCGCGTCCAAAAGTTTCCCGACCCTTTTGTCGCTACTTATCAAACAAAGTCCGACGCGATATCGACGAAAAACTCAATTTTTCTCGATTCGCTAATTATTCTCTCAAACCGAACCTATGGCACAAAACCTCCAGTTTTGTCCATATACTTCTCCTTAAGAAACATCCATGTTTCCTTGTCTCAAGTTATCCGTCTTGTATGTGTGTGACCCTCTAGGCTCATGCCACCGTTGGCAGATCGGCGCAAGAATTGCTCTTGCCCGATCCATCATAAGTGGTCTCTAGTAAAACATTATGATTACCCAAGGTGCATGATGATCGATGATTCGACTTAACCTTTGTGCGTACAAGTCACCATCCTTTTATCTCTAGATATCCCGATTGATCACAAGGCATAGAGTCGTCTCCCTTGTTTAATCAATCATTGTTACTTGATATGCGAGATGACTGAGAAATGATAACCCGTATCATTTTGCATGGCCATGCTTTTCTCTCATTCGGTCTCCATCAAGAGGCCTTCTAACGGATATCTTTCCCATACCGTAGTATGAGGGATAAATCCCTTAGCCGTCTTTCGTGTCACTCATGCAACCCGTTCCGCCACCCAATCATGCCCTTCATAGCAATCCTTTTACAGAAAGCGTTTGGCGCAAGTTAAAGCCGTACGTTCATTGCATAGTGATCACAAAGACTCCTTGGTCTAAGGACGTCGTGACGAGCTATCGCATTTGAATATGTTTATGGCTTAATCTATGAAAACACTATTCAATGCGGGTCGTCCGATATCAATCACCTCATGATATCTATGATATGGTTCCAGGATCCCACATCCTTATGACAAGTAGAACTACGTCATTAAGAACCATTCCTCATACTGGTCACTTTCAAGGAAGCATAGGTTGACCAGGGACTTGTTAAGTGTGATCCGTACAGATTTATGGTTCTACTACTTTAGTGGTCATAAATCAGATCATGCTTAACATATTACTTCAACATATAAGTAATATAAAGCCGTTTATATTTATACATCACAAACGATGATATTTGTACATAGACGTTTACAGGCTAATACCAATTGGACTAGGGCACAAATGCTATCACCCTACACGTAGGGAGTGAGAAGCTACCTATTGTAGAGAGTCATGTATGGAGCAACAATGGAGTGTGACCGGAGGAAATTTTGGCAAGCCAAAATGTATCCGCTCCCGAGCACACGGCAAGTGCACCGGTCGTCAAGTAATATAGGAAGTTTTAAAGCCCCGAGTTATCGATCCCACGAGAATCGGTAGCTGCTGAACATGGGAGTACAAGTATCTAATGTGTCGGTCTAAGGGATCAAAAATTGGTTTTGGTTTTGTAAAATTTTACATAAATAAAACAAAATATCAACGCACAAATCACAAGCTCATGAAATATGCAATTAAAAACACAAGTACCAAATATTATAAAGGCGATCAGGGAGTCGGGATTTCGGGGGATATGTCATTTAATCAATTTTAGCGGATTTGATTATTAATTACGGGAAAGAAAATTTAAGAAACGGAATTAAGTGTCAAGAATTCCAAACCTATCCCAAACATATCTTTCGTTTGCAAGGGTTTCGTCTAATTAAAATATATTAGTCTGCCCCAAGGTACACCATGTAGATCCGGCCCCCGAATGCCACGGTCCACCTAGGTCGATTGCTATCGCCTCTCTTTCTAGATTTAATCTAAACTCATGCCTACTCGAGAGAGGTAGCATTAAGTTCACATTCAGAGTTTTAATCTAGAGCTAGCATTAAGTTTACATTCAGAGTTTTAATCCATTTCACAAACCCAATAAATTCAATCTTTAATCCTTTAATTAATCAAATTAATATCACTGTGGGATCCGCCAGGTTGACCCGGCAGGGTCTTCTCTCCTCGCCCTCAGGTTGCCGGGTTGGCCAAAAGCAGCCGGGTGTCACCCGACAAGGCAACCCGGCAGGTTGCTCGGAAGGTCCCTGGGTGAGCTCCCGAGACCTCTCCTCCCCTCCTTCTTCACCTGGCCACGGGTTGCCGGGTTGAATCCGACAAATTGAGCCGGCAACCTTGATCCTTTTTCCCGCCTTTGCGTGTTTAGCTCCTTTTCGCCTCTTTTCGACCTGTTTTCACCAAAAATACTTCTCGGACCATTTGTGAGGGAAAATAGCATTTTATCCACCAAAATCTAATAATTCGGGACAAAATAGGAATAAAAATGAGGAGATTTGACTAGGTTGGATACATAATATTTGACCTTGTCAACCACCCCACACTTATCATTTTCTCGTCCCGAGAAAATGAACAAAAATAAAAAGTAAAATCTGCAAATTTTTAAATAAATTATTTTCTCGAATTAAACCCCGAGGTAACTCGTAGGAGGACGAGAAAAAGAACAAAAATAACAAGTAAAATCTACAAATTTTTAAATACATTATTTTTCTGAATTAAACCCGAGGTAACTCGTAGGAGGAGTTCAGGTCCTCCTGAGAGCTTATCAAAATGGAATGCCCACGAATCTTTATTCAAAGCAATTAGACTAGATCCTAAAAATCTAATAAAAAACTCAAAGTATACAATAAGGCAAAAATCGAAAAAATGTTCACAAGAAAGTATCTACACAATAGCATAATTATCGAATCATATTAGGCATGTTGATGAAAAGACAAGCTCAGAACTACCATTAATGTTATGACCAACCTCACCTAATAGATCACACAAGACCCTAGAAATTGAATAACTACCAGTTAAGTGAGAAAAAATTATTTCCCTTAATTCGATCTCACCGTTGTGCGATACATATTTTCAAGCCAGGTCGATCACTTTTCACTTAGAGCTTAAAGTTCATATGCTATCAGTTCGACCACATCTCCACTAATTTGTAGGAGATTCAAATGCCCCTTGGGCGGAATCCATATGTATGACTTTATTAGGCTTGTAACGTGTAGTGGCTTAAGCTAAGGTGGGAATTTAGAGGATCAAAGAGTGGCTTATGTGGTGCACCACCACTAAGTTGGTTTAAATCTCTTAAAAATCCGAGTACATTGCTCAACCCTTAGCATGTTATATGCGCTAAAATTTCAAACCCTTCTCATATTGTGTTCTGCTTTGCATGTTGATGTTGTTAAGAAACTCAGCCCCCATTTCTCTTGTTGTGTTTCCCTTGCCGTTTTTAAGATTCGGCCCAAAAACCCAATTTTTCTTTTGTTTCCCAAGACTTGGAAAAATATTTTTTTTCTCAGATGCCCATAGTTTGAAGATTTTCTTTTTTTATGTCGGGGCTCTTTTAATTTTTAATTTTTAATTTTTTTTAATTTATTATTTTTTTTTTGGAACATAAATGATACATTGCCACACGCACCTAGTGTATGGATGAACATCTGAGAAAACGAGTCAAGTGAATTAATATAAAACCTCATTTTGGCTTAAATGATAGCCCAAAATATATGTAAGTGCATAAGCAATCAGTATGAGACTAACTCCCTGTGATCATGCTCTACTGATCATGGAAAAGTGCGTGCCGGAGTTATATCATATATACCATCAGGTCGATGATATCGGACAACCCGATTGTGAGTATGGTGCATAGATCTAGTCAAGAGATACTCACATATCGTAGTTTGTCATTATATCCTAAGACCAATGAGTCTTTGTGTACACTATGTAACGAATACCTAAGTTTGACCTAGTCTAACGTTACCTGTAAAAGGGTAACTATAACGGTTTTAATTGACTTGGATATTTATTGCAGTAGTGAACTCGAAAGGCGTCTGAGGGATTTATCACTCATACTTTGGTATGAGAAAGATATCCGTTTAGGCCACTTGATGAGTATGACTGAAGGAATAGCACGACCGTGCAGGTGATACCTTAGTATCAGTTTTCAGTCATCTCAGATATCAAGAAACAGTGATTGATAAATTAGGATGACCATTCTATGCCTATTGATCAATCTGGATATCGGTTTGATAAAAGGACATTGACATATACGATAACAGGTTAAGTCGAATAATCGACAATCACGAACGTTGGGTAATCATAATGTCTTGCTAGAGGCCACTTATGATGGAAAGGGTAAAATAGTAATTTTACCAGTCTGCCAACTGTTCGTGAGCCTAGAGGGTCACACGGATTAAGCACGATACATGACAAATAATTATGGATGGAAATTAAAAACGATTCGGTAGTTTTCTGGTCTAAGTGCAAAATTAAACCGTTTTGTCTAAGCCAAAATTAGAACTCAATTTAATGGGTTTAATTTGGATTTTAGTTAAACGGGCTTAAATCCCATTTACGGATTTAAGTGATGAATGGGGAAAAGTGCAAATAGGAGTTTAAGAGGGTTAGATATGCAATTATTAATTTGAAATTCAATTTTTAATTTCAAATTAAAATTACAAAATATCTTCCACATATTTCTCTAACCATTTGGCAACCACTTCCCCTCATCTTCTCCCTCTCTTGGCCAAACTCCTCACCCCTCTCCATCCATCATTTTTTGTCAAAAATTCTCAAGAACATTCATAGCAAAAGTGTGAGAGAAAAACCATTTTGGTTGTGGTGCTTGTGTGGACCTAATTGAGAAACAATACATTGTATTTTCATCGATATATAAAGGTAATTTCGAGATTTGAAAAGGTTGATAGCATGCTGAATTTTTCATTAAGATCTTCGTCTTTTTCGATCACCATGGTTACATAACTTCCGCTGCATGAAATTTATCGTTTGGAACCCATGTTGATCTCTTTCAACACACTATCCTAATCCATGTTGGGTAAGTGTTATTAAAGGTGGCCACCCAATGACAATCATCATCTTCTTTTAACCCAACACACATCAATTCACAAACACATTAACCAACATAATACCAAAAATATCACAAGTGTTTTTGGTGGTCTCTCTCACCCTCCCTCTTGGCTTATTTCTCTCAATCTTCGCACACAACTCTAGTAGGTTGTGTGTGTATGGATGTTTGATCATCCTATCCGTGTGGATACCATAAGATAGATGATTCAAACATGTTCTTCTTGTTTGATTCGATCAACCGAATCAACTGTCTAGTTCCGGCGACGGATATTGCGTGAGGTGTAGCTGTCTGGTCCGAAGTCCGTTTGACCTTAAACCAGTGACAGATTAAAGAAGACTCAAATTTCTACACGTTTTCTGAAATGGTAATTTCTCATTAGAGCCCTGGTTTTGGAGCTACAAGGCCGACAACCGAAAAACCCGGTCAGCACTGTCCAGCACCGTCGACCAAACTGTTTTGCTCCAGACGGAGGTCCTGGCATCCAAAATGGGTGAAAAACAAAACATGAAAGTTTTAGATAATTGGCTGGGATTCATTCTCAAGAAAGAACCAAAGCATTTGAAGATTTTTAGACCGAGATATGGAGCTTCAAACTCGTGTTTTCTGCCGGGCAGATTCACGATCAAACCAAAAGGTAAAATCTTGTGATTTGGTTTTTCCTTGGGATTTAATTGTTTCATGATCTTGGTCAGATTTTGGATTATGCTTCCGCTTCCATGACGTTTTGGTGAGCCCAAAATCCCTACATTACTATCAGAGCACGGTTACCCTCTTAAATCTTCATTTGAATCGATTTCGGTGTTGTTTTGCTTGCCATGTTGCTATAATATGTTTATTTCTTGTTTATGGGTTTTATATTCCATGAAAAAGAAGTTTTAAACCTATTATCAAATCTGGAAATTTTCGAAAAAAAATTGGATTTGTCAGGTCGCCGGAAACGGGACTCTCGGAGAGCCGGTAAAGGGGACCGGGCGGGAGCTCCGGCTTGCCGGAGCAGGGCTGGGGCGTGGCCATTAGATGGTCACGGTGATGTGTCCACCCCGCCTCTGCCCTGGCAGTGGCCAGTTTCTGGCTGAGGTCGGTGGTGGAGGCTTGACGGCTAGGGTTGCCAAACCCTAACGCATCGGTGCGTAGGGCTCGGCCCAAATGGGTTTCGACCCACTTGTTTTGGGCCTGGGTGGTTATTTTCACATTGTTTGATCCGTGGAACAAACCTGCAATCCAATGTTTTGAAAAATTTTAGATTTGAACAGTTTCGATAAACCGATTTTTCGAAAAGGTCTAGTTTCGATAAACCCGACCGAGCAACTTAAATGTAAAAACGTAATAGAGATAGCCCAAATGTATCTTGTTTGAAAACATGCTTGTTTGATAACATGTTGTTTGATGAGTTGATATGCATGGTGCAGAGATAGCCCAATAGAGCGTTTAATTGTTTTCGCTTTTAAAACGATCTGTGAACCGTTAGATTGTAACGTGTAATTATTCTTTTATGCGGGCTGCGAATCGCTAGTGATAAAGTGTAATTATTCTTTCATCCGGTCTACGAACCAAGTATTAATTGTAATTAATTGCTCAAGTAAAGAAGGATGGAAACCGAGAACGGTGACAATCTTGGAGGACGTCCACGAGCTAGTGGGAGTGACCCTGATGAAAGAGATCACCACGGGTTCCAATCGATAATTATCATGCAGCGGACATTATGTAACCGTGGTGATCGATGCAAGCTATGATCTTAATGTAAATTCAACATGTTATATATATATTTTGAATATGAAAATTACCTCTTCTAATCGATGAAAACACAAGTTTAGTGTTTCTCTATTAGGTCCACACAAGCACCACAACCGAAGAAGGTTTTCACTCAAATTTTTGCTATAAACTTTGAGAGAAGCTTGACAACAATGGAGGAAGAAAAGAGAGAGAGAAGTAGGCCTTGAGGGAGAGAGAGTGATGGGATTAGTTGCTAAAAATTAGAGAAGATAATGGAAGATATTATGTGATTTTAATTTGAAAATTAAAATTGAATTTCAAATTAAAATTACATATCTATCCTTCGTTCTCAATTTTCATCCATAATTGTTGTCATGTATCGTGCTTAATGCGTGTGACCCTCTAGGCTCACGAACAATTGGCAGACTGGTAAAATTACTATTTTACCCTTTCCATCATAAGTGGTCTCTAGCAAGACATTATGATTATCCAATGTTCGTGATTATCGATTATTCGACTTAACCTGTTATCGTACATGTCACTATCCTTTTATCAAACCGATATCCAGATTGATCAATAGGCATATAATGGTCATCCTAATTTATCAATCACTGTTTCTTGATATCTGAGATGACTGAAAACTGATACTAAGGTGTCACCTGCACGGCCGTGCTCTTTCTTCAGTCATACTCATCAAGTGGTCTAAACGGATATCTTTCTCATACCGAAGTATGAGTGATAAATCCCTCAGACGCCTTTCGAGTTCACTAGTGCAATCAATATCAAAGCCAATCGAAGCCGTTATAGTTACCCTTTTACAGATAACGTTAGACTAGGTCAAACTTAGGTATTCGTTACATAGTGTACACAAAGACTCCTTGGTCTTAGGATATAATGACAAGCTACGATATGTGAGTATCTCATGACTGGATCTATGCAGCATACTCACAATCGGGTTGTCCAATATCATCGACCTGATGATATCTATGATATAACTCTGACACATACTTTGCCATGATCAGTAGAGCGTGATCACAAGGAGTTGGTCTCATACTAATCACCTCTTTAAAAAAGCTTAGCTGATCAGGGACTCATCAAATGTAATTCTTTCTAATATATAGTTCTACTATTAGTGGTTACACACATAATGACATAGATCAAATTACATTCGATATATTACTACAACACATTAGTAATATATGCCGATTTATTTATTCGGAAAGATGATAAAACATTACATCTATAGATCACTTATATATAGGACTGGGGCATAACTCTAACACCTGAGTGGTGATGACGAGAAGAGCTCAAGGAGTCTTCGTCTCATAGAGTACTTAGGACTTTAGCTTGGGCTATTTATGAATATTTAATGCTTGAATGCATGCTAGAATTTATTTGAATGATAAATTTAATTGCGAGCATGCTTAGCTTATTTTAGTTTAAGCTATCACCAACATGCAAAGATTAAAATCGGATTAATTGTTTGCATGTTAAAAAGCATTGTGAACCATCATCGCACGGGTTGTGATGGATGTGTTCAAATTTGAAAACGTCTTTGCACGGGTTGTAAATGACGGCTTCGAAGAAGATAATGTGAGATAATTTAGAAACGTCATCACACGGGTTGTTGATGACGGGTTCCTAATTGTATCAAACATAATTGATTTAAACTCAACCGATCACAAATAATTTTAAGTCAAGTGAGACACCAACCAAAAATCATAAGCTTATATAGTTCTCCACATTGTTGATGTCGTGTGCCTTAGCGGAGCATCTTCGAAAGTGCGCTCTATACAAGTTTGCTAAAGTTCTATCTAGATGTCGTGCGCCTTAGCGAAGCATCTTTATCGGACTTTGCAAACATGATTTTGTTGACTTGACTGCGATTCTCGACCAGGGTCGAGCTAGGGTGTCAGAAAGGATATGTCGTGTACTATTGTACAAACCCTTGCCAAGAATTACACGGGTTGTAATTGGACCCAATTGCACGTGGTGTAATTGGATGCATGTCCTACCTAAATAAGTGAGTCGCAGCAGTGCGCCTTAGCGTAACGCAAGGAATACCTCCTGGACCGGGCTATCCCTGGGAAACCAACACTCAACGCCATAGGGGCCGTTAAGGATGCATTCAGGAAGCACCTTAGCGATTCTGGAGATATGGCGTTTGTGATGTTGGGCTGCTTTGGGAGAGACCTCCAAAAACAGTTTTTGGAACTGCCTGAGGACCCTTGTGCCATGATGGCACAGGTAAGGGTTATGTTCAAGGAGAAGGCCCGGATCGAAAGATTCGACATTTTCAAAAGAACTCCTCTCCTACAAAATGTCAGCAGGAAGCTCTGTTAGTCCCCACGTCCTAGAGTTGAAGGGACATCTCGAACACCTGACAAGACCGAGTCTTGGGATGGGACAGGAGATGGCATTGTAGACTTCGTTTTGCAATCCCTTCCTCGTGCTTATAACAACATCTTTATGAACTATAATATGCATGATATGAAAAAGGCCATCTCAAAGTTACATGGAATGCTTGTAACGGGTGAGAAGAACATCAAGGGCTCATGTGGAAAGGATGTTCTAATGGTCAAGAAGGGATCTAGCTTCAAAGCTGGACGTGATAAGGGTAACGCCCCTATGCATGCGGCAGCAAAGATGAGACTGGCTCGGATTCCTAAAACCTCCTAAAGTCAGGGAGGCTAAAAGGAAAGAGAATCAGTCTGCTTCTACTGCCAACAGCCCGGTCATTGGAAAGGAGACTGCAAGAAGTTATAGGATGATCTAAAGAAGGATGATATCGAGCTTAATCTTTCTACTTCCGATTCATGGGTATTTATACCGGGCATGAATCTGTACGGATGAACATAAACTCGAAAGTAGAAGACATTATGGGAAACACGAGGTGGGCCTAAGAGTTGGGAACATAATTAGGGTTGTCGCAACTGCTATAGGCTCCATTATTCTTGTTATGCCCAGTAGACTTGTATTAGTATTTCATAATGTGTATTATATACTTATGTAAGTTTTTAATAAAGTCGATGGTTTATACATATTGAATATGGAAAACCTAAGCTCATAATATAATATTGATACTAAAAGGTTTAAATCCGATGATTTAAACAAAACTCTAAATATGGCACTGTCATTTGGGTTGCATAAATGAGAAGCGCATTTCCGTACTTCACAAGTACGGGCTTCTAAGTCCATTCGAATTCTATTCGATGAAGGGTGCAAGGCTTGTTTGATGGACAAAATGACTAGAGTGCCTTTCATCGGCGGAGGAGAAAGGCGATTGATCTATTTGGCCTAATGCGCAACAGGAAGTATGTAGGCCAATGAGTTCACTTGCCATGAGTGGTTTAAGTTACTTTATCACTTTTACTGTCGATTGCAGTAGATTTGATTATGTCTATTCAATACGACATAAGTCTGACACTTTTGATAAACTCAAAGAGTTTAGGACTGAAGTACAAAACCAGCTCGGGAAAAGTATTGAGGCACTTCAATTATATCAAAGTGCAGAATACTTGACCGCAGAGTTTCATGATCATCTTGAGGGATATGGGATCTTATCAAAATGGACTCCGTCAGGAACACCGCAACAGGATGGTGTGTCCAAAGGCTGGAATTTAACATTATGAAATATGGTTCGTTCCATGATGAGTCACTCTGATCTTCCAATCTCTTTCTGGGATTATGCTCTAGAACAGTCGCATTCATCGAGCTCTGATGAAGACAGTGGGAGGGACACCATTCCAGAATATGGTATGGGAAGCATCCCAATTTGTCCTTCCACGAGATTTGGGGTTGCGAAGCATTTGTGAAGTGTTAGCTTGCAAATAAGCTCGAACCGAAAACTAAAAAATGCGTCTTCGTGGGTCTCCCAGAGAAACAAGGGGATACTTCTTCTACAAACTGAGCGAGAACAAATTTTGTTGCTCGTGGAAGGATGTTTTTGGAAATGAATTAATTTCCAAAATACGCAGTGGGAAGACTATAGATCTGGATGATTTTCCAGAGGATGTAGTTTCTCTGGAACCACTAGAAAGCCATGTAGAAGAATTGGAGCCAAAGCGGGTAGTAGAGCAGGAACCACCCACTGCAGTTCTTCAGGATGGTCCAAGGCGATCTGAAAGGACCACTCATCCACTTGTGAGATATGGAATTTGTGTGACTCAAGGTGACAAGCTGGTATTGGTGGATCAAGTTAATAAACCCACCACCTTTCGAGAAGCCATGGACAATACCAATTCTTAGACAAGGCTGGATGCCATGTAGCGAAATTGGAATCTAAGTTTTGATAAAGCTGATAATTAGTTCGACTTTATCAAGATCGAAGATGGGCCTTGCGTTTACAAGAAGGCGGATGGAAGTAAGATAGTCTTTCCAAATAAAGGACTTAGGCGATGCTGCTTACATCTTGGCGATCAAGATATATAGAGGTCGCACCAAGTGGTCTTGGGTTTAAGTCAGAGCACCTAAGTGAACAAGTTCTTGAGTAGGTTCTCAATGCTTGATTCCAAGAAAGAATTCTTACTCATCCGTCATGGCATAAAACTTAGCAAGACTCAGTGTCTGGTGACAGCTGATGAGCGGGAAAAAGGATGGATGGAATTCCATACGCTTCGGCTATTAGATCCATCAGGTATGCCATGACATGTGCGAGACCGGACGTCTCGTTTGCCTTAAGCTGTACCAGTAGGCATCAATCCAACCCCGATGAGGAACAATGAACTGCAGTCAGGGAAGTCCCCAAAAATTTTAGGAGAGCCAAAGACGCTTTTCTTGTATACGGGGAAGGAATGATTATGAGCTAGTCATCGAAGGCTTTATTGATGCTAGTTTCCAAACGGATCCTGATGACTATCAAAGTCTGTCTGGATATGTGTTTGTATTGAATGGTAAAGTTTTCAGCTAGTAAAGCATGAAGCAGGACACCATTGCCGATTCTACAGAGGAAGCTAAGCACATCGCTGCCTCAGAAGCAGCAAGGAAGGCTGTATAGATAAGGAGCTTCATAACTGGGGAAGGAATGATTATGAGCTAGTCATCGAAGGCTTTATTGATGCTAGTTTCCAAACGGATCCTGATGACTATCAAAGTCTGTCTAGATATGTGTTTGTATTAAATGGTAAAGTTTTCATCTAGTAAAGCATGAAGCAGGACACCATTGCCGATTCTACAGAGGAAGCTAAGTACATCGCTGCCTCAGAAGCAGCAAGGAAGGCTGTATAGATAAGGAGCTTCATAACTGGGTTAGGCGTAATGCCAAACGCGTCTAATCTAGTAGACTTATTTTGTGACAGCACATGGGCCATTGCATATGCTAATGAGCCTAGAGCACAGAACATATCCAAACATGTACCCAAGAAATATCACCTAATTCGAGAAATCATCGACAGGGGTGATGTGAAGATCACTTACATTGCAATAGATGATAACACAACCGACCCTTTGACCAAGACTCTTCTTCAACCTAAGCACGAAAAGCATATGAGGTCAATGGGTATAAACTGGGGCTTAGATTGGAACTAGGGGCAACTGGGAGATTGTAAGCTTTTTTGTGCCCTAGTCCAATTGTATTAGTCTGTAAATGTCTGTATATATTAATCATCGTTTGCAATATATAAACTCGGCATTATATTACTTATGTGTTGAAGTATTAGGTTAAGTCTGATCTGATATATGTCCACCAAAGT
Organism: Geranium rotundifolium; assembly: GCA_963920655.1. NCBI lineage: Eukaryota > Viridiplantae > Streptophyta > Magnoliopsida > Geraniales > Geraniaceae > Geranium > Geranium rotundifolium. The sequence continues at coordinate 38,586,970 of OY987311.1, forward strand.
AGTAGAACCATATATCTTTACGGATCACACTTAACGGGTCCCTGGTCAAATATGGTTCAATGAAACAACCAAGTATGAGGATGATTGTTTATGGTATAGTTCTATTTGCCATTGGCAACGGCTCCCGGAATCAGATCATAAATATCACTCGGGTGAGTGATATTGGACGACGCGCACTGAATGGTGTTGCATACATACAGTCATGAACACATTCAATTCTGGTAGCTTGTCGTCGTATCCTTATACGAAGGAGTCTTTGTGATCTCTATACAGTAAAGAACCGCGTTTGACTTGTTCCTAACGTTGTCCGTAACAAGACTACCATAACGGACATGATTGGCATGGGGACAGATTGTATGAGTAATACGAAAGGCGGGTAAGGGATTTATTCCTCATACCACGGTATGAGATAGGTATCTGTTTAGGCCACTCGATAGAGATTAACTAAAGGGAGAGCATGGCCATGCCAACGATACGGGTTATCAGTATTTAATAATCTCACAGATCGAGAAACAAAGATTGATTAAATAAGGGTGACGTCTCTATGCCTTATGATCAATCTAGATACCGGGAGATAAAGGGATAGCGACATGTACTACATGAGGTTGAATCGAATCATCGATCATCATGCACATTGGGTAATCATAACGTCTTACTAGAGGCCACTTATGATGGATCGGGTAAAATGGAATTTTACGCCGATCGGCCGATGTCGGCATGAGCCTACAGAGTAACACACATAGGATATGCATTATGAGAAACAAGGAAAGGTCGGCGATACTCGAGAGAGAGGCATGGGCAAAACTGGAAGTTTTGGGCCATGGATATGTGTAATTAAATGTGACACGCGTATCGAGAAAGACTAAGTCTTTCGTCGATGTCGCATCGGACTTTGTACGATAAGTTCGGGGGTAAGTTGGAAGCGGCACGGGACCTCATGGCCGAAGAATTGGGCTTCGTGCCACGAGGCCCTAGTGGTGGCCGGCCCAACCAAGGCTCAATAGTGGAGCAAAGGGTGGGTCCCTTTCTCCACTAACTTTGGTTAAGTGGATGATGACTTGATACACACTATCCTAATCCATGTTGGGTAAGTGTGATTAAAGGTGGCTACCCAATGACCATCATCATCTCCTCTTTACCCAACACACATCAATTCACAAACACATTAACCAACACAACACCAAAAATATAACAAGTGTTTTTGGTGCTCTCTCTCTCCCTCCCTCTTGGCTTATTTCTCTCAATCTTCCCACACAACTCTAGTAGGTTGTGTGTGTATAGATCTTTGATCATCCTATCTGTGTGGATAATGTTAGAGAGTAGATCCAAACGTGTTCTTCTTGTTTGATTCGATCAACCGAAGCAACTGTCCAGTTCCGGCGACGGATATTGCGTGAGGTGTAACTTTCTGATCCGAAGTCTGTTTGACCTGAAACCAGCGGCAGATTATAGAAGACTCAAAGTTCTACAAGATTTTTGAAATGGTAATTTCTCATTAGAGCCTTGGTTTGGGAGCGACAAGGCCAACAACCGAAGAACCCGGTCAGCACTGTCCAGCACCGTCGACCAAACTGTTTTGCTCCACACGGAGGTCCTGCCATCCAAACTCTGTGAAGAACAAAACATTAAAGTTGTAGATAAATGGCTGGGCTTCACTCTTGAGAAAGAACCAAAGCATTTGGAGACTTGTAGCTCGAGATATTGAGCTTTAAACTCGCGTTTTCAGCCGAGCAGATTCACGATCAAACCAAAAGGTAAAATCTTGTGATTGTGTTTTTCCTTGAGATTTAATGGTTTCATGATCTTGGGCAGATTTTGGGTTATGCTTCCGCTTCCATGACGTTTTGGTGAGCCCAAAATCCATACAGTCGTTGTCCCTGATCTGAAGAGTGTTGAAGGAAGAATGAATGATGAATGCCAGATTGATAAACAAGTCAAGAAGTCGCACAAGATGGTGCAACATATTACCACATCGCGAATACTAGAGCTTATACACGTAGATCTGATGAGACTGATGCAGGTCGAAAACCTTGAAGCCCTATGTCATAAAGTCCAGAAGGAAAAATGATGAAGCATTGGCAAAGTGGTCAGGCTCAGGAGTGACCATAGAAGAGAATTTGAAAATATAAGTTTTGCCAATTTTTGTGATGCTAAAGGAATAGCTCATGAGTTCTCTACTCTCATCATACCGCAAAAGAATAGGATTGTTGAAAGGAAGAATCGAACTCTTTCAGGAAATGGCTAGAAGGATGATGTTGGCCAAAGACAGTTCTCTCCACATGGATTGACATATTCATAATAGAGTTACTATGCATCCAGATTATGAAATATGGAGGGGTAGAAAGCCAAGTGTCAAGAACTCTCATGTCTTTGGCTCTGTCGGCTTTATACTTGTTAATAAAGTACTTCCTAGTACTATAGATGTCAGGATAGATGATGGTGATGACGAGGATAACATTGCTCCTGATCTGATTCTTGAGAAAATCGGTGGCATTAATAAAGATGTGGACTTTGATGAGACATATGTTCGGCTAGTCGAGTAGCCATCAATCTTCTTCTTGGTATTGCTAATCATCTCCACTACAACCTCTTCCAGATGAATGTAAAGAGTGCCTTCCAAAATAGGTACTTGAAGGAAGTGTATGTTGTCCAGCGAAAAGGGGTTATAGATCCCAACTCGTCTCATCATGTCTATAAGCTCAAAAAGGCTCTCTATAGTCTCAAACAGACACCTCATGCTTGGTATGATCGCTTAACTCAGATCCTAGTTCAGAATGACTATACTTGGGGGGGGGGGGGGTGATAACACTCTATTCGTAAAGAAGGAAGGCGGTAACACCATGATTGCCCAAATATATGTCAATGGCATAGTATTTGGAGGAATGTCAGACAAGATTGTGTGCAGTCTGAGTTTGAGATGAGTATGGTTGGTGAGCTTAATTTTTCCTTGGGAGTTAAGATTAAGCATATGAGTGACAACAACTTCACCTATCAAAGCAAATACGCAAGAAGAATTGTCAAGAAGTTTGGACTCAAGAAAGCTTCTCACAAACGAACTCCTGTTGCCACTCATGTCAAATTCACCAAGGAGCCTCTTGGAGAATCCGCTGATCAAAGTTTATATAGGAGTATTATTGGAAGTCTTCTCTATCTTACTGCTAGTCGTCCAGACATAGATTTAGCTGTTGGAGTATGTGCATGGTATCAGGCCGATCCAAAAGCTAGTCACTTGTCTCAAGCCAAGCAAATTATAAGGAACATTTCTGGAACGGCTGACTTCGGTCCTCTCTATACGTTTGATACCTCTTCTACTCTGATGGGATACTGTGATGCAGACTGGATAGAAAGTACTGCTGATAGACGTAGAAAGAAGCAAAATTGCATCTCATTGTCCACAGCTGAGTCTGACTATATACCGCATGAAGCAGTTGTACTCAACTCCTATGGATGAAACAAATGCTTGTTGAGTATGATGTCAAGCAAGATGTCATGACACGGTTCTGCAACAATATTAGCACCATCAATTTCTCAAAGAAAGCAGTTCAACATAGCAGGACCAAGCATATTGAAGTAAGGCATCCCTTCATCCGAGACCTGGTGGAAGAAAAGAAGATCAAACTGGAGTATATTCACACCGAAAAGCAGCTAGCTGACATTTTTACAAAAACCATGGATGCTAACGGGTTTGAGAGTCTTAGGACATTCCTTGGACTCTGTATTATGGTTCAATAATCTTTAAGTAATAGAAAGAAGCTTTGGTGATTCGGTTTCTCCTCTCTACACCAAGAAGACATTTAAATCGAATATGATCCTGGTTCAAAACAACCGTCTTGGCTCCCAAGAAGTTGTTTTCGGTGAAGTAAATCCATTCTCTCTTGATAAAGGTTGGCACCATAAGTGGATTAAAGTGATAGCATTTTTGTGCCCCAGTCCAATTGCTAGTAGTCTATAAATGTCTATGTATATTTATCATCGTTTGTAATAAATAAAACGGCTTTGTATTACTTATGTGTTGAAGTAATATGTTAAGCATGATCTGATTTATGACCACTAAAGTAGTAGAACCATAAATCTGTACGGATCACACTTAACGAGTCCCTAGTCAATATATGCTTAAATTGAAGCGACCAGTATGAGGATGGTTCTCAATGATGTAGTTCTGCTTATCTTAGGGATGTGGGATCCCGGAACCATATCATAGATATCATCAGACGACCCACTTTGAATAGTATTTTGTAGATTAAGCCATGAACATATTCAAATGCGATAGCTTGTCACAATATCCTTAGACCAAGGAGTCTTTGTTATCACTATGCAGTCGACGTGCGGCTTTAACTTGCGCCTAACGCTTTCCTTAACAGGATTGCAATAACGGGCATGATTGGGTGGCAGAACGGATTGTATGAGTGACACGAAAGACGGCCTAAGGGATTTCTCCCTCGTACTACGGTATGGGAAAGATATCCATTAATGCCGCTTGATCGAGAGTGACTGAGAGAAAGAGTATGGCCATGCCAGTGATACGGGTTATCAATTCTCAGCCATCTCACATATCAAGTAACAATGATTGATTAAACAAGGATGACGACTCTATGCCTTGTTATCAATTAGGATGTCTAGAGATAATAGGATAGTGACTTGTACGCACAAGGTTAAATCGAATCATCGATCCTCATGCACCTTGGGTAATCATAACCTTTTACTAGAGACCACTATGATGGATCGGGCAAGAGAGACCTCTTGCGTCGATCTGCCAACGGTGGCATGAGCCTGGAGGGTCACACACATACAAGACGGATAACTTGAAACAAGGAAACCTTAACGTTTCTTGAGGAGCAATACATGGAAAAAACTGTAGGTTTTGGGCCATGGGTTCAGTTTGAGAGAATAATCATGGTCGGCCCAACTGTAGAGTTTTGGAGCGTTCTAGATTGTCGAGATAGCGGAAGCATTATAAGAAAATCTACTCCAAACCTTGTCCAAGAACAAAAACCATTAAATCCCAAAGCAAAATTTATTCCACAAGATATTTACCTTTAAGTCTTGTATGAATCGATAAAGAAGAACGTTCGGATCTTCTTCTCTAAAGCAAGTCCACACCAAGGGGATGATCTTGATGATCCCTCACTTAATTGCCTACTAGAAAAATTAAATGAAGAACAAGAGAGCAAGAACAAGAGGAGCTAGGGGGTGGCCGGCCAAGCAAGAAGAAAAAGAGAGAATTTTGTGAGTTGTGTGTTTAAATGAATAGTGAATTAAAGTCTTGTATTTGAATTCATCATCCAACTCACAAGTATGGGTTAAAAGTGATTGGTATGGGCTTAAAGGTGCTTTAACTCATACCCCTTAAATCACTCACCTCTTAATCCACAATCACCAACTAAGCATGGTGTTGTGTGGCCGCCACACATGGACCCACCATGTGGGCCAGCCAAGAGGTCTTGTTGGGCCCTTAATGGGCCGGCCATGAGGCTTCATGGGCCGAGCCCAATGGGCCCTTCCGTGTTGTCTCATGCCGTGTCCAAAAGTTGCTCGACCCTTTTTGTCGTCGCTTATCAAACAAAGTCCGACGCGATATCGACGAAAAAACTCAGTTTTCTCGATTCGTTAATTATTCTCTCAAACCGAACCTATGGCACAAAACCTCCAGTTTTGCCCATGTATTGCTCCTCAAGAAACGTTAATGTTTCCTTGTCTCAAGTTATCCGTCTTGAATGTGTGTGACCCTCTAGGCTCATGCCATCGTTGGCAGATCAGCGCAAAAGATCGCTCTTGCCTGATCCATCATAAGTGGTCTCTAGTAAGACATTATGATTACCTAAGGTGCATGACGATCGATGATTCGACTTAACCTTGTGCGTACAAGTCACTATCCTATTATCTCTAGATATCCCGATTGATCACAAGGCATAGAGTCGTCACCCTTGTTTAATCAATCATTGTTACTTGATATGCGAGATGGCTGAGAACTAATAACCCGTATCATTTGCATGGCCATGCTTTTACTCTCAGTCAGTCTCCATCAAGAGGCCCTTTTCATGGATATCTTTCCCATACCGTAGTATGAGGGATAAATCCCTTAGCCGTCTTTCGTGTCACTCATGCAACCCGTTGCGCCACCCAATCATGCCCTTTATAGCAGTCCTTTCACAGAAAGCGTTAGGCGCAAGTTAAAGCCATACGTTCATTGCATAGTGATCACAAAGACTCCTTGGTCTAAGGATGTCATGACAAGCTATCGCATTTGAATATGTTCATGGCTTAATCTATGAAAACACTATTCAAAGCGGGTCGTCCGATATCAATCACCTCATGATATCTATGATATGATTCCAGGATCCCTCATCCCTATGACAAGTAGAACTACGTCATTAAG